>LKEA01000018.1:272248-305158 GCA_003795315.1 Cytospora schulzeri | reverse complement strand
CCCCTGGGCCCCAGGCGGTGGGTGGCCCCAACCCCTGAAGGTGGATGGATCAATGCGCGCTGCTTGCTTGGCTACCCGGTACCTAACAGTGAAGGTGCCCAGGTGGCCTTGAGCGTCAGGTCCCCATCGCGAAGCGAAGCTTGAGTCTGGTCTAAGCAAGCATTGATGCCAACTCTAATTCAATTCCACTTCGACTTCCAATTCCACGCGATCCCTCGTTTGACAAGCTTCCAAACTTCCAGAACACTTCATCCCTCCCTTTGCGCTGTCAACGTAATAAACATATTCTTCTCCTCCCACTTGGATTGCATTGCATGACATAGAACATCGCGACAGCTTGCTCTTTCTGGCCAGCGTGCCATTTCCATCGCTCTCTCTCTCTCTCTCTGGTTGCCCCTCCACCGTCTCGACCACTTCCAGCAACACCAACAACTCCGACCTCCCAGCCAGCTTCCAAGATGGCTTCAGCCATTTTCTTCTTAGATTTGAAGGGCAAGGTTAGCTTACCAGAGGATCCCCGCCAAACTTGAACCCACGAGGCTGACATAGATATGGCCTGTAGACCCTCCTCGCCCGAAACTATCGAGGAGACATCCCCATGTCAGCTGTCGAGAAGTTCCCAGTCCTCCTCAGTGAAGCAGAAGAAGAGTCATCAGCAGTACCACCATGCTTCTCGCACGAAGGCATCAACGTATGCATCCGTTACCCTGCTATCCGCTTTCCCGGGCTGCGTCTGACTATAGCTGTCTCTTAGTACCTCTACATACGGCACAACAACCTTTACCTTCTCGCCCTGACGAAACGAAACACAAATGCCGCCGAGATCCTCCTCTTCCTACACAAGCTCGTTGATGTCTTCACAGAATACTTCAAGGCCCTGGAGGAAGAGTCTATTCGCGACAACTTCGTCATTATATACGAGCTTCTGGACGAGATGATGGACTTTGGCTACCCCCAGACCACCGAATCCAAGATCCTCCAGGAATACATCACCCAAGAATCGCACAAGCTCGAGATACAAGCACGACCGCCTATAGCCGTTACTAACGCCGTCTCATGGCGATCCGAAGGAATCCGTTACCGCAAGAACGAGGTCTTCCTCGATGTCGTCGAGAGTCTCAACCTCCTCGTCTCCGCAAACGGCAACGTACTGCGCTCCGAGATTCTCGGTGCCATCAAGATGAAGTGCTACCTGTCCGGCATGCCGGAACTGCGCCTGGGACTCAACGACAAGGTCATGTTCGAGACCACGGGCCGGACGACGCGGGGCAAGGCCATCGAGATGGAGGACGTCAAGTTCCACCAGTGCGTGCGGCTATCACGATTCGAAAACGACCGCACCATCTCCTTCATCCCCCCGGACGGCGAGTTCGAGCTCATGTCGTACCGGCTCAACACCCAGGTCAAGCCGCTGATCTGGGTCGAGTGCGCAGTCGAGAGCCACTCGGGCAGCCGCATCGAGTACATGGTCAAGGCCCGCGCGCAGTTCAAGCGGAGGAGCACCGCCAACAACGTCGAGATCATCGTGCCCGTGCCCGAGGACGCCGACACGCCCCGGTTCAGGACAAACATCGGCAGCGTGCACTACGCGCCCGAGCAGGCCGCCATCGTCTGGAAGATCAAGCAGTTCGGAGGTGCTAAGGAGTTCCTCATGCGCGCGGAGCTCGGCCTTCCCAGCGTGCGCGGCGATGACGAGCACGGCGGTGGTATGACGGGTGGTTTCGGAGGCAGCATGGGAGGTGTCGGCGCTCCTGGAAAGGGCGCCAAGAGGCCGATCCAGGTCAAGTTTGAGATACCCTACTTCACGACGAGTGGAATCCAGGTGCGGTACCTGAAGATCACAGAGCCAAAGGTAAGTCTTGCGCAACGCATATCGCAGTATTATCTCGTTCCGGAGGGGCCCAGCTAACAACACCGGCAGTTGCAATACCCATCCCTGCCTTGGGTAAGGTACATCACACAGTCGGGCGACATCGCTGTGAGGCTCCCGGACGCCGTATAGGTCGCGCCATCCGGCTCATCGGCCGTCGGCGGCGGCGGCGCCGCGCGTAACGACACGACACCCGTAGCAGACTGCGAGTCCGCGGTAGAGAGAAGTGACATCGACGACCCCTTCATCTCACCGTTACGCATCTCACGAGATGGGAGGAGGACATTGTCCACTTATTATGATTGAAGAGGCCCATAGGGTATGGTTGCATGTCACGAGGGGGGCAATATTGGCTTCAAGAGGAAGGGAGGGGGATTATGGTCCGGGGTGACCAAAGGGATAGAGGCGCACATCATGGGGCTTTTGCGGATGGAACCGGGACGGGCATGTATTGATCTGGTTGCTGGAACTGGACAAGACAATCCGTGCCGTCTCGCTCCACGGCCTACAACAAGAGTTTCCCAAATGTGATGCACATAATCATATACGTTACGCTCAGCCATGCAAGCATTACATTTCTCTAATTCTCGAGTCAACTCGGTAACGGGGAAGAACTACTTAATGCATGCATGTTTGACAATCCGAGTTATTACCTCCACCTCACTTTATCTCCCCACCACCAAAAGGCCTGCGCTGCGACCCAAAGACTTGCAATTGTTACTTCGAAAGGATGTTCACGGTTGGTTGGTTGGGAAAACGAATCCCGCCACCGGTCAGGAGACCTCTGTAGTGCCTCTCCCCCTGCGTCAAGGATCAAGTATGGATGGCACTGATGATTTCATGACCCCCCACCCAGCAAACCCCGAGAGAAAGAGAAAGACGTCAGAAGTCAGCGTCGCCATTGTCTGTCAGGATTGCTGCTGCTGCTGCTCCTAACGTCCCGCCGGACTAGCCGTCGCGGCACGCCCATCCCGGCTGTGGTGCGAAGGAGGAGGAGACATGGACATGAGCGGGCGGCGCTCACTTCCACCCCCACCGCCACCACCGCCGCGAGATGTGCGCATGCTGTCTGAGGCGTGGCGCATGGGCGATGCCAGCAGCGGGCGGCGCTCGTCGGGTGCGATGTTGGACGAGGCGATGGACCGGTGGGAGGCGTTCCAGCCGTCAAAGTGCATGGCGATGATGCTGGGCCTCCTCTGCTCGTGCGGCTGCGTCTCGCCCGTCACCTTGAACGATATTCCCATGGCGATGAGGATGAGCTGCATCGTGCCGACGAGTATGTAGACGACCCAGGCGCTCCAGCCCGACAGGCCTACGCGGATGATCATGTTGATGCCGAAGATCCAGGTGTACTATTATGTGTGGCACGTAGTTCACGTTAGTTAAAAATGGTCAGCCTTCAACTCACTCACTCACTCAGCAACCAGCTACAATCACAGCATTTCACAGGACAAGTCATCACACATCATCGACATCATCATCATCATCACAATCGTCACCCCAATATACGCACCGGAGCACTCAGGCACAAGCTGGCCAGACTCAGACTCCCCAGGTGTCCCAGGTGCCACGTCGTCAGCGTCTGCGGGACCCACTGGACGCAGGCCAGAACGGCGACGGCGACCCCGAGGATGTCGGCCCAGGTCTGCGAGTACCAGGGGAAGCGGTGGGAGATGATGGCCGAGACGAGCATGATGGCGAAGGCGAAGGCGCAGGCGCACAGGAGGACGAGGTAGGCCTTCCTTGCGCGGCGGAAGGTCCGCTCGGGCCCGGAGAGGGAGGCCCGGCGGTTGTGCATCTCGGCGTCGGCTTCTTCTTCTGAGTAGTAGACGTACATGAAGAGTCTGTGGGGGGGGAGGGTGTTAGCCCAAACGAATGAGTGGCTTGGAAGTGCTGGTGATACGGGAAGACATCTGGGTAGGAACACAGAGAGTGAAAAACACTTACACGCCCCAGAAACAGGCAATGCCGAATATGACCTGGAACATGCCCAGCAGGCCGCTGATACAGGCGAAACGCTGAAGCTCCCTGCAGCAGCCGATCTCGACCTCACTCGACGGGAGCATCATGATGTTGCCCACGGCACAGACGCCAGACAGGGAGCCGAGGAGGATGTACAGGGTGGACAGGCCCTCGGCCGACTTTCGCGAGACGATGCGGGCATATTGGGGGATGTAGGAGACGAGCACCCACCCCATCAGGACGCTGTGAGAATGTTGCGAGTGGAATTAGTCTTGGTTCGTTTCGAAACGTGATCATCATTTCAGGGTTTCAAGCATTGGACTGGGCAATGTACCAAGAGATGGTGAACTGTGGTATCGATGGGGTTGACAGGCGATTGCACCTGTCAGGCTCTGTGAAGAGCATCTCGACGTCCATGATGATGACTAGATGTATGGATGTATGTGTATGTCGGTTGAAATCAGTGGCGTTCACAAGGTGAAACAGGAAAACTCCCGATGTCTCGAACACAACAGTGTTCTCTTTTATAAGAGGTTGAGATCCCGATCAATGTCTCCGTAGCGAAGTTATTTATTTTTGTTTTCTCTTCTTGCCGTCTTTCGCAGAAACAACTTTGAACAATCGGGGGAGTTGGACCCTCAAGTCAGGTTGAGCAAAGATGACTCGCAGGACGGGCTATTTGATGTTTTTGATTGTTTGTTGATGTTTCAGTTCCAGTTCAAGAGGGCAACAATAAGACAACAAGATAACGGAGCATTTCGAGCGGCCCAGTACGTCATGATGCCGTCGATACAACCCCCCCCCCCGGGCCTTTTGGGGGCAACTACTATGAGTGGCGTATTGCCTCGTACAATAATTTAGATTGTGTGCAATTGCTTATCTTCCCTTCCTTTTTTTTTACACCCTCGTCGTTCCTCCTGTCCAATGTAATTGTGCCGACCTGCAGCTGCCCGGGAAATGTTGCTGGCCTGTGGTTGGCGGGTGTAACAGCCACACACCGCCTGTGCACACTAGGATGAGTTTGGGCAGTGATTACGATTATGAGTATCTAGGTATGTGAGTTCCATGGTTGTCTCCAGGGTTCTGTTCTGGGGTTTCAAGGTTCATATCAACCTTGGAAATGGGGCACTTCGTAAGTTCGGGGTTACGCGGTGTCACAGCCTTGTGCATGTGGACTCGGTGGCATATCCAATATTCTTCACCGCTGAGGGTACAGAGTATGAGTGGACGAGTAATATTGAAGTCGATGGAACCACTCTAGTCAGACTTGAGCTGGATGGTGAAGAATTCAACTCGTCTCAATGTTCCAATCGTCCCAGTCAGTTGCTATTCAGAATCAAGAGTGGTGTGTATCATTGCGTCCAGACGTCTGGCTTTTTCGGGACATTGGGTTCACTTCCAACTACCTGCCCTCTTCCAGGCGTCATTGGCAAGTTCCGTAAATATTTCCCAATTAATGAGTTTTCAGAGCTTGAGGCCCGTGATAGTTCAAGCGCTGTGCTCAGTGTAAAGATGTTCCATGTATAGCACTTGAGTCTTGAAGTTTTACTCTGTGATGAGTATTGAAGAGTGTCGGGGCAGACGGTCCCTCCAGGTCATATATCCAGAGACCGTCGTGAAATACCTATGATATAGGAAGCCTCGTAATGATCAATGTTTTCCTGGCAGGGCCTGGGCTGGAGCATTATGGGGAAATTTTCGAGTTGGTGATCGTCTTGTAAAACGGTGGTAGTTTGATGTAAATCCCAGATGCTGACTGTGATCAATGAGAACGGCAGAAGCTGATCCCTTTACTTGTCGGTTACATCAGCATGAGTGAGTTGCTATATTTGACTGAAAACCCTTTCATGAGAAATACGTCTGTAGGTCAACTGGTGGACGGAAGAAACCCCTACTATATAATTGGAGTATGCTTGACTGCACATGTGGGCATCCAATACACTTTCACAGTTGAATGCGAATAACCAGCCACCTATTATCCCAGATCCCATGTAGCACAAGAAGTCCATCCAGAGTTTATAGGGTGTATAGTACTATAATGATTCAGTCCAGACATGTATTCATTTAAGCACGGAAGGCATTGGTCGGACTGTCAGGGTTAGCTTTCGTCACTGGTGCCCTTGAACACTGGTCACATGCAGTAACAGGGACACGGAGGTGTGCAGACGAAACGGATGGCTTCATTTCTCTTTCAAATGTTGTGCTACCCAACAGCGCTGACCGCATAGATGGCACCATCGGTGCAGTCATTCCGCAATTCCTTGGTTGTTTTGCCCTAGTGAAGCAACCTTTTACTGTAAATGGTTGTATTAAGCACTTGGCGACACCCACCAACATCCAATTAGAAACCTTTCAGGGCTGTTAAAGCGGACGCTGTAAGCTGGGATATTATAGAACTGTCTGAAGTATTGCTGGCAATGGTACTTGTGAGATGCATAGGTGCTACTTACTCACGTGAGCAAGGCTGAGCCCCGAAATCACTCAGGTGTATACTAAGTACGAACATTTGTATGCTGATACTATTGGTACTGTATGCGTAAATCTACAGTCTCCCAGTCATTAAAACCTTTCTTACTTTGCTAATTTTTCACGATCATTTCAATTGTCAGCGGGACATGGGGCACGAGGTCATGGCAACCTCACAGACTGCTCCCGAGGTCGCTTATGGGGCCTCCCCAATATCCTTTTCTCAACATTAATTTCATGATGACAAAGAAGAAAAACTCCCGGGTCAGACAAGACCCAGAGTAGAAGCTCTCATGTCACTTTTCAAGTCCGCTGGAATGAAAAGGGACCCTCATACTCCGAAAAGTCGAGCTTCATCAACGCCATGAAGTTGGGGTCCCGAATCACTTTGCAGTGTTGCTTGTGATCTCGTTCATTCCAGCCCTTGGCCTGGCAGTCCTGTAGAATATAACCATGTCAGTGTTCGATCCAAAGCAGTAAGTACCACAAATCATTGGAAAGGGCTGGAAGACATATACCTTGCCGCAGTAACTGACCAACTTGCACTTCCCACATCGGCTCATCTGGTGGCTCGGCTTGCTCTCATCACAGCCGTGACACTTCCACCGTCCTCCTTCCGTCTCAGCGAGGTACTTTTTCATCTCGGTGCCGAGGCCTTTGAAGTCTCGGAGTGAAATGGGGAACACCTTGGAGTATGTTAGCAACTTTGAGATTGATAGTTTCCTTCCCTAGGAGAGATGGTAGACTCTGTTATGATCGTTGCCGAGCTTCTCAGCTGAACTTACATGGACGTCATCCATGTCCTCAACCCTCACACCAGAGGTCCCGTCCAAGAACCTGTGCTGCATGGCATACATGATGGCCAAGGTATGGCCCTTCTTGAGTTTCTTCCAATCGAAGCCCTCATAGCTGTCTGGATAGAAGGACACGAACATGACCTTGTCCTTGTCGTCCTTGACCACGGTGCGGTATCGAAAGAACTTGATGCCGTTGCACTCTTGGATCTCGGCCAGGAAGCACCAGTGGGTATCAGACAGACAACCCTTGTAGCTTTCCACTATCAACCATGGGAGGATGCCCAGTTCTGGGCAGCTCGTGTCCCATGGGAGTTTCTCCCATGGGGGGAAGCTTGTCTCATCGAGCAGGTTCGCGTAGGGAGGCATGATGGCTCTGCTCCGTGTGAATGAGGAAAAGATTTCTGATGTGGTTGGTACTCGAGGCAGTGGGAGCGAAGATGTGGTTATGTAGTGGTATTTATGTGCCTGGCTTGATTTTTTTGTTTGATGCCTCCGTTTGCAACAGGCTCGTGCACTGACACCATGTCTTTGGAAAAGCAAACGACATGTTTTATTACATTTTAAGCCCATAAGTCTGTCGGTTCGGGATTTGAAAATGTACTTGGGGACATTGCAAGATTCTTCGGGCAGCTAGGTAGGTATCCGAATATCTGCCTAGGTAGATATACATGCTCCCCAGAACGAAGCTGGAGGGAAGGTACCTAGGGGTTTGGCCAGCCTTGGATTTCGCAGGATCCCAATTGGTAAACGTCTTTTGAGGACAGAGATACTCGCCCAGATAATAATGTTATCTGAATCCATGCCGGAGTCCCGCAGGTAACCACAGCTTACGCACTGCAGATTTCTACATGGGGATTAGTGTACGTGGTCCACCCCAGTACATAAACAACCTCAGGATGCATTCTTCCTCGAAGGCAGATGATGGCCAGGACTTGAGGGAGTCCATCTTATACACGCCTACCGTGCACAATGGCTCCTCGAGTATTCACCCTCCCCGATGGCCGCAAACTCGACTACCTCATTTCAGGGGCGGAAGAAGGCTTCCCCATGGTGTTCATCCATGGCACGCCTGGCGCGTACATTTTGAACTCGACGATGAATGCGGCGTGCGAGAGGAAAGGAATCAAACTCATCACCATGTCACGAGCTGGTTATGGAGGTTCAACCAGGAACAAGGGCAGGCGAGTGGTTGATGTGGTCGGGGACATCGCAGCTCTCCTCGGACATCTGGGGATCGAGAAGTGTGTGGTTGGTGGGTGGAGCGGCGGTGGTAATAAACTTTCCCCTTGCCCGCGGACCTTTCCTTTCTCCTTTGCGACTTGCTAAGCCGGCGACTCCAGGACCCCATTCACTGGCTTGTGCAGCTCGCT
Source organism: Cytospora schulzeri (assembly GCA_003795315.1). Lineage (NCBI taxonomy): Eukaryota > Fungi > Ascomycota > Sordariomycetes > Diaporthales > Cytosporaceae > Cytospora > Cytospora schulzeri. Next base: position 296,693 of record LKEA01000018.1, on the reverse strand, counting down.
TGCCTGGTTGCATTGCCTCGCTCGTCATTGCTGGTCAGGCGCCCTACCATGCTGACGACCTCGATTTCCATGCTGGCCAGGGAGAGCTCAGTAAGTGTGGGCTCTAGAAACCAACCTCGGAAACTTTAACGACCATGCCTCATCACAATCCAGCTGTTAATGCTTTGATGCCAGACGTTCATGAGATTGGGGTTGCGCTGAAGGGCGAAGAAGAACTGCAGGAATACTGCAACGCCGAGAGACCGGGAATACTGGCAGCAGACGTGAAACAGCTGACGGAGGCACTGTCGAGTCTCCTTCCCGAGGTGGACAGGAAGGCACTTTTGGAGGATCATGCGATGGGTCAGAGCCTCGTGGAATCAAACCGTGAAGCTTACAAGATCAACTCAGACGGGCGAGTGGATGACATGCTGTCGTTCGTTCAGCCTTGGGGCTTTGAGCTGAGCGAGGTCGATGTGCCGGTGTTTCTATATCATGGAAGCGAGGACAAGATGGTGCCCTTTGGCCATGGGGAGTGGATGGCTGGTCATCTTCCTCATGAGAAGGTCAAGACTCATTTGCTTCAGGGTGAAGGGCATCTGTCTATTTTCCTTGGGCCGATGGAAGAGATGCTTGATGAACTGTTGGCTGTCGTAGGCAGACAGTAGTACTGTTTAGGTATCTCGACTGCTAAGCTGCCAGACGCTAGATGCCCATGTGCTTAGGTATGTACCTGGGTATACAGTAGGTACCTCGATAGTACCTAAGTACCGGTAGTTATTTCAGTTGGAGACTGAGGTGGGATTGGAGGGTGAATTGTCAGATCTGATTGTGGGCAACCTTAACACACTACTTGAGGTACCTAGGTACCCCACATGGACCCTACCAAATCAAAGGTTACCTATGTACGTACCCCCGTACCCCCCGTATCTGGGGTTAAGGCTGTCAGGCTGTCAGGGCTACTTGGCAGGGTTCTGGTGACGCAAGTCTATGCTAGGCTTAGGTGACTGCGCTAAATAGGCAAGAGCAAGCGTTCTCGGGGGGCGGCAATCCATGGATAGCTGCAGATGCACCTGCCGCCTGCCACTTGTCTGGTGTTGGGTGTTGGTGTTGGGTGCGTCACAGTCTGACAGTCGAGTGCTTGTGCACCTGCTTCCTGCTGCTGTACGTGCAGTACAGTACATACTTAGGCAGTGTACAGTAGCTGCCCCCCCCCCTTCCTAAAGCTAAACCCCACAAACGATGCATCGGCACAGAAGGAACAGAAAGAAGGAAAAGATGGGGAAGGTGCCTCTGGGAAAGAAATTCTGATCAATCGCATCGGATCTTTTCTGTTCGGAGAGGACAAGACGTGCGTCAACTTCGACGTTGCGAGAAAACAGGAAAGTGGGTCACCCTTCAAGGACCAATTTTCTGGATCCCAAGAACGAACATTGAGGAAAGAGTTCGATTCAACAAACCCGAACGAACACCTTGGCACACACACTACCTAGGTACACACACACACACACACACCAGTTGACTGGAACTGCTTGGAACTGCTGGAACTGCACTGTCATATTGTCACTGTCACTGTCACTGTCACTGTCATTGTCACTGCACAGCACACACCATCCACCATCCACAATCCACAGCCCACAATTCAACCACTCATCAATCATCGCCCAATTCCCGATACATTCCAACGTTCCCAAAGCTTGCCCATCGCCTCAACTCACCCATTACAGTATTGGCATTGGCATTGCCATCCGTAAAAGCGATGGAAGGTATCTTACCTTGAACAAAACAACTCTCACGGTCAAATCTCTACCGCCAGCCACAAACAACCCAGAACATCTGTTGCTTACTGCGCGTGTGGTGCTGCGGTCTTGTCATCATTCGTGTCTTTGTTCGCCCCCCCTTTTTTTTCTCTCTCTCTCACCAGGGTCGTTTGTTTTCGGATCAGCCTCAACTTAATCTGGTCGATACATACTTAATCGCCCCGTGACTTCTCCCCCGCGAAATCAAAGTTTAATAGAATACCTGCCTCGAGCTGGTCGCAACAACACATCGATCGCATCCACTTTGTTGGTTTCGACGCCGTACAAAAAGTCCAAGAGGAACCCGGACTGGCCGACCGGAGTCAAAGTCCCCCAAGAAGAGTCACGTCACATCCTTACTCATCACCATCATCAAAACGACACCTCTGGTTCTTCTTCGACACACACTTCACCGCGTCTCTCTCTCTCCCCTCGTTGTTTGGGTTGTTATGAACAGCTGTGGCGGATGGGACATTGTAACCCATGACGCTGTTGGAGATTGATGAGAAGAAGAAGAAGAGCTGATCTGGATTCCACTCACTCATTCACTCAATATTCATCCTAATCCCTCCCAAGTCGATCCATCCCATCCATCCCCAGGCCCAGGGTGTCAGTCAGAACATTGACCCTCTCTGCCCCCCTCCACCCCACAATTCACTCACCCAAGCCTAAAGTCACGGACGGACACGGACACGGACCAGACAAGCCCATTCCATCTCATCCCATCTTATCCCATCCTGCCCATCATCCGCCATCAATCCATAATCCACATCCCCAACGGCCGACGAGTCAAGTCAAGTCAGGGACCAGCACAGTTCGGCCAAACTGCCACTCATATTAACAGCTTGATGACTTGAAGTGGACACTAAACGCGAAAAAAGGCCGACAACGTTTGGGATTCGAACGACACAGCTTTTTGTTGCCCTCTCGAACCCGAGGATAAGAAAAATAGGAGAGGCACGTTACCATTGAGGCCCACGCCCACGCTTCACGCCCCGCCAGCCCGCCCGCCACACCAAGGGTTATCCGCTCTGCCCATTCGCAACTGAGATCGACGCCAATTTGACTCGCCGACACACTTCCCTGTGCTTGTTGCTCCTTGCTCGCACCGCACTCAACCTGGAACCGCTCCTCCGTAGAGCGGCGCCCACACGCAGACGTCACTCACCAATCAATCGGTCACTCACATGAAGGGTCCGGATTCGAATCTGCCTGATAACTCACTCTCATACTCTCATATACACATACTGATGAACATCTCCAACCCGTCCAAGAAGCCATCTAACACGTGCGTGACTTGTCGCGCACGCAAGGTCCGGTGCGATGGGAACCGTGACATCTGCAACAACTGCATGCGCCTCGGTTTCACCTGTTCTTATGACGATTGCGTCTCTCACCATCATCACCATCCAAACGGTGCTGCTCCCGGCATCATGAACCCTGATGGCGCCACCGCCGTCGCGGCCGCCAACGACGCTCTCACCATCCATGCTGTCGCCTCCCATCCCCCTCGCCGCCGAGTCCGCCAGGCTTGCCAGAGCTGCCATTCCAGAAAGGCAAAATGCAGCGGCACCATGCCCAAGTGCGACAGGTGTCGCAACCACGGCCTCGACTGCGTCTATCGGCCATCTAAACGATCCAGACTCACCACCACCCCGGGCGCATCAGCCTCCCAGCATGGCCGCGACTCCCTCATGAGCGACTCCGCCTCTGGCATGCTTGGCTCCGGAGCCTGTAGAGATGGCTACCTGTCCGACCAGAGTCGCAGCGCCTCGGACCATCTCGAGAGCAACGGTTATGCCAGCCTTCGCCATCTCCCGCCCCCGGAGGAGTCCTTGGTGATCCGCACCTTCGAAAAGTTCTTCCGCCACATTCACCATATCCCTCTCTTCTCCTACCTGCACCAGGCCTCGCTGATGCAGAGATATCACTCCGGCTCCATGGACCGGCCACTTCTCTTATCCCTCATCGGCATCACCTCCACACTAACCGATCTCGGCCATGGCGCCCGCGAATACGGCAATAGGTGCATCAGCATGGCAGAGCTTCTCATCCTCCGGGACCTGGACCAGCCCACAGTGCTCAAGATTCAAGCCATGATCCTCATCATCAAACATCGCATATTTTTCCGCCGTTTCTCCGACGCTTTCATGCTCACAGGGCTGGTATCCCGATTCGCAGCTGCATTGCGCCTCAACCATGAAAACCCTCGGCTCTGCTTCTTGGCCCAGGAGTCGCGCCGCCGGCTGATGTGGTCTCTCTTCATGATCGACATTGGCATGGCTGCAGGGCAGATTGACTTCACATTATGGGCCAATCGACCCGAGAGGATAGACCTGAAATTACCTTGCAACGAGCGCAACTTCGAATACGACCTCCCTGAAGTCACGGAATCTCTGGCTCCGCCACCACCTCGGCCTGACGGAAGCCTTGTCCCACTTTCGGATAACGTCGGGTTCCTTGCGCTTCATATCCGCATCCAATGGATTCGGAGTAGGATATTGGCCTTCACCAAAGGCCTCGTGGATGAGCATCCAGGTAAAATGGACATCAGTGGGCTTCCCCGCAAGTGCGAGGAGCTTCAGGCAGATCTGGATGCCTTTGAAGGCCGGTTGCCTGTACCCTTCAAGTGGAACGAGGCTAATCTTCGACTGCGAGCGTATCACCCCCGATTGTGTGTATACCTCATGACACATCTTTGGTGGCAGCAATGCCATTGTGACCTGTACCGAATCGCATTAGTGGGAAGGAGAGAGTCTCTCCCCAAGGATTCGATTGATTCGCTGGATCCTGCCTTCGTCAAACACTGCCAAACTCGATGTTTCGAGCATGCCAAAGCTATGGCTGAGATGTTCGCCCTGGTGCTCCAATTCGAGAAGGGCGTACCAGTCTCTGACCTGGACTTGCCCGTGTTGAGTTACCAATGTGCCAATACGCTGTACTACACCCTCGCAACATGTGGAAACGACTTCGCCATTTCATATGCCACTGTGACCGAGATGGCTACGAGCTGTCTGAAGGTCGCCAAACAGTCGGCCCCGGGCCCCGCCGCAGGAGCAATTGTGAGTACCTCCTACCTTGTCTCTGCTGAAACGACCGTGCTGCATGTCGATCAACTTTGCGTTACCGTCTTCGCGGCTGACTGTTCGATCGTTAGGCCGAAGTTCTTGAGAAACTCATGGAGACAGGCTGGGTGAGGCCAACGACTCCAAGCACGACGACATCGGTTTCGGGAACGCCCGCAAACCAAGAAGCAGTGGCGGTTGACCCCATGCTCCAGCGAGATGCGCTTCAAGAGGCAGATGTAACACACCAGCTATACAACCCGGCAATTCCACAGAACCCACCACCACAAGTCGAAGAACCAAGCCATGCCATGGATACAGAGGAGCCACAGGGGGCTCCCACGGCGCAAATGCAGGCGCAGACGCCCGGGCTACCGCGCGAGGACGAACCCTTACCAGGTGCTCATGCTGGCATGATAGCTGGCGTAACGTCCAATCTCAGCAATGCTTTCGAGGGAGCCTTGGACGGCTCCAATTTTGGAATGGGTGCTCTGGAACCCTTTGCCATGGACTCATCGAGCTGGTACACTGGCGATTGGATGGATCCTGATCCGACCAGGCACGCAGGGCTGATGTAGCGCGGGTGCATCGTGTTATTGGACGCAAGCTATGAAGTTTCCAGCATGTCGGACGGAGGAGTATTGTGACAGCGCAAAATGAGGCGAGGAACAAAGAGAGAGTATGAAGGTCAGCATCCGTTCATCCCACGTTGGGCAGGCGGGCAGGATTGCGTAGATAAAATATCCAGACATAGGTACATACAGCAAGAGAATCAATCTAATCAGCGAGAAATCGTAGCTGCAGGTCACGGCGGGCCCCATGTTCGGATGTATGTGGTTCTAGCCCCGTTGCCGCAATCTCTTTGTACGTACTTATTACTACCGTGAGGAGATTGTTGCCTTCGAAGTCCACCCACGTTCCAACGATTTGTGAAACGAACCACGCTGATGTCACGATGCAGCCGCTGGATTCACGATGCTTCAACCCCGGTCATACAATCACACGCATAATTCCCAAGATATAAATCCCACAGGGCGCAGGGTGAACAGGCTGGGCAGGCTTATCAATGGGATTCCAAAATTGTGATGCAGTTGGTACCTAAGAGTTATGGTATGGCGGCATGGGTCCACAGAATGGTGACATTTCGGACCAACCCGACTTTAACATACATAAGCCTGACATCCACCCCATCCATCCATCCATCCACCCAGTCACCCTCCCCCCCTGGCCGAACCCTGGCAGCCCTGTCTGGTGGACTCTGGTATTATGTACAACTGGAATCGGCCGGGGCGCTAGGGGTCCGAGGCGGCCAGGGGATGGTGGTCCAGACGTTTACTGTATGTATATAATAAATAATGGGTGGGTGCTTCAAGCTGCGTCGTCCCGGACTGCTGGGTCCCGGTTTCCTCCCTTCTCCTCTCCTCCCCTCCCTCGTTTTTTCTGCCCTACTAGTAGAAAAGGGCCGGCCCAAAGGGCCGTCTAGAGCGTCTTATGGGCCTCTTGATCTGATCCACCGCTATGTAGGTAATCGGCCTGTCAGTTTTCCAAACGAGACGGACGGGGCTTACAGGGGGACGGGAGTTAACGGCGCAACGGACGCCGACCGACCGACCGACCGACCGACCGGTGGTCTGCTCCAGCTGTACTTGGGCGAGGGAGAAGACGGGACCTTCTCTCCTCTCGCTCGTGTGGTTCGTTACTTTGGTGTGTTGGGGATAATCCCGATTTCCCCGGGGGGTCTGCTTTTCTCTGCTTTGCTTCCTTCTCTACAGGCTCTTCTATTACCGCTATTGGCTGCTCTCCCTATTACAGCGGGTATCATGTGGAATGCATTTGCCTCGTTCAGTCGGTCGTTGCCTACACGGGGCGCTGGGAATGATGTGTAGACCTGAGGTGCCGTATGGAGTAATCTAGACTTCTTACAATTCGGTGTCTCCTCACTGGGATGATTTGCAAGAACATATACATGCATGGCCCCACCTCTTGTACCATCCTTCACAGTAGCGCTACGAGACCATTGAAGAGGGGGGGGGGGTCGCGACATCCAGACCCCCCAAGTAGCTGACAGCACTTGCGACTCGTGTAATTGCATGCAAGTATCATGGTGGGAGATACTGGGCAAAGCTGTCTGGTCTCGGCAGAGGCTCAGCGTGAACACAGCGCGCGTGGGCAGGTCAACAAGGTGACACTGAGTCAATTCAGTCGTGATTGTTTGGATACATCTTGATGGCTTGTCAGTATGCTTGCCTCAACTGCTGCTGGTGTTCATCCTGCTTTCTCTCGGTCGTGGTCATGAACCATACTCACTTCAGCCTAAGCGGTCGGTTACGCCTGCGATCATCACAGGAAAGTGTAAATCATCACAATATCATAAAGAAAAGGCAGGATGGAAGTCAACTGCACTTTATCCCAAGGAACGTTTACTTCGCCATCCGAGAACCCTCCTGGCTGAAGCAAAAGAGCCTGCTCAAGAGACTCAGCAATAGAACTTTAACCGTTTGTCCTGTGGCCTACGAGGATAGAGAAGGCAACCTCATTCTTATTCAGTGTCAGCGTACGATGACGCCGTCTGTCTGAAACCTCCGTATCATCTCGACAGTAGACCCAGTACCATTATCAAATTCATCACAGCACACATGAACCACAACCCCCCTTGGGCGGTCGTCTGGGCCGGGACTGAGAGGATCGCCTATTCTTTACACGTCAGCGCGTTGCCTTCCCACAGCGGGACGAGCCTTCTCGGAGCACAGTGCAGGTCTCTTACCCTGAAATGCCCATTTTGGACCATGCCAGTTCCTATCTCGCCAAAGCCCTTGCGTGAAGGCATCCGCGGCTCGCCCGTCGGATTGGGAGAGGCCCATGAGACCCAAGATGAGAGGCAGAGACCCAGACAGGCCCCTGCAAGTCTGGACGTCTGTATAGGGGTTCCTGTATGACTCTGGCACCAACCTTCCAACCCAGCCTGCGTCCTTCCCCACCGCGTAGAGCCTTCCCCTCGGGCCGGCCAAGCTGACAGGCCTGCCCAGTTCGGAATTGAAGCTCAAAGCATGGTACATGGCTTCAGGCTCTTCCTCGTTGACATCGGTGGTAGTGGCGTCGCTACCCATAAAAACCACCGGTAGGAATCGCCAGCCGCGGAACACGGTGTAAGTCTCGAAGGGCTTCATGTATTGTTGCACGACCATGTTGGTGGTCGGGTCGACGGTCCACCCCCATATACCACCCTGGGTGCCCCAGCCCTTCGGTCTGCTCCATCCATAGTAATCACCCGGCAGTGGTGTCACTCGACCGTCCTTCCAGCGGAACACAGTGCTTGTCACCTCTCCCTCATAGTCGCAACTTCTCTCTGGGGGCAAGGTGTTGCCCCACCGGTCAGTCGAGGCTGCTAAATAGGTGTCCAGAGATTCGTTCAGGACGAGGTTGTTGACGACGAAGAGGAAGCTGAATTCGCGTGATACAACGGTGCTGGACGCAGCCACGTTGTTGTCTTTCTCGCTGGATTTGTGACTGTCATGGTGCCTCTTGTGGTGGTGGTGGCTGGATTTGGAAGATGACTTTGACTGGGTATTACGTGGAATTAGCATTGCAATCGATACCATTGGGGGCAAATCATCACACCTCTTTGTTCGAGCTACCCATTCTGATAGAGTGGAATGTTGACCGGTGAAGCGTAGAATTACGCCACAATGCAGGATGTTGGCAGTACAATGGCGGCGTTATTATGAGGGATCTCTGTCAGAAATGACAAGATCTTTTTTGGAGCTGACCGGTCAAGGCCTTTGTGCAGAAAGCTCCCGGGGGGCGGTATTTTATTCCACAAACAATACGATTAGTACCGCCCACACTCTCTCTGGTCCTTAACGCCCAACTTCTACCTGAGCCGAGCGTATTCCGCTGATCTTGAGACCTAGCCAGTAGTGTTCGGCCACACAATTCATCAGACCACCGTGTACGACAATTGGGAGCCCCCTTCTCACGGCCCAGCTTGTGATCGTATGCCATCTGGTAGCCAGTGGTATTTCCCGGTGTTCTCGTCCTCGCGGCCCTGCGGGAAGTCCAGCCGCCCATGTCCCCCATGTGATTCCTCCGGCTTCCAGGTGGTTGCAAAACAGAGCCACAAGATGATCATATCTGGATAGTATGCTAGACAACAGCTACATATGGTTCATTCTAGCATGTCCCCTCGAGGAGAGGCTAGATGTCAAAGATTTTGAAAATAGTGACTTGAGCTATCGTGAGTTTCCACCTTGGAGTCGACAGTGCCGTACTGCCCAGGCCGCAGCATTAACCCATTTGGGGATAAACAAACCTGCATTGTTTCACAACATATCCTTGGACCTCGTATAGAGTGAGGATGGGCGCAATAGGGAGTCATATGATGTGATGTGGGCCATAGATCTTGACTGTTGATCTGCCAGATGAAGCCCACCTCCCTCGTTGCCAGGACCTCGGCTGTGAGCCTGTTCCGAACGGAAAACGAATGAGTTCTCGTACGCCCGACACTTCATGGGTTAGTTAGGGCCGAGACGAATGCTGTCCCACAGTCCGGCCTGTCATAATAATCACCAACCCTGGGAAGGTGGCGTGAGGACGTATGTAGTCTACTTGTCCTCCCATCATATAGGCCCAAACGGCCAATAGCAAGTGCAGTTTGGACTGAGGCAGGCTCCAAAGTCATGCCGTGCCCCCAAGACTCCATTTCCAATGGGCTACCTGATGGCCCCTATGATGACGCCCTCGGGCTGACGGAGAACACTTGAGGAGGCGCAAGATGTCTTCTGGTGGGATCACCTACACTCTGCTAATGGGTTAGCTTACAAACTGCTTGTGGGCGGCGTTGTAGTTGGGGGCATCCCAATATCCACGACGCTCAAGTTCGGTCATATAATTACAGGATTTAACACTATCCACTCAACTAGATACCCGAAGTTATGGAACTTAGGCTCAGAGACCAAGGACCACGATAGCAATTACCTGCAGAGTCGCACAGTCACCTGGCAAAACTTTCTGCTGAGACCGTAGATAAACCACACAGCCAATATGTACTCCGTTACCTAGCTATAATATAGATGGGTACACGTGGGGACCGATGTCGAGGCTGATATGTGGAAAGACTATCGGATCTGTCAGTCACTTGACAGAAAAGCAAAGCCGCAAGTTGTGATACCATGAAGGACGTCGTTACATAGTATACAGACAGAGGAGAGCTAAGATAGGGGTCAAGGAGCTATCCAGATGGTTGTCGGCGAATTGACTGAACTGAAAGATTATTTCTAAATTTGCCGTTAACGATCTGTAGACTTCACAGCTAGTATTGTAACTAACCGGTAGACATGCCATGGCGTCTTTCAAGGCAGTTACCCTGACTGGGATTAATTACCCTAGGGTATACTAAGCACGAGGGTGGGCTGCTAAAGCAACACAGTCGTAGCTTGTACTTTGTTATGGCCAATCACGAGCTACATTATGTGCACATTCCCACCACTAATATGATTTTGGAAATCTGGAGTCATATGTAATATGAATGTGGCAATCCAGAATGCACTGCCCTTGAGCCGCGTCTCATGCCGGTGGTACTATATTGATGCTCAAGCTAGAGCCATGAACTTTCCAGTCCAGAGCCGGCAGTCTGTTGAGCCCGTGGTCATACCTCCAGTGACCGTCGGCAGACCTCTCATGGGTGTTCGAGACAACTGCAGAACCATAATCTCTAAACTTGTCCTACAGCTTGAGATCAAATTTGTCGTAGAGAAGAGCAGCACTCTTGTCTGGGATTCCAGCAAACCAGTCCCACAGGCACTCGGGAAGAGGCGTTGTGTTAGGCCTCAACCGGTTCCGTTCGAACCTGCATCCTACCAGGCCAAGCCTCTCGAGCAGCCACCTCAATCGAGTCTCATACGTATGAACAGAGCCTGGAAAAGGTTGTCCGTACAATACAAGGGCCCATGGATGTACAAGGCCTGCATAACGTCCGTCGGTTCGATGACACCAGGGAATAGAGATGCAATGCAGCTTGACTGGACAAAAGGTGCCCCATAGTTCGTGGTGGATGGTATGGATAGCCTCTTCGGAAATGTAGACACGAAGGATATGACCCGATCTTTGGCCAAGCGGCCTTGAAATCGGTATATTCGTTGTACCGACTTCGGTTTCTTGCAAGCCATCCTTGGTGGAAACCTTTCGGAAGTATCGCATTGCATCTCCGCGGAATATGGCGCGCACTATGTATATGGAATGGTTGTGTTGGTTTGAGGATAGTCTCAAGTATCCCCACCGAACTCAATGGCGTCTCAATCATGAATGGAACAATGAAGCCTAGGGCTAGTCCTGGAATAGTCGTCTTAGGTATCTTCAAGTCTGGCATGTTGCTCGCTTGTTCGAAGATGAGTGAATATTGATCGTATGCGTACATCAATTCGTGGTTGGTCTTCATCTTGAAATACTTGGTGAAGAAGGTTCTGGAAAGACGTGGGTTTGATCAAAGTGAAAGACGAAAAGTCCAACCTGAGCCTTTGTGCTTAACACTAACAAATCAACCAATGCAATTATGAGAGAACGATGCCGAGCAGAGTCCGCTGACTTGATGATAGCGCTTCTCGCCCGTGGTGTTGGACGTGGATAACAGTGGTGCGATATGTGGAAGGGTCTCAATGAGACAAGCTTCGCTGATGACCCTATGTCAACAATGAATACCTGCCATCAAGAGCCATGAGAAACGTGCAGGAAGGACCAAATCTGCTAGATCGGTCACACTCTCGTCTACATAGATTAACAATTGAGGCATCCACCATCCTCCTGGCATAAGTCGGGCCGTAACATGTCGCCATTAACTGACCCTGAAGTGCAAATCTTTACCCTATGAGGTTTCCAAGACTGATGTAAGATGCTATATTTTCAATGAATATTTCCATCCGTAGTATGAAAATAGAGATATAGATAAGGCTTTAGACCCTTACCCCTTCAAGTTAACGGTGTTGCTCTACTAAGGCATATTCATATGTCAACCGTGATATAGCTTTCGCGACGACGATAAGTAAAGCTTGGGAGCAATTCCCAAGACATTGCTATGGGGGAGGTAACGACTGTATGTATTGTATATGTACCGATCTGAAGCGCAAGTAATATCGAACCAAATACAAAATTTGAAGTGTGCTTCTCTGATGCCTGCATCAAGCCACTTTCTGTAGAATCTTAGTTCTTCCGGCCCATAGCATTTATTTCCAGCTTGACGCAGTTAATGCGCCTACCCTCGATGAACGTGTCGACGGGATGACAGTTATTGTCAAGATTGCCCAAGAGATCACCAGCACAGTCTCCGTCGTCAGTCTTCTCCGCGTAAGCACTCCAAGAATCAAGAGTAGCCTCCGTTTTAACGGCCATGGTGGTGTCATCTACAGTTTCGGTTAGCAATTGTGCCGTGCATATTGGCTTCTTGTAAGTCGTGATCGTGCTCAGTAACTGACCTATGGTGATTTCCGTGTCACCGAAGAAGGAATTGGGGCTATGAGCGTAGCTTGCATCACCGGAGCTGAAAGGTTATAGAATGGTTAGTGGTTTATTTTATTCGATGAAGAAAACAGGTTGAAGACTTACCAGTCTTCGGTGGTATACTCATCAGCCGAGTGAGCATATACGGAGGCGACCAGGCCAGAGAAGAAGATAAGAGCAGCAGAGGTACGCATTTTGGATTGGATAAGTTTGGGGTTTGAGTGTTGTTATGATTGTGTATCGTGTGTTGTGTTATGTTGTTGAGGTGGTTGTATGCTGGATGATCTGATTCTGAATATGAGTCTTTACGGCAGGGCAAGACCTTATTTATATACTTGTCCCTTCCGTCGACAGCCTATTCTGTCATCCACTTGTCCTTTGTGAAATACACTACTCCATATCTAAAAACATGATCACAAGTTTAGACATTGGGCTGGCGGTCGCCCGGCTATACACCCGGGGCACTCAGGTCAAATGTGGCCATCTACCATCTTCCTCAAGATGTTTTAAGAAAGGCCAAGGAGGCGCAAGTCGCCATACTTGCGTGTCGCGTATTAACAAAAAGTAATGCCAAGATCGGACCCCTGACAATCATTACGCGATATTGTTCCTCATGCATCCCTCTCATCATACTTACTTATTGCCTGAGACCTTCACAGTTGCCGTTTTAGGCCCAGTCCCGGGCCACCTGGGCGATTATTGGATTCGAAGCATGGCCAGAATGGAACCCAAGCAATTGTATGGCGACTGTGATTATGTCTATTTTGGGGTGTGACAGGCTAAATACAAGTGTTCCAAAAACTGACTTAGTGCTTACAACGACTTTGACATAAGCCATTAATGGGCAGTTATTAGGTTCGAAGGAGTCCAGGATAGGTCCTATGTAGGTAAGTTGGAGCTCGGACTATGTAACAGGGTCTGCGGCCTGGGCAGCGAGAGGTCCCACGGGGTAAGAGGCCCCAAACGAGCCAACCCTGGAGTAATCCTTCCATTGACCAGTATCCACGCCTGACCCTCTACCCTATCCTCAATATAGCAATTGCAATACAGCTCCAAGATGGACCCAAGCCACGACGACTCTGAGTATATATGGTATACCATTGACCGTTTTATATATCAAGCCAGTGACCCTCTGGCCCAGTATCGACGGTGACCAGAGCCCTTTCGGACAATTAATGCCAGGAATGGTGGCAGTCACGGAATCATGGCCTCTTCACCTGTTACATCAGGGAGCTGACGCCACTCCTGCGGCTGCAGAGCCGACAAAGTCCAATGAAGCGAGCGTGGCGACACTTTTGAGGGTATCTGCGAGCAAGGTCAGGATACTCGCCATTGTGGCTCCATCTTCAGTCTCTGTCATATCAATGATGGTTGTAACAACAATATCGTATTGGTAGACAGATCTTTCCCTTTTGAACCTGGGAATATAAGTAAGAATTCAATGTTATGCTGATTTTGTCATGCTGATTCTGAGTTCTTTCCTATTTTCTGCCTCGGTCTGATGTTAAGCAATATAGCATCAACATCGACAGAGAACAGTACTGGTCCATTTCCATGATGCTGAACAAGCTGCGGCGATTGGCCGGATAAGCAAGTCATCAGTCTCACTCTGAAGGTCTAAGACACGTCGTCTCACTTCTGAGCTTCGTTCCCTCTTCTCGTCTACACGTAAAAACGTCAAGTTATTAAATTTACCACTCGGTTTCGAGTGCCACATCTACCTTCGAAGCACTTTCCAGTATGGCGCCAGAACTCCCAGATCCTCGCCTCGGAGGCAAAACCGTAACGTACAACCGCGACGAGATCATCTCGGAACTGAAATCCTTCTACGCCTTCCTGCCACACATTGCCCCCTCATCAATCCACCACGCGCCGCCCGGTGGCTGGCCAGACATCACAGCGAAGACGCTCCGCGAAAAACGCAACATCACCCACAAGACAGACGAGGCCATTGAGCTGCTCCGCAGATTACCCTACATCTCGGGCCAGCGGCCCTGGATCGCGCCCGAGTGTTTTCCCTGCGACTACCGGCTGGTGTCCCAAGACCCCAACCCCTTCACTGACCCCCGATGGCTGCACCACGTCAGCGACAACGGTTTGCCGGAGCCGTGGCCGCCGTGGGTGGTCCAGCTCACAGCGGGGATGGACCGCGAGGGCTGCTGTTACATGCTGGACACGACGGACGGGACCGTGACCAAGTACGTTATGACGCTCTCGGGGTGTGCGGCCGACGAGCCGGCTTATGACGAGGATGACGCACGCAGCTGGCGGGACAGATGGTGCGTGGGGGAGACGATGACACTCAAGGATCAGCTGGATGAGTTCCGAAGTCGGTATCGTGGCTTGAGCTGGCTGGGCGTGCCGACGAGTGATCATCCTGGGGTTTATATACGGAGGGAAACTGCTCAGCCTGGTTCGGTGTGGTGGGAGGAAAATGAGGTAAGACATGATCTCGCCCTGGCTTGTAAAGTTCAGAAGTCCTTAAGTGATGGAAACTAACTTCACGACCTTGTAGGAGCTACGACGCATCTATCTTGAGCATGGCTGGCCGGGCGAATTCAACGGCGATGACTGCCGCGCTGCCCTGACGCTCTGGTGGCAGTCTAAGAAAACTTGATATACTTGGCCTTGCCATACAATGATCATTCGAAATTTATATGAATTAATCCTTATGAAGTATTATCAGACTGGTGATCCAGCCTCACTTTTGCCTGTCTGCCTTGGCCACTCTAGCTGCACAAAGTCTGAACCCGGCTGGTTCACAGTGACACTTCCCGCCGTCTCATCAACATGTCCCACTGGAGCGACAGCTGGCGTCGGAACAGCATCGGTCTGGGGAACTGTCGAAAACGATGCCGCCAATGTTGCAGCCTCTACCTTCTCTGCCTTGATGATAGCCTTGAGTGCCCCAATTTCCCGGGTGCACTTGTCATCTGCGCAATCGTCAAACCCGAACTCATCACGGATCTCGTGTGTGGTTGCCACCCGGCTCGAGTTGTTCTCGACAACGACGAGTCCGACAGGCTCTACCCAGCTTCTCCTGGCTGCCCCAGCCGGGCCCTTTAGGTACTCGGGCTGGTAATCCTTCTCGTCCAGGTTGGCTGGCTTATCGAACCAAACGTCTTCGTTGAGCAGAGCGTACCCGGAATGTCTCACGCCGTTCTGCGTCGGCGCACAGGGATTGTCATCAAGTCCGTCGTCGGCGTAGCCATTGAGCCCAGCAAAGGCCATCGTATACGCCGACCGCGTGAATATCTTTTTGTAAAATGACCAGATAGTGACGTTATCCCGCCGCGCTCGCCGGTTTACTTCTCGTGATGTGGACAAATCAATCGTGTCCCACTCTGGGGCTTTGCTGCAGACCTTGAACAGCAACCTGCCGGCCGATTCATTCTCATCTGCTGGGAGGTACCGGACCATCTGGCCTCGGTCGTGAAACACACGACGGGTGAAACTTGTGGTCTCTGCTGCGCGTACAACGTTATCGTACCCATCGTTGAGATCCGCCATGACGGCAGGAGGGTATTCATCAGGGCTACACCCCCCTGGAACGGGCATCAGAGGGTCCCACAAGGCCGTCTTGCGCTCATCGTCAAAGTTACTGATGATAGTACGCTGTCTCTCGATTACCACGGCCTTTTGGAACGGGCAGGTCACTCTGTGGTAGGCAGCATAGTTGGCCTGGATGGACTGGTAATTCAGGCATGCCTGGGGATAGCCGGCGGCGCCGTTACACTCGATCGCTCCGCTGAACACGGCTGGAGCCTCTGCAATCTCGGTGATCCTGGTCTGGTGTATGGCGTCGGCATCATCGCAGTCAGCCCGCTTTGAGCGAGGACAGGCTGTGCTTGTTTTGACTGAAGACTACGTGATGTTACAGGTTGTCAGCATGGGTTTGCAGGGGGAACCGAGTGAAGAGATACCGTGAGTTTCGAAACGTACATGGCTTGAGGCAGGAGGTCTGCTTGTAGCTGGTTTGGATGGCTTGTCCATCGAGAGGCTATGCTCCTTGCCGAACACTTTGAACTCAGCCTTGCCCTCCTTTTCTATACCTTTCACACAGAGCTGTATCAGGGCTGGCGTGGCAGCTATCTCGGCAGCATCGGCTATCCATCCTGAAGGACAAGAGAATCGTCTCTGGTCAGCGTCGATTTTCCCTATATCATCTGTTCACACGTATTATGCATGGGTGTGGCACAGTGCAACTCACCAACAAAGGGTATTAAATCCTCCAGGAGCTCTAATGGAGCCAGCAGAGCAGGAACTGCGATCCTGCAAAAGGCTTTGGCGGCAATGTCAAGCGCAGCCTGTTCAGCAGCAGCTTCAGCCGCTGCCTTTGCTCCATCCTCGACCGCGCCCAGAACATCAGTCCCCGACGGGGCGGCTTTAAACCCTTTGCAACAGTAGCTCTGAATTCCACCAGTGCAGGTACGGTCGCCGCTCTTGTCATGGCTGTTGGTGTCCTGAACAACTTCAGTCTCACCGTCAGCACAGCCTCCCATACACGAAAGGCCAATACCACGGTATCCACGCCATTGGCATGTCCCCTGTGCAGCTTGCAGTTAGCGATATTGTCAGGGGTGATGAGCGTGTAATTCTTGCCGACATGAGAGGCTAAGGGACGTGAGTTGTCAGTCGTACCATGCGAGTGCCGTCATCGCAGCAGAGGTTGCGGTATTCCCCAGCTTTGCACCTGTCGTTGGTGGAGAGCTTCCCCGGCTGGCCGCTCATCTGGGAAACTTGATTGGTGCCACTCTTGCAGTCTTCGCTGCATTGAGTCGTATAACAGGTAATACCGGCGGCGAGGTCATCGCTCATCTGCTTGGCGTCTTGCTGCTCCCCTGTAGTCACTCCAGGAGCTGGGGCGAGGCCATTGTCTGATCCTTGGTCTGCTTGATCGATGGCCCAGATCTGGGAAGTAATACCCCAACTGTCAGTAAAGAGTCATTCTCAGAGGATTCTACCAGCTCTAAAAATAACAGGCGTCGAAGTGACAAAGCCTCCTTACCATAGTGCCTCCAAGGCATCGAGAATTTGCAAACTTGCGCTTCTGGTCGAATGTGTCTTCATCGTCGTACGATATCCATTGGTTTCCGTCCCATGTTATCCATTTAACGCCTGCCTCCTTATCCCAAACGGGCTCAAGATCCTTCTTTGAGATGATATTCTGGATCTCTTGTAAGGTAAGGATGCCGCTGGCACCAGAACATTCGCCAGCATCAGCACCTCCTGAGAACTGGCATATGCCATTAGGAGTGTTGCAAGATGGACTTGAGAGGGTAAAACTCCTCCCGTACTAGATACGGAACGTCAGTGAACTTGCATATGTACTCACTACGGATACATAATGTGTAAGTGCGAATTGAGAGAGCGGAGTCTCACCCAACCCAGCCCTAGAACGAGCTTTTCCGGCTTAACACCAGCGCGCCAGAGCAGATCAAGGCCAATATCGATCTCTGTGATATTAGTGTGCGGTGCGATATAAGGACCCACGAACTTAGACTGGGCATCCCAGACTCCATGGACTGAAACAGAATCACCTGTTAGCCCATCTGACTTATAGACTAAGAGATTCATGCATCTTAACTTACGATCATAAGCCATGAAATTAAACCAGTCAACGTTAGGCTGGATAGCTTCCAGGTCGAAGTGCTGCAAATACCAATATGATGTTGGGAGTGTCATCGAGATACCATATCTGTCACCTATAGGACAAATTTGATATTAGCTCAAAGCCTTTCCATAAGCCTTCAACAGAATGTGTCGACATACCAAACGCAGCCCTGAGTTCCTTGACAAGGGACACATAATTGTCCTTGTCTGCAGTCTTCCCTCCCCTATCATCAGCCTGGGGATACTCCCAGTCTAAATCAACACCATCAAAGCCATAATGCTCCATAAAAGTCGTCAGCTCAGATATGAACTTTTTTCGGTTTCCCGAAGAGCTCGCCATATCACTGAACGCGGTTCTCGTTGGGCCTGGATCTGTGAATGACCAACCCCCTACCGATATCCATGTCTGCAGACCGTTATTATTGTCTTTCAGCGCCGTGAACCGCGATAGCAGCTCACCGCTAGGGCCATCCATTGGTGCAATGGCGAACGTGCTAGGATCGAAGAAGGCGAACGCGAAGTTAATTTGAGTATATCCGTTTAGGTTAAGGTCTTCAGGAGAGACTGTCTGGCACTTGCGCGTGTTGGCCCAGGACTCGTAGTAGCCTATGGTGCGCTTGTTGATGGAGTTTCCACTGCAGGAAGGCCGATCGACGTCGCCGCAGCCGCCAAAGTCCTTTTGGCAGCCCTTGTCCGCATTGCAAAAGTCGGACGTGGAGCCGCAAAAGCTGGGGAAGCAACGAATTAGACAGGACGACTTCCTAGAGGATATTGACACTAGGGATCCAGTCTCCTGGTGCCACGGAGCTTACCCAAATTGCGAGCAGCATACGCTTAGGGGGCAGTCCTGCTGGCCTGGTTTTCCGTACTGACCACACTCAGCTTTGGCATCGCAATTGGATGTACAATTGCCTATCGCGAGGGAGTGTTAGCCCAAGGGAGTACAACATAGACAACGATGAAGCATAACAAAACCTGCCTTGACCACATTCTGTGGGCGAATAGCCACAAAGACCATTTGTACCGCAGCAGGCGGCGTTGACACATGGCGTATCTGCGTTGCAAGTTCCTGTGGGGAGGTCGCGACCCTGAAGGCTAGCGAAAGGATGTGAATACTGGAGCAATGGGGCATTCGAAAGCGAAGCATCGTCGCTATCGTGTCTTTCTGAATGTAGTCCAATGCCAGGAATAGCGACGTCCCGAAACGGAGCTGCGTGAAGTTGGCTCAGGTTTGACAATATCGCCAACACACCTGAAAGTATTGATGAATACCGCATGTTGAGCGCGGGAAGAAAAGTGATTCCCAGTGGATGGATTAGCCCTGTGAGAGCACGTCCTGACTGGTAACTTAAGGACGAGACAGGAAAGTTCGAAGACACCCATGACTTCCGTCGAACTATGTTATTCAGATGGACTCTCTTGTGCTATCAACTCAGTTCTTACCAAAGAGGATCCCTAGCTTCGGCCGCGAGTTCCTCCCTGACCACCCTTTCTCCCTCTCATTCCCACTGATGAAAAGCTCTATGGGCTCATAATAATCAGTTAACCTGGTTTACCTCAGCACTAGATGTGATCGCGAGACTCGGTGATCCCAAAAACTGTCAGTTGACATTACCTTATGATGGGATGTCTGGAAACATTAAGCCCTTACACATACCAGTGATAACGACAGGCTCGAATAATTGGTCCAACTCCAGGAAGGGTGGGTTTCATTATTCTGGTATTGGCCCCAAGAGGACTAAGGCTGACATATATCCCTAGGTAACTGTCGGAAGCTGGCTGAAATGTGGCGTGCACCCTGTCTCACGTCAGACAGCCTGACAAACAGTGATAAGGTTATGGGAAGCATCTCGGGTGGCTCGTACCCGTTCCCTTGTGAAAGTGTCAGCTTGTAATCACAAGATTTGGCCTGGTATATACCCTAGGGTACATGTGCATGTATGTATGCTTGGCGGTTGATATGGCTTCCTATGCCTTCGCTGGCAGTTTCTTCATCCCCTTGAAGGACTCGACCGACACGTCTGAACAATTCACATCGTGTCATTTTTGACATAATTTATTGAACATGGAATATTCGTTGTACGTTTTACTTGCTCTCCTGATGCAATGGAGGCTGAGCGCAGCGTTCAACCTCTACCCAGCCATCGACCCTGCGAAGCTGGGCCAGATCCTCAACATCTCGACCGAGTGCGTCGAAGCCATGTGAGTTATTGTCAAAATTGCCACGTACGGTCTTTTGATCTTCGCCATATCTCTGGTGGACGTGGTTGACCGATTCCCATTGTCCATGGGCACGCAGGAACCAAACACTCCCAGATTGTGACCAGACGCTCTTCCAGATGGCCGACCAGTTCGAAAACTACTGGTGGGAAGAAGACAACGTGACGGCGCTCTGTAACGGGAACTGCTCATCCCAGGCAACGGATTGGTATCTCAACACTACTGGTGCCTGTGGTACGTCTTTGACAACTCTCCCCTCCAACTACATTCGAATTATTTCCCATGCAACTCTTCTCGTGATTTGCCAGAACCTTTTGACTAAAAGACGGGGACATGCAGACGATCAATATATCAATGCGTACGGCAAACTTGTGCCAGTCACCTCAGTGGCAGAGCGCTACGTCGACAACATATATACAGTCTGCATTCCCTCATGGTCCGACAACTACACGTGGTGTCTCACCGAGTCTCAAGAATGGGTTGGTTCAGACATCATCCGCCCAGTCGACTGCACCACGACCCCGTCGGATCCGACGTGCGGCGGGAACAGCTCGGCGATACCAGTGGACAACACGCGGATGGCGAACGTGTACAGCGATGACATCCTATGTAATGACTGCTTCGTCCAGCAGCTGTATGCCCGCGTGACGTCGTCGTACCTGGAGGACTCTGACTTCTCAGATTACTTGGTAGAGCAGTTCCTGGATGTCCAGGATATCTGCAGCACCATGTTTCCTGAAATCATAGTGCGGGCTCCGAGCACATATGAAGTTGCGCCAAAGGTGACCGTGGTGGCCACTACCACGACTACCACGACTACCAGTGCGCCTTCGAGCACAAGCACTTGTGCGGGCCAAGTGTTGACACAGGCTCAGGCTGCGTCGTCATCCTGCGATAGCCTGTCCCAAAAGTTCGGCGTCAGCACAGGAGACTTGATGGCACTGACCGGCAGTGGCACTTGTGTCGTTGGCAGCGACTCGGTATGTCTGCCCGCGGCCTGCACTCTGAAAAGCATCACGAGCGCTGGCCAGACATGGTATGTTGTTCCACCCATTCGCCGGCCTGCATATGAACGTAACTGACGGTCAACGTCTCACGAACAGTGACGCCCTCGCAGCCAGTCTCTCAGGCAACACGACAACAGTGCAGTTCCTTAGTTGGAACCGCAATATCAAAGGTCTCTGCGACAGCCTAACCCCGAACCAATACATCTGCATCACCGCGCCCGGGACTGGTTCCACGGGCGCCACATACACGCTCGCCCCGCCGCCGCTCGGGACAGACGCTGACGCAGGAAACCAGCAGCGCGGCGGCTCCGGTGGAGTGGTGACGCCCACGACGACGGTTACAACCAGTGGCAACTCGGCATCCGAGGGATCAGGACCGACTCCCACGCAGGACGGCATTGCGGCAGGTTGCAACAACTACGCGCTCGCCAGCGCGGACGGCAAGGGCTGTTATGACTTTGCGACGGCTCATGGGATCGCGCCGTCGGCACTGTATGCGTGGAATCCCGTGCTAGGACTGGATGGGGTGGACTGCACAACGGCGCTATGGTAAGTATACATGGTTCATTGTTATCCTGGTATCAAATAATATGCGAATTACTAACAAAGACTAAACCACCAGGGCCAGCGAGTACTATTGTGTTGGAGTGTGGCCCACGGCCGCGACACCTGTGTCCGCGCCGGGGCCGACGCAGACTGGAATCACTGCCATGTGTAACAAATATGCACAGGCCATAGTAGGAGACGGCTGTGAGTTCTTTGCCCAGCGAAATAGTATCTCTGCCGCGCAGCTGTATGCCTGGAACGGCGTGCTAGGGACAAATGGTGTCAACTGCGGATCGTCCCTCTGGGCGGAAGAATGGTATTGTGTTGGCATAGCGGCGAGTACTGCAGTTGTAACAACGAAGACCACCACGACTACGAAACCGACAACCACGACGACAACCGCGGTAACGGCTCCGGGTCCGACTCAGACGGGTATCTCGTCCAAGTGCAACAAGTTCGCGGCTGCCGTGTCTGGCGACTCTTGTGATGCCTTTGCCACGAGGAACAAGATCACCAATGCGCAGCTATATGCGTGGAACACCGTCTTGGGCACCAATGGTGCGAATTGCGGGACGTTGCTTTGGGCGAATGAGTACTATTGTATTGGTGTGAGCACATAAGACAAGAGTCTAGATGCTGTCTTTGTCCAGTGGTCAGATGTGTATAATAGTACTTGGGACACATACACGTAGCCGTGGGTTCCATAATTATAATCAACATATTCCAGGGGCAAGTATAGATGTCGTGTCTCTATTATCCCCTTCAAGTCCCTGATATGGAAGGGTCCCCCTGGACCTTGTCTCCTAAAGCTACTTCAGGGTTGACTTCTTCAATCATCTCAAGCCCCGAAGGAAGGCTATCATTTTTCCTTCGTCTGACGTATGAAGTTCCGTTCAGGACGCTGGAAGGCGGACCAGTGGCCGTCGTGCTCACACTTCCAGCGGAGGAGTTGTAAGACCCGAGTCGAGCATTTTCCGTACTTCCTCCTTCTTCCTCGCTGTGGGTATCTGTCGTTGCAACTTTTGAGACCCGAGTTGCTTTCAAACCCATAACTGCCGCCAGTAATTTGAGGACTACCGCGATCAGTGGCATCTGTGTCAGCCAGATGAGCATTCCTGCATCCGACTTGCCATCATCTCCGTAACTCTCTGGCTCAGATTCCGCTGCCCGTTGCTTCGGCGTGGCTTCGAAGTCATGGACGAGACTGTCCTCTCTCCCACTTCCAATCAAGGTAGGAGATGAGAATTCCGAGGCCTGATAAGTATCTGGTGGTCTTTGAGCAGAAGCCGAGTCTGAACTCGGGGCGAATCCAGCTGCCCTTGCAAGATCATCCAACGTCGGCCCCTCGTTAATGCCTTGGGAAACACCGGGCACCTCAAGAATCCCAGGCCGAGTACCTTCTGAATATTTTTCTTCGGAGTGGTAGAAACTCCTTGACACTGGGTCTCTCGGCTCTGTCATCGGTCGAAACTGTGCCGGCAAGGTATCGGGCATTTCGAGCGGTATTTCGTATAGGTTCTCGTACTCCATGGCGTATTCAAGGCCTTCAGCCATCTTGTCCAGGCGCTTTGGACAAGAGTAACCGTCAGTCCACTGGAACTTTGTGGTCACCGTATCACGGCTTTTGCCCTCGCCCCCTGCCGGGCCAAATCGCATAATTTTGTTCTTGAGCCGATCTGAGAAGCCGATAAGCTTTCCCTTCACTTCTACCGTCATGTAGAACTCGTTGGCGTTGTGCTCGAAAGCAAAGGCTGTGTGGAGGACATTGCTGTGTAGGGGCTGCGACTCCAGCTCGTTTTCCTCCAAGGTCCATTTTAGTGTATCATACCAGATGCTTCCTTTACTGGTGTCAAGATGGCCGGCGAACTTCCATCTGCTGACCCTAATCGCATCCTGCTTTGCGGTCAAGCCGATACCTCCGGCACCATAGCCAAGAATGTTCACGTTCGGAGTCAGATGTCTCTCGCGAAGTGTTCGCATTGACCTTTCTCGTCCATGGAAATGTTTCGGACCATAATGATGTGTAAACTTGACTGGGCACGGTACCCGATGGTCGTTGGTCATAACTGCTGCGGAGACATGGCGACCCCTTTGCTCTCTCCCTTCATACTCTTTCAGAGTAACGAGGACCGTGGCTGAGCGAAGTCTTGTATTTGCGGGCTGATCGAAGTCCAGGTCAAGGTACACAATTCCCGCTGGATTTATATTATGTCCAATAAATCCCCATTGAGATTTTGTGAATAGGAAGCGGCAATCAACGGCGATGTTACCAATCAAGCCGTGTCCCACACGATGTGAAGAGGAGATATTGTCAAATCTTTCGTAGTCGCATCTTCCGTAACCCCTTGGTACCTTCGTCCACAAGGCTGGGCGAGTGGCCAGACTGTCCATCGCCTGATATATACGGATGAGTTTCGATTGTGGTCGAGGGCTGGTAATCTACTTAGGTGAGCGAAGTAAGAATCAAGGAAAGATCTATACGAGGACACGGAACGGCGGGGGCCTGTTGTGTAATGTTCCTATGGAAGCCCCTGCATGCAGTGACCAGTCCCATACTGGGGCCCAGGAGGCGCATGGTATGCTATACTAGTAGGTCGTAAACAGCACCTCAAGCTCGTATCACTGAAATCACGCATAGCGGAGGACTCTGCCTGCAGCTGAAATTAGTATGCTCTTGTGAGAGAAAGGCATTATTGGTGGGAAGACACCGCCCTTCCCCATCCGACTC
>LKEA01000018.1:222099-272213 GCA_003795315.1 Cytospora schulzeri | reverse complement strand
TTGAACACAGCGATACGCCTGTTCGATTGCACATGTCTGCAATGTAAGCGAATATATGCAAGTAAGACCAATGGTTATCAATCATTACACGCCGTGGCGTGACAACAATTTGGGGATGCGGGTGAGAAGATTTTCGGCTCGTTCCTCGAAGTACAGTATGCCTATGCACCAGTCGATCTTTGATCTTCAACGTCCATTTCTTGACTACCAAAGAGACTATTTGCCAATAAGACCAGTTAATTATCTCTGTGCCTGCTCGAAAGGAGTAGAACTTCTACTTTCCATCAGTGCACCTGCCCCGGGTCAGTAATTCGACAGGAGAAATTCGACATTCATCATCAACTGCTTGATATGCCACAACTGAAGGAACATGAGAGACGCCAAGCCGCATCAGAAGCGACGGAAGAGAGGAAAGCACCAACTAGAGTGGAAGGTATTGTAGGTTCGAAAAGGTCTTCTCTCCGTAGTGCTCCTCTACCTTCCTATGCCAGGTATTCGACCAACTCTGGGCGGTCTCATGACTCTGGTTATGGCTCTATTGCCAGTTCACGGAGCTACCTGGGGCATGAATTTGGGCCAATGCATATGGGCTCTATCGAACCAACGACGTACAGAGAGACACGGGCAGGAGGAGTCAAGGGTCTAACCAGAACGGCCCCTGTTCCAGCAAGTGACAGTACAGCTTCCAACCTTCCCCGGACGTTACCTACAGAGGACATAAGCCATTTTGAATCTTATCCCGGTAAATCGAGCACATTTCCACAGCAAGATTCCTACACTGGCTTTGGTTACGAGACTCCACGATCTACACGCCCGTTACAGCCACCAGAAGAGATCCCGAGGGACCAGGGGCAACACAGAGCTTCTAGAATGTGGAGAAGTGAACAGGAAAGTGAAGATGCTATCGATGAAACAGAAGGGACACCCAGAGAGACGGTGGACATAATGCACGACCCTGCTACAGGCCCAAGAGACGTGGCAGTCCGAATGCAGCTGGAAGTCAAGGAAGACTTTGGGGAGCATCTCGAGCAATTCTCTAGACTAAGACGTCTAGGAAGGATAAAGGAAGCACAAACCCTGTTCCAAGATAAACTCGAGCACTTAAGCGAAGTTCCCTATCTCCTAACACAATATGCGGAGATGCTGATATCGGCCGGCGACTACAAGAACTTTCGGGACCTCGTCTTTATCCCAGATGTGTCGAGATCGTCCATGGACCCGAACAGTGCAAATTATATGGACATGATATTTTCCAATTTCAAGGCCTTAGAACTTCTGTCACAACCCAATATGCTGCCTGAAGACTATATTAACAAGTGTTTGATGAATGTATACGGGTTCATGCGAACCTTGGGGGTGGACCCATGTCTTGGCTCAACAGAGGTTAGTGCCCAGAATACATACCTGTATCCCGAGCTAATGGAAATATTCCTCTAGGTACAAATTATTGTGCTTTTCCTTCAGCTTCTGCGGGCCATTGGAGTTTCCACCCGTGTTGACTTGATACAAGAGGAGATGACAGCAATGCAAGAGTTCATTCGATGGAGTGATATTTGGCAGATTCTTCTTCTGGAAGATAGAGTCTGGGATATGAGAGACCTCTTAGTCGCTTCAGTACCAATTTTCGGTTGGCAAGAGGTCGCCGAAGTGTTTCTGAACAATGCATCCTTTCCTGAAGCTCTACGCAGTATTATGGGCGACTGGATGGGATCCGGCTACGATGAATCCACGACCCTCGCTTTCCTGGATCTCTTCACATCCCTGGCGCTCCAGGAAGTCTTTGGAATTGACACAGAACCACGAGTATCACTGTGTCTGGAGCATGCCCGCAAGCTTACAGACTCGGTGTTGAAGAATGACCCGCATAACACTAGATCGAGGCCATTCGTTCAGTGGATACTGGCTAAGTCTGCCTTTGAAATGCGCAAGGCCCGCGATTCTCAGAGGATCACTGCTCTAGAGGAATTTCCGGGCCTATTACTTCGTCAGGGAGACGGTGTGCAGCTTCCCGTTTTTGTTCCTCGGAAATACCGAGAACGACCAGATTGGCACTTTTTTGTTATGCGACCGGTCGACAATCAAGAACGATCACTTCAAGTAGCTCTACAGACCGCCAAATTCCTCGGTGACTTTGATCTACAGTCAACCTGTCTAAAACTCCTCATCCTGCAATCCTCTGAGCCCACAAACTACATGGACGACCTCGCAACACTACAGCTGGAGAAACAGCAGGATAAAGAAGGGTTCCTCGGCACTTGTCTTTCCCAAAATCTCGTGACGAGACCTCCAATGTCGGCCACTAAATTTTTAAGGGATACCAAGCGACTTGATCAAGTGAGTGGTGGCTCCTACCTCGAGCGCGGAGTCAACGCGTCCCTTCTCTGGGCCAAGAGCATGATCAGAGAGGCGCTGCTTGCTGAAGGCGCAGAAGAGGTGACTTCTAGCTTCACTGCTGCTCCAGACACGGAGAGTGATTTACGTAAGGAGCTCGCCAACTATGGCCCAAGGCTCCCAGATTACATAACAGACTATATACAGTCGAACGCCAAAATTGACATTCCAAAGCCTTTCCAGCCATACCGACCTCCACATATCCGTTTCTCAGACTCGACAGTTGGTGGCAGGGAGCTCCTTGAAACTCGCACCAGTCCGAGGAGGACCACGATACGGCCCGAGACTGGCGACGAGGAAGGATACAGAGCCAACAGCTGGTCACCGCGAGAGCGCCGGAGACTGATCAATCGCTTTGAAGGGGTTGGTAGATATGCTCCAACCCCAGACGCTGGACTCGAGAGTGACAGTAGCGAAACAAATGAGAAAGGAACTACGGAAAGTGATGAACAGGTATCGCTAGAGAGAACTTCCGAGCCCGGGAAGACTGGATTTCCTGAGGTGGCCTACGGAGATGACGGCTGGCCCGACTTCCAAATACCACGGAGTTTCCTCAGAGATAATACCATGCGGGTAACTTTGCAGAACAATTCGGACCCCCACAGGTCGCGGACCTACGTACTGAGAGGGAAAGGCCAGCATAAGGCCGAAGTCGAGGTAATACAAAACGAAGAAAGCTCAGAGCCTTCAAACGCCTTCTCGCATCATGCATCAGATAACGCCTCGGATGATGACTCAAACGACAGCTCGAGACATGGCAGCACCACCAAGGCAAAATTTGGAGGTTCAAGGACTGCGAAGAAATTCGAGGAACAACCGGCACGGGTCCAGAGAGCGGATGACACTGCTGATGCGCATCATAGAAAAGGCGATGTGAGTACACCCAATGCATTTCTCACCATGAAGAGATTTAACGAAGATACATTGAGATCAGGAGTGGAAGGGCAAGGCCACCACGGTGGAGGATGTGCCTAAGTCGTCCAGCAGTGAAACACCACGAGGCCAGATATCGGAGTCCAAGTCTCATAGTGACCGAAGAGCACATGTCGAAGAAGACCACAGCTCAACGACCTTCCGATAGAGAAGGGGAAGAAGCAGATCCAGTACACCAAAAAGTGGAAGAATATAATGACGATGTCGGTTCTGGAACCATTACATAGGGCAGATGAAGACGGTGGAACCGCTAGCAAGACAATGACCCTCTCCATCCTGACGCAGTTGACAGACATTGAACCCACTTGCGGGTAGATCCTGATAAAGCTAGGTACCCGCACAAGCAAGCCACAAAATGTCATATTACGAGATCTGAAATTTGCACATGGACGGTATCACGCAGAAGTCGAAGAATTACCTTGATAGGCCCGTGGATTCGGTTGTGTGGACTCCCGGAGCATTTACCCGGAGCGTGTATATTAACTGCAGGTACGACGGTACCGTGTCCGTGGTTTTCAATTGGGGGTCACAGCTGTGCATTCCGGAATTCTTTGGCGTCTGGAAATTGATAACTCTGCGGCGCAAGATGTTGGGTCTGTGGCGGCGTGGTCCCGATCCAGAATGCTTCAGTTGTGATGAATAGCAAATATATAAGTCAGTACGGTCGTCTGGTCTCATGGGCTGTGGAATTTTTCCCTAGATACCTATGTAATTAATCCCAGGCTAGACACCTGTCAGGCTTGCTGGTTGCGGTGACAAGTGAGACACCCTAATTCTGTGGCTCTTCCATCCTTCGTCTGAACTAATCAAATCACCATGCTGCCATGTGGCGCAAAAGAAATTCCAAAAAAACACAGCATGTGATTCGATGCAGCGATGACCGGGGAACTTATCGATGCCCCCTTCAGTGGGATTCTTGCTTCCGTGGGAGGAGGTAACTCGAGGCGTCCACACACAATGCAACTGGGGTATGACATGACTTGTTAAACTGCCACTTGGCTCCCCATGCTGGGGAACAATAAGCCAGCAGGGCCGCTCGGGAACCCACCGTCACTTGCGTCATGGACAGAGCTATAGGCTGAAGATCCACTATAGTTCGTCAAGCAAGTTCTCTCTAGCCATCATCAAGCTGGCAGCAAGCCGCCATCTTTTCCTAGCTTCCTGCTGTGCTCGCCGCATCAGGCTCCCTATCCAGACTAGCACGGAACCGGACGATTCCTTGGACCAGGGCGGAGGGGAGGAATATGTGCTCCTTGGACGATCCGTAAAAATGACGTGGAAGGCTTTGGACCTTTGGGGGCTTTATAACAACGACTGGTCGACGACAGCGACGATGATGGGAAATTCCCAGACAGCTTCCCACTATCATCAGATATCCAAACACTGCGTCCACACCACCGAGCCCGTGACGACTCACCCCCCTGTGCGCCGCCAACGAAGATGAAGTCCTACAGAGGAAACAAAGAGGGGCGGATCCACAGCAATCCGAAGCCCCGTCACATCGGACCCTTGGAAGGCCATCTGATAGCTGCCGCGGGAGAGTTCGTCGGAACTTTCTTCTTCCTATGGATGGCCTACTCCGCGCAGCTGATGGTCATCAACCAGGCGTCAAGCACGTCGCTTACTGGCGGTGCGAGTAGTCACACAGTCGTCTATATCTCCCTGATATATGGCTTCTCGCTCTTGGTCAACGCGTGGGCCTTCTACAGGATATCAGGAGGTCTCTTCAACCCAGTTGTAAGGATGCCCCCCCCCCCTTTCACCAATCCATCCTTGCCTGTGACAATACTCTTTGCTTGCCGACAGAGATCCGTATACTGATTATGCTTTCAGGTGGCATTGGGCCTTAGTCTTTCCGGACAACTGCCATGGCTACGAAGTGCGTTCCTGATTCCGGCACAACTCCTTTCATGCATGTGCGCCGGCGGGCTGGTATCGTGTATGTTTGGGGGTATCAACGGCATCGCAAAAGTCAACACGACTCTGGCCCCGGAGACATCCATTGCCCAGGGGCTGTTCATTGAGATGTTCATGACTGCCGAGCTGGTCTTCGTTGTCTTGATGCTCGCCGCCGAGAAGTCTAAGGACACATTTATTGCGCCCATTGGCATTGGCCTGGCGCTATTTGTGGCAGAGCTCACAGGTATTTCGCATAACCCCATGCCATCGTGGATCAGAACGAGAGACTAACTAAGACACTTCAAGGTGTTTATTACACGGGCGGCTCGTTGAACCCTGCTCGCAGCTTCGGCTGTGCCGTGGCCGGCCGGAGCTTCCCTGGCTACCACTGGATTTATTGGCTTGGGCCTGTGATGGGAGCAGCTATTGCTTCGGGATTCTATCGCTTCGTGAAGTGGGCGCATTACGAGGAAGCCAACCCCGGCCAGGATCATATCAACCCCCATACTCCTCCGGAGGAGGAGGAGGTATGAGTCGTCTGCCAGTACATTGGAGGTTTACATATGTCATCTAATTTGCGAAGGGTACTCCACCGATGTTCAAGACCCACAGCTAAGACACATCGACATTGCATTATTGCTTATATGAAGTTTTGCGGTTTTCACCGACGTGTACGCACAAGCGGCTCGACTGAATAGGGGTGGATACGGTCAACAAGACGTCGAAGAGAGAAAGCAACACGAGACCACGCTGGCTCACTTAATACCCAATGTGACGAGGGATGTATGTTCCCCTGGTATTTCAAGCGTTTTGCCTCTCCGTTGCTGATTCCTTTGCGGTGGCTGTCTTTCAGAGTTTACCACAATGTCGGTAGCGAGGATCCTTGTTTTCAGACGATGATAAGCAACATCGCATCATCAACCATAGCTTCATGATCATATGCTAAAGCAGTCGGGAAGAGCTATTGGGAGAATATCACACGGAATCATTCAACAATAACATTCGGAGTGAAGGAAGTGAGTTGTCTACATGAGTACCCTTGGTACCCACCTGGGCAGACGATATATGCCGTGTATCCAGTTCATCACCTGACTGAACGCCACACCCAGTTGCCCCGTACGATTCAATTGCTTTTTCCAGTCTTCGTGTACATCTATCACAGCACTAATTAGTACTTACATATCACGACGACTTTTGCCACTCAACGTATCTCTCCACGCCAGAATGTCCTGACCCAAGCGTCTGTTCGAATTCCTCCTTCGCCCCTTTTTGATGTGACTGTAGCTTGAGTCGCATTGGCCATTCTGCTACGACGGTGTTCTTGAGCTTCATTCTCACGCCGGCTGCTACTGCGGCCCCACGAAAGTCCTCAAGCTTCATGTACCTAAGCAACCATGTCAGAAAAGCATCAGTACAATCTACCTTCCACCCCAGGATCGAACCGAGGGGGGTCAGCCATTTCTCGTACCTATTGAAATATCTGTCGACATCTCGTACCATGTTTGCAGCTGCACCAGCTCGCAGTACTTCAGCGTCATTCTCCTCAGGCGGCGCTGTTTGTGGAAGGTACAGGAGGAGCTTCTTCATCTCCCCAATTAATTCCTGGCGTTGATCCATGGGTGTACACGACTCCTCAACTGCGTTGAGAAATAAGGTAACGAGGGTGGCATGGGGATTAACCTCCCGTGAGCAAAGACGTGGTCCGAACAATGCCAGTGTTTCTCTGATTCCCAGGTAGCCGCCGTCACAGATGTTGGATACCTAGGCATGTATTAGTACCTCTGCAGTCCAGTACGGCTGGCAAGTCTCGCCAGCTGTCCCATAAGGAGCATGTGCGCACCTCAATCCTGTCGTATCGGGTACTCGCATCCATGAATTGTGGAACGACTAGCCGAACGTCACCCAGGTGGAGCCGGAATTTCATGTCGAGGGTTCGAAGACGGCTGTGAAAAGCGACCAATCTGGATCGGACGTAGTGATACAGCTTCCCATTGACATCGTCTCTGGCCCTAGTGCGGACGCTGAAAACCTCACCAAGTGGCCAGCCTTCTAGGGGATCAGCTGAATCCTTCATGGGCCATTCATCTGCCGTCTGGAAAAAGGTCCTGTGGTTCAAAGTCAGCCAGTATCACCCCAGGTTCCTAGTGACTTATATAGGTTGCCAATTCTTACGGATTCGGGATCGTGTACTGGTTTCGGGGTTGACCGAAGGGCAGCAGGATACCATCCTGGCGAAACTTGTGTGTACACATGCGCCAACTGGGCTTTATCTGCGTGAAAAGCTTGCGATGAACATGATCAATCCTCTGAGGCGCATTCATGATCGTGGATCGGACTTGTTCGGCGCGGTCCGCTGTCAGCCCATCTGGAACTCTCAGGTAGGACAGTAGAGAGTCCCACATTCCCTTGCTCAAGAGGACTCTCAAAGACCCCCTCGCCTGGGCGAACGTCCATGTCTTGCCCAACAAGGCGTGTGCCGGCTTGTTCTTGATTTTGGAGCACACGTCTCCGATAAGATCTTCCAATCTGCCCAACCTTTCGAGACAGAATGGAGGAATCAGGGTCGAGTACCAGAGGTGGAGGACGCACGCAGCCGCTTCTTCGCCGTCATCAATGGTGCAGAGCATGAGAAGGAAGATGATGTTTCTTGCAACGATGTCCATGTCTCGGTCGTTGATATCAATGGTGAGACCGCTGGAGAACCCCTCTGGGAGGGAAGTGATAGTTCTCAACACATTCCGTAGATCACCGGAAGCTGGCACACACCATGTTGTTAACCGAGGGACGGAAGACAAAGAGGCGCAAGAGTAACCGTGCTTACCAGCGAAGAGCAAGTTCATGGGCTTGTCATAAGCCACACCCTCATTTGCTGGCAGGTTAATGATGTCGAGGGCAGGCACGTTTCCCCACAAGAACTTGGATCGACCAAAAGGCATGAACGGGGGGAGGTTGTTGCCCAAGAAAGCCGGTGACCGTCTCTCTCGCTCCCAAGAAGGCCGCCAACTGCTCTTGAGCAGCTCAGACTTGCAATCTTTCTTGTGGACGGGCCAGTGAGACACCTGGCACTCCTTGCTGCAGTACTGAGGGGATGATGAGGCAAAAGGTCAGCTTGCAATGATGTAAGAATGGGAGGAGGTTGGTTCATCTTTCCCATGGGCTCCCAGACGTACTATCACTAGGTGGCAGTTGGCACATTCCTTGGTTCCATTCTTCTCACATGGCGAGCCACCATCTGGGCCTCCGTTTGCACAAGCCGAAGGTGCTGGGGAAGTCATGATTGGAACTATGAAACCCCAGAAATGTCTTGAGAGCCTGCTTTTGTGTAGGTTACGGAGATGAGAGAAGGAAGCAAGACACTGCCAGAAACGATTTGGGCAGTTATCGACAGAAGGATTAGGAAACACGAACTTTATAGCTTGATGCTGGCTGTGTTGGGATGGCAAGACCGACAAAGAAAACGACCAAGTCAGAAAGTTTCACCCAAAAGCAAACAACCTCGTCCAAAACTTCCTGGCCTCCTGCAGGCTCTCGCCATACCCCGCCGACAAGTTGGCGGGCCTCACGCATTTGCACATCACCCACCCCTACATCGAACCACAAGAGCCCAAGACCCGTCAAACGCCGGGTCGGCACGTTATTGGCCGGGATAACATGCATTGCTGTGGTGGTGAGTCTTCCCACTGGTCATGACCAAGGCCAGTGTCGAGATCGATACAAGCCATGGGTGGGGAAGGGGAATGGAAGCGTATATATCGTACCACATCAAAGTATTCTATATCAGGGCATCCCATAACAGGGCATCCCATATCAGTCTTTTACTGAAAAGGAAGAGGGCCCAATGCCTATGCTCGCCAGCGATTTCGATATTAGAGACATATTGACACCAGAAGGCTTTCGAACAGTCAACTCCTGAATTGATACAGTTATGCAATGCGGGAAAATATATCCGCCCTTCACATGTACACTGGAGACGGGCAGCAACAGTGGATAAAGGCTCAGAAGCAGGGGAGGGAACTTCTGGTCGAGTTGGTCCAATATCCGTCGGCACCTGTCAGCAATACCCAAGAGAAACATGACAAAAAGTCCACGAGCCAAGCATATGTATTAGCCTTGAATAAACAATACCCTCGGGTATTTAATAGCAATGAAGAGAAGATCTTGCTGATTCGTTAACATTGCCCAATATCCATCCATACGCACCCAGGTGCTATCATCTATTCCGGTACGGGGGAGCCCGCCACGGACATCTCCTCACCCACTCTAGCACCGCCATACCCAACCCAACCCTCTCTCTCAAAGAATCCAAAAACGAGATCATAATCCTCAAACTGGTGTACGATCCGGTCGACACGCCTGTACCCGGCAATGGCCTCGGTACGGTTCTTGCGCAGACCGAAGGGGTCAGGGTTACGGAACGCCCCAGTGCCCTTGGCCTCGAACAGTGTGATGATGAAGCGGCCCGGCTTGAAGATACCAACGACGTGCTCGACGATCTCACTGGTCTCGCGGCCGTTCTGCCCGCCTGGGACATTGGTCTCGAACGAGGCGAAGCTGCAGTTCGGCTCGGGGGTGACATGGACGGTGAAGTAGTGTGCCACACCAGCAGTCTTCTTCACATCGTCGTTCACCTCAGCATCGGCATGAACCGGGGCCGGGATAACGGCGTTGGCGGAGAACCCGCAAGGCGAGAAGAGATAGGCGTCGATACGAGCGTCGGGGTACTTGGATGACGGGTATACCTCGGACAGGCCGCAGGTGTCTGAGACGACAGTCCCCAGAGCGTGGCCCTCAGTGGTCAGCTGCTCGATGTCCGTCAACGGGGCCTGCAAACCGTCTGGGCCGGCGCCGTTGTTGAAGACGTCAACTGTCTCGTCAACCGCGGAAACCCGTTCGCGCGCGACCGCACTCGCGTTCGAAAGGTAGAACTGCTTGGCGTTCTCGACGTCAAGGTCCGTCATCAGAATCTCCAGCGTCTCGTCCTGGTAGTCCTCTCCGGTCTGGATCTGCGGGAAGGAAGACATCAGGCCCGTAGGGATCTTGGCAGGACGGGTGGGGCTGTTGCTGCCCTTTTCACTGTTGGGAGTACGTGGCGGTGTAATCTCGCTGTCGGGAGTAGTGATGTAGAGGTACCAGTGATCGCCGTTCATCTTGCCAACGAGGTATGCGCTGCCACCGTCGAAGAGGTTGTCGAGGAACTTGACCTCATCGTTCCAGCTGCGGTGGGGACCGCGCTGCTTGTCGGGGAAGAGGAAGTTCTTTCGGCTGTAGAAGACACGGAATGGAGATGCCATGGCGTTCTCGTCCTTCAGTTCGGGAACATTGTGGAAGGGGAACCCAGCCTCAACAGCAGCAATGCGAAGTAGACGTCTCAGGCCGAGGAGCAGAGTGGTGGTGCCACAAGTCTTGAGGATGAGCTTGTGAGGGAAGACGAACATGCTCGACTCAGAGAGGAGGTAGGCATCCATGTGCTCAGACGAGACAACGGACAGGACCTGGCAGTGTACGAGCTGGAGCATCTCCTCCCAAGTCTTGGACGGAACGCACATGAGCCCATTCTCGTTGGCTCCAGCAGGAAGAGCCGAAGGGCTGGGAGCGAACCAGACCTCTAGCAACTTCTCGGGGCCCTCGAAGGCATTGCTCGAATCCAGGTCGGCGGCGACATCGTGGTTGATGGTCAGAAGAGGAGCACCCTCCGAAGTCGAAGTCGACAAGACGGGGTTGGTGGGGACCTCAAGATCGACCATATCCGTAATTTATCTGCTTGGGAGCAGCGATCGCGGGGAGGTGGTCGAGTAGCGAGATCGATTCGGATGGAATCGAACAGGGGCCCGGCAGGTCGAAGGAAGAGAACTTTCTTCCGCGGGACACTAACTGCCAGCTCAAACAGACCTTGCGGCGTCCGTTTGGAGGAGTAGGCCCACAGGACAGTGGTCTCTCGTGAGTGCTGGCGGAAGCCAGCTACAGTTGGTGGATGGTGTGTAGTCTGAACGTCTCACGAATGGGACGTTAGGGAGGTCGAGCGGAGAGAGGAAGAATGAAGACCTGCGACGACGGAATGGTGGGCTGCTTTAGGAGTTCGTATGCCCTGGGGCGGTATTTGAGGTCTTGCGCCAGTACCTCTGGTGGAGTACCGGTGTTATAGTAGCTATATATAAATATAGCTACGTAGCTAGGTGAGCTTCGAGGCCTGATCCGGTTGAGGGTTGCGTCGAGTCGATTCGAGGCTTAGGGAGAGAGGATCGAACGTGGTCGCGAGGCTCGTAGGAAAAATCTAGCGAGGCGTTGCGAGGTCGTCGAATGGTGGAGATTGTTTCTCGCGACGTTGAGCTCTTGAAGGTGGGAAAGGGAAAATTTCTTATCTTGAATACGCCCGCATTGCATTCGTTGGTGGGGTAACTTTGGTTGGGTTGGGTTACCTGTCCGATCAATTTTGGGCAGAGTGTCACCGCTTTTAGCGCATGGCCGTTTTACCCCGGCCGTGCACGGCCCATGCTAAGTCGTTGGTGGCATTTCGGTACTTGAATGCGGTAGACTGACTGTTAGTGTTATGGTCTTTACCGTAGTGATTATTTTAACACCCCATGGGTAAGATCTGTGTAAATGTCATGTACGGGGTACCCTGTCACAGCTCAGGTGGGCCACACTTGGCCGGACCGGGTTGTTGATCTCAAAGTCTAATTCTCATTTTTGGAACATTCTACGCTATTTTTGCCTACTTTTCAGGTTATTAGGTACGTATGTAAACCGTTTTCTGTATGAACAAATTGGTATATAACCAAGATGATCAGTTTTATGATATATTCCAGACAGCCAAGTATACAACAATATCATCGCAGCCTACGCTAACCTGGTTATATTTCTTATTGTCGATTTGGTTCATATTCTGTCTCATTGTTGTTGAAGAGGCATCCTTACTGCCACCACCGATTCCATCCCAAAGATGGATGAAAGAGTGAGAAGCATAGACTGGATGTTTACTCTCTCTTTCCGTCTTGTCTTCACCTCGCTACCTGAGTAGGTGACGTCGGGACTATCTCCGTGCTGGGAGCACCATCAGATGAGACTCAAATTTAGATGCCTCATTGGGACCCTTCTAGCCTGATGGCTAATCTCCCCTATCCTCCCTTCCGCCATGCTTGGGCCACCTCATCCGGGGTATCTCATGTGAGGATGTCTCCTCATGACGGCCTCGCTTCTTCAAATTGACCTGTCGCTCGTCCAATGCCTCCTCGTCTCTTTAGGGTTTTCCCGCTGCGGCCACGGTGACTCCCTCAGTGATTGTCTTGAAGACTGGATAAAGAGCGCAGTGCTGGTATTTCAAAGCCAAGGCCTCCCCGCCATCCACATGTTGTTCCGCCTCGTTGGAACTTTGTCCCTCAATAGGGACGTCCTTTGTAGCACCAGACATGTCTTGTCCGTTGAGAACTGTCCCCTCAGGATACCACGGCGTTTTTCCTGTCGTGATCAACTTCGTAAACTGTGGGTCGATAGGAACGCTGCCCAGGAGCTGCGTTCCAAAATCATGTGCTAGAACCTGCCCGCCGCCCTTGCTGAAGATGTAGGTGCATTCTGAGCAGTGCGGACACACAAATCCAGACATGTTCTCGACGATCCCTATAACGTTCATTCCTGTTTTCCTACAGAAGTCCAACTCTTTGCGCACCATGGCGGTCGACATATCCTGCGGCATGGTCACCAACACTGCCCCCGTGAGCTGTTCCGGCCGTGCCAGTTGCAGTAGATATTCTACGGCGGAGATGTGTTCGTCGGAAGTTCCCGGCGGGGTGTCGATGAGGAGGTAGTCTGTCTCGCCCCATGCGACATCTGTAAGGAATTGTTTAATCATGGCCGTCTTCTTGGGGCCTCTCCAGACTACAGAGTCGCCGCGCTTGACAAGGAAACCGAGACTCATTATTCGAAGAGCACCGAGCGAGCGGGAGGGGTCGGCGTCGTGGATGCTAACGGGGATCCAGCCACCAGGGCCTGCGGTTATGCGAGCATTATCGTCGACGCGGAACATGTGGGGGATGTTGGGCCCAGTAAGGTCGATGTCGAGCACGCCAACGGAATGGCCGGCGAGGGAGAGCGAGAGGGCGAGTTGGGTTGTGACAGATGATTTGCCTACTCCGCCTTTGCCGGACAGGACCTATAAGTTCACCTATGGTGAGCAGACATATACGAGGTTTATTTTCGACCGGAATGTGACCTACCAGCACAATGTGCTTGACCTTGGACAGGTTCGCATTCGACATGTTGAGGTATTGTTAAGGGTATTAGTATATGGTGTTGGCGGGGTAGTGGTTGAAGTCCTCAACGTCTCAGTAGATTGGTCTAGGCGGGATGACCAGCTACTCTCAGGGAGGCTTGTGGCTGAAGAGGTTCCCGTCAAAGTATATTGGGGAGAGGGTTGATACGTTCTGAGTCGAAGCCATTTCAGCCTGGGGATGATGGCGAGGGACCAAAAACCGTCGTTGGTTTTATCATCTTTGTCATCGACCGAATTGCGTCGGAGCGATCTCGGCAAGCTGATCAAGCATCCAACAATTATGTCAGCATCGTTATCGATTAGAAGACCACGGTACGTACCGGGACATGGTCATGGAACATGGACTTCCAAGGTTGAAGTTGGACCTGCAGCTTGCAGCCCGCATGCTCCTTCCCCTGAGTCTCCTTGTTGGCTTGCCAGGGCTGCTTGTGATCCACCGTTACTGCAGGCCCAGCCAAGACGGCCACGGCCACAGACGGTATGTATCACGTCAGGACCGGGGTTCACATTTGAACCAGAATTGCGGTGGCCCAAAGGGGACCTAAAGGGGATGTACATACAGTACACGATTCAAAAAACCCCTCTTGGTTAACCTTTAGTGGTGTTGATCTCGCACTTCCAGGTTTTGTCGAAAATAACACAACAACTTCCTTTCATTGAGGCTCGAGTTTGTGTATGTTAAGAGTGGCGACGACGGTACAAATACTCAGGTAATTACTCAAAGACTGGCACGACTGGTGGCTGACGTCTCACCGTCTCACCGTTTCAACGACGGACTTGGTCTGGCCAAACTACGCGAGTCTCGACCACCCCAAAAAGCCCGGCCCAGCTCATAATAATACCTACCTACCTACTTAGTACCTAAATACCCGTACGGAGTAGTACGTAAGCTCCAACAACAACACACCCCATCAAACCATCGAAACTCCAACCCACCGACAGGCGTATATTACCTACCCTCGATTTTTGATATAGAAGATCCGGTCGTCTTCGATTATCGCCCCTTGCTCGGATTAATCCCAGCTCAAGATCCCTCCAAAATCTCCGGAAACCCGCTTTTCTGAAGTTGCAATTCCCATATATACGACCGAGTCGGAGTCCCCGGCGACGTACCGACTTGTCAGTCTGTCGCAGACGGCCCAGCGTAACGACTGCCAATGGTCCCCATATAGCGCTCATCAACATGAGAAGGGGCTCTCGAAAGCATGGAAGATCCATGGGGTTCACCGTGGGCGACCAACGATACCAATACAACCCATGAGCCAGCTCCTCCAAGATCGACCCTCGAGCTCCCTGGACGCACCCTCGCGAGGCAACGATCCTTCACGACACAATCGCCATGGGCAATTGACGACGACGCCTCCAGCGACTGGAGCAACGCCGACTCGAGCTTGGCTTTGCCAATTCCTGCTCCAACGTCTGGCGGCAGTGCTTGGGGCGGATGGGGAGGAGACAATGGATCGAACTCAAGCCAAACACAATTGACACCAAGAGCAAGAGGAGCAAGTCTTGGCCAGGGGCAACACAGTCCAGCATGGCCCGCTGCGACATCTCCGGGTTTGGTTCAGGGGAAGACGCTATCGCGAAGAAGTAGCGCCCGCTCTTTGTACGCGCAACCATCACCGGATCCTGGAAAGACACTGTCGAGAAGAGGCAGCGCCCGCTCCTTGTTTGGTCACCCCTCACCAGATCCTTGGGCCGCCGAAGCCCAGAATCGACTGAGCCTTCCGCTTCCCGCCTTGATATCGGCCGAGCAAGTCGCATTCTCTACATTGGACAGACACGAGGAAGAGGAGGAGGCAGAAGAGGCAGAAGAGGCAGAAGAGGCAGAAGAGGCAGAAGAGGCAGAAGAGGCAGAAGAGGCAGAAGAGGCAGAAGAGGCAGACGAGGCAGAAGAGGCAGAAGAGGCAGAAGAGGAGGAAGAGGAGGAAGAGGAAGAGGAAGAAGGGGATGTCGTTCAGGGCACGAAAGACGGGCCACATCCCGCAAATGATGGCGAAGAAGATATCAGCCCTCCAGACACTGCATACCTTCCAATAGAGGACCAAGAGGAGGAAACAAAACCGGATGCGCAAGCAGCCAAGGATCATCAAAAGTCGCCCAGTGGATCCCGGCACTCATCCTCTTCAGGCCGGAGCCAGCGTGATGAGCGTCCGGACTCGCCAATCACATCGATGGACGAGGAGTCGAAAGATCGCCCGCATATACAACGACGGCCATCAGCGAAAGTCCAGGAGTTGGTGGATACGTTGGGTGAGCTGGTGAAGAAACACGGAGATGCGCTCACAGTGCCGGACCTGACACGCAGCCGACGGCGTAGCACAAGTCAGGGCGCGGTGAGCATCAGGAGTGCGAGGTCGGATTACGCAAGTGACTTCGGCGACTTCGAGGATGCTCAAAGCTCCAATTCCGCTCCACCATCTAGGCGACCGTCATTTGTTGATTCCCCTCGTCCACCAAGTTCCAGGGCTGGCCGAACAAGGTCTCTTTCCAGGTCATCATTGCCAAGTGCAAACTTATCGAATGTTGCGGGGGCGTCGGCGATACCAGAAAAAAGGGTGGACAAGTTCCATGAGTTGCAAGACAAATTTGGTCCTTTCAAGTTCACTCCGGACCTCGAAAGCACCGACCAGCTTTTCGACGTGGCCAAGTTGGATGCAGAGCAACCTAGCGAGAAGGACTTCAGTCTCGATTACATCGATGGGATCATCAAGGACAGCTTTACGTCCATCTCAGAGCGGAAGACATGGTGGCGCATATCCCGTCACGGCACAATGCGCAAGCATGATTCAGGGGACGATGAGAATTACCGACGTATCACGTGGGCAACTTCGAAGATGCGAGAAGAGACAAACACAATTGTGCGCCGTTGGATGGAAGACGGCTCCTACTCGGGCGGACGGCCATCCTTCGGAGACGTCGCTTCAGTGAAGGGAGGAGCATTCAATTGGAACTCGAGGGCAGAGCCACTATCAATGGATCAGGTCTTTGGCACGAGGAAGAGCACGCAGCACCTGAAGGCTGCGGCAGCTTCAATACCACGGCCGCTCTCGTTACAGCCCCAGCCCAAGACTTTTGCTCACTCTCGAACCCTGTCCACAGGTGTCAGGAGTCTACCACCCCGATCTCCGGGTGTGAACAGCCTCCCACCTCCCTCTCCCTCCCCTCTGAGTATCGCAGGGCCACCTAGGAGCCCCGCGTTTGGTTGGAGTACGACCACCGATGGCTCAGCCTCGGAGACACCTGGTTCTTCACGCCCGCCTAGCCGGACAATCAGGCGGTCGGCCGAAGTCACTTCTGTAAACTCGGTGAAAAGCAGGTCGATCACTGCTAGCATCAACGAACCGGAGAGCAGGACGTCGCTACAACTGGCCCCTACATCCATTCCATCCTCAGTATCCCCAGAGAAACCGATTGATACCGTCCCAGAAGTAGAGGATGATGATGACGACGACGACGACGAGTGGGGAGAGATGGTTATGTCTCCTCCGAGCGCAAGCCGTCCTGTCAGCGGATTTTTCGATGTCGGCATGAACACTTCACTGGCTGAAGTAGCCGCCAACAAATCTGCTTCACCGACGCCAACGACCGATACCAGCGTCACTCTTGATGCTGTATCATCGAAACTTCAGCAAGGCCAGAATGCTGCCAAGGCAGAGGCAGCACCAACACCTCCACCTGCACTAGCAGCCCATACCTGGGACTTCTCGGCGTTCGACACGACGCCGCAAGTGGCAGCTACCCCTGTTCCTCCCATGGTGCCTTCTATCCCCCCGACTACCACATCAAAACCGGAGTTCGAGTTCGACACGCCGCTCCAATCACCCGCTCTCAGTGGACCATCGAGAAATGCTTCTCCGATGTCTGCATTCCAGCTGTCTAAACCGCCTACGCCTTCAGTTCCTACTGTGTTGTCGCGACCATCCTCGATAGGACCAGTACAGCACTCGCAACCACCTACACCTACGATTCCAACTGTGCTGTCAAGAGCATCCTCGACAACGTCGTTTCAACACCCGCAGCCACCTACGCCTATAATTCCAACTGTTCATTCGAGAACATCTTCGATAGCATCATTCCAACTCCCACCACCACCTACGCCTACTGTCCCGCTCCAACCTCAACATGCATCGAAATCCTCGATAAGCTCGACCGTTTCGAGTGGCCCCTCGAGACCGAGTTCTCCTGCGGCTCTGCAGATGGCAAAACCACCTACATCCCCCGGACCCTTCGTGCCCCATCATACACAGCGATCATCACTCAGCATGGGCCGGCCCTCACCGCTACAAAGGGTCTTGACTCCGAAGCCGTCTTCGCCACAACCTATGAGTCCAGCCATTGCATCACCGTTGAAGAGCGTGAGCCTTGCGCAAAACGATGGTGACGAGAGTCTTTCCGCCAGACGAATCGTTGACGGGCTACCGGATCTGTCATACATGTTACGTTGAATACGATTCCAGCGCTTTGTATTACTCTGGAAGGTTGGTCCTTTTGCATTACCGATGGCGTTGGATCTTGAGCCTGTACAGATGCATTTACCAAATTATAGAATTAGCTATCGATCCAAGAGCTTGTAGGCTAGACAGATGCGTCTATTATTTCACCGATACTTTTTGCTATCACCTGGTCATCAGCTCCCGGGTATTCAGAGCACACCACGGCCATAGAGCCACCTCTATGTGAGCCGTACCGACGTCGAAAGCTTCATCATATCGGCATGTTCATATATTCGACCACTTACAAACCCAAATACCATATTGCAGGCTTGCTATCACAAAATCATTTCATACCATTCTTTTCGTTAAAACCACAACGCCGTGCCAGTTTACTCTTACAACAAAACGAAAGCAAACATCCCTGTCTACCCATGCATACCAGATAATGTTGAAAATCGACTTTTTGACCATATGCCCGTGCTCACAAACCAGCCGATGCTTTTGACCTCCTGCCTATTGTCTTGGGATGCCCGTTATTGCATCCCCAAGTAATGCAATGCACCGGAACTTATCATGCTGCCACCGACCTATTGACCAGACTTCAACTCTCTCATCTTCCTGCCCCGTCCGCTGGTTTCCACTCATGCTTCATCTGTCCCTCAATGCACTCCCATAAGCCTCCACCCTACCCCCCTCATGCAGCAACGCCCGGCGCTCATCATCCGCCAGGTCCTCACCGAACCTCAGGTCACTCACGTGCTTGCCGCCATGACCGTCACCATTCTCGCTCGTCTTGGCGTACACGTAAAAGGTCAACGCCGCACTGGTAATGCTGCCACCAACAGCGAAGAACAGGTTCACTGGGACCGGGTTGTTGTGCAGAGGCCCGTGGGTAAGCGTGTCGAGAGCGGGCTGGACAAAC
This sequence comes from Cytospora schulzeri, assembly GCA_003795315.1. Taxonomy (NCBI): domain Eukaryota; kingdom Fungi; phylum Ascomycota; class Sordariomycetes; order Diaporthales; family Cytosporaceae; genus Cytospora; species Cytospora schulzeri. Next base: position 253,366 of record LKEA01000018.1, on the reverse strand, counting down.
TGACCAATGCCAGATACGCAGATCAGGGTGCCGTAAATACGGCCAAAGGTTGCATAGCCGAAGACTTTCGAAGCATAGTCACTGCAAAAATCGATTACTGTCAGCCTTCATGCGATTTCAGAGTTCAAAGGAAGGAGGAATAAAGACTCACGAGACAGCTGAGTAGTAGAGCGGCCTGAAAATGACAAACGCAATCACCGTAGCATAACCCGCCCACAAAGTCGACACACAGTTGAAAGCGCCCAGCACGACAATCAGGACCGTCAACACGCCCAGCGTGCCATACACCGGGACCTCATTCAACAGCACGCCGACGAAGGGCGTGGTGATAACACCAGCCACAGGCAACGCGATGTCGAAAAGCGCATTCACCTTCTCCGCCCCTTCCTCCCCGTCAAGCATGTACCGGTACTGCGACCTCACCGTGGCAATGAAATAGTTCATACGCATCATCTGCAAGACCGTCAAACACAGCAGGAGCCAGAACCACGCCGTCATCATCTGCCGGCTTACCGGCTGTCTCTGCAAGAACCCGTACACACCGCTGTTGGCCAGCCTTTCCCGAGCAGCCTCCCTATCGGCTCTGCGCTCATCCTCTGTACCCGCCACCGCCTCGATGGCCTCGAGGTGCGCCTCGCGCTCGGACGCGCGCCCCAGCCGCGTCTCCCGGAGCACCTCCCGCGGCTTGTTGGCGTACAGCTCGTCGTCGCTGTCGTGCACGTCGCGGGTGAAGTCCTTTGCGTACTCGATCTCGGCCTGGTACTCGCTGCGGGTGTTGTACCCGGACTTGGGCATGAGGGTGAACTCGGCGACGACGAGCATGAGCGGGACCAGGACGGCGAAGCCCAGGAAGAAGTAGGACGGCTTGAAGGCGTGGCTGGTAGCCTCGTACGCGAGGCGGTAGAAGAGGAAGACGGCGGCGCTGGCGTCAAAGGCCCCCGTGACCAGCGCGACGACGAGGCCCGCGTGCCGGGGGAACGCGTTGGAGAGCTGGTACGACGAGACGAAGAGGAAGGTCCCGCCCAAGCCGAGGAGGAGGTTGCCCGTGATGTAGCCGTCGAAGTACTCGAGCGCGCCCTCGCCCAGGTGGAAGGCCAGCGCCATGCACCCGCTGCCCACGGCGAGGATGGCCGCCGCGAGGAGGTAGCACATGCGCCGGCCGTGGTTGTCGAGGACGTACCCGGCCAGCACGGTGCTCATATTCAGCGTGATGGAGGCCATGATGAAGAAGAGGTTCAGGCGCATGTCCTGCTCCGGGCAGGGCATCTGGCTTTCCTTGCCTGTCGTGGGCGACCAGTCCGCCGGGCAGAGGGAGCGGTAGACCCCTTCTGCGATGAGGATTGGCTTCAGTGCTGCGAAGCCGCAGACTATGCCTGAGGCGAGAACGCAGGCTACAACGGCGAAGGTGATTTGAGCTATTGATGTGTTAGTACGTATTTCTACAGGCGTGGTGATGAACAGGAGGGTGGCACCGGACTACATCACTCACCTATTCTTTTGGGGCCTGACACCTCGTACGCAGCCAAATGGTCTACTTCATCGGGCGGGAAGACGGCCTCATATTGCTGAGGCGGATGCTGTGCGAAGGCATCGTAGCTTATGGTCTGCCAGAGAGCCTCCCCTTCCGCTCCAGGGGGTATCAGTGTCGTCTGGGTGGCTGTGGAGCCTCTGCGCTGTTCCACATCGGCGACGGCCTCGAGGTGTCCGTGGCTAGTTGAGTACCCGTTCTCTAGAATGCCATCTTCTGGTATGATGTTGATGCCCTCGGGGGCGGTTCGGCGCTGGGCAAGAGACATGCCGGATGCAAGCTAATAACAACAACAATGGTGATGAGACTGAATAAAGGACCCTTTGAAGATTTTAACAGAAATATAATCACCCCCCGTCTCTGATGTCCAACCAGTAAACAGATGGAAGGCACAGTTTTGTGACAATCTCACACGATTTGATTTCGACTACGACTCAAGTGTGCTGTTGGGCCAATTCACCTTTGACTGACAATCACGGCTGTATCGGTGATGTGTCTCGGATGTCGGTGAGCCCTGGAAGTTATTCACATATTAATGTGGCAATTTACACGGTACTCTCAGCTTGTGGATCGGCGATGAGGCCGGATTGATGCATAGAAAATCGGAGACGTGCAGGGAAGATCCACTGGAAAATACTAGAAATGCCTGCAAACTATGGGGTACAGGGCCCATTGCAAGGTTGACAAACTGGGTGGCTACACCGAGACCCGGCATATAAAACTCGGAACAGGAGATAAAAGGCTACCAAACACTCGGCAACTGTGCCAGTGGACTGCTGACTGGCCAGCCTTCTTTGTTACCAACATCCTCTGCTACGTCAGTTGTTTACATATACGATAACACCAATCAATATTGGGCAGGTCTCTGTAGTTAGACCCTTGTATAATAGGCTGGCTGGTTTTGTCTGGTCATGACTTTCTTTCTCATCTACCAGTTGTGAGAACACTAAGCCCCCACGAGAAGAATATTTTAGTTTCATTGGCACTACTATAGTAGTTGCAGACATTAGATGTGGCTTCGAGTTGTTATATGCACTTTGCAGGGAATGGAATACGATGTATTCGATTCTGAAACAGTCCAGTCAACAAGGACAAACCCTACGATGATTACATGACTAAGTAAGTACATGTAAGGACAAGGTGCACCTGTACGCGGCATTTATCGTCCCCACTCAATCATCCAACGTCCATCCTTCACAACTCCTGTACAACGCTGCCGCCCGTGTCCCACACTAGCTGTATCTGATCTATCAACACATCAAAATGGCGATCAAGGTGTGGACTCGTCGTCCTGAGGCAGAGCAGCGAGCTTTCCAGCCAGAGACATCCGTCCGCCCCATCACCACCCCGCCCAGCGACGTAAGTCCCCCTGATGAGGATATACGTGTATGGATTCCCCTCAGTATTGCTCAGATACTCATAAGCAATGTAGCTGGAGGAGTTGAAGACCAATGGAAATTCATTCACATTCGATGCCTTCACCGTAGAGGACGCTTGGGTCCTCGGAAACCTGCTCCGGTCCAGGCTTCTTCCGCTCCCAGCGGCCACGGTGATATCCATCGCCCTCGCCAACAACAGCCAAGTCATCTTCCAGTGTGTCACTGGATCTGGAGTGATGCCGGATAACGAGACTTGGGTCCAGCGCAAGAGGAACACGGTGATGCGGTGGGGATGCAGCACCTGGTTCATGCACTGCAAGTATGACGGGGATGAGGCCGCTTTCAAGGCCAAATTCGGTATGAGCGAGGACCAGGCTAGCAAGTATTCTATCCATGGCGGTGCTATACCCATCCATGTGCGGGGTGTGGAGGGCGTGGTTGCTGTTGTGGTTGTCAGTGGGCTGAAGCAGCATGAGGATCATGGTGTTATTGCCGATGTGATCAGGGAGAACTGGCAGTGATGTAACTATGTACGGCACTGTTTGGTATGAATTCAAGAGGCTCTTTTGGATGAGCATCTTTGAGCCTGAAGAATGCGGAGGGGCTATAGTTGCCCCATTGCCATTACTTTTGGGATGATCCTGCTCGTGCTATCATAACACACTGCTTTGCTGACCTCGGTAGTGCAGAAGGTGATCTCACCTATATAGCCCCTGGGAGAGCGCCTCGAGTCTGAGCAAAATAATGTCACATGTCTTGAACTGAGTATCACTCGTGTATATGAGTGAGATGATAAGCTCGTGTTTTGAGGTGGTAGACAAGACTTTTGTGGTATTCGCTCACTTCGCATCTGGACTACATACATTTCGTAGTATTGCACTGGTTGTCTTCTACCATCATATCGCGATTCTTTAGCATTCACGGCTTGCCGAAACTTAGTACGCGGGCAGTTTCAAAAACACATGTCACATCACCTCCGAGGCCTTTAATTGTCCCGTCACATTTAGACATCTACTAATAGAACTCAGTGCTCACTACCAAGCCGTGAGAAGGTCCATATGTCACTTTGAAGGAACACTGCCCAGGTGTGCAAGAGTGTCCTGGGACCACTATAAAAGCACACAATGTCGATACTCTCTATACCGTTTTTTCTTTCTCATACCAGATTAGTCAACAGTCAATAGTACGAAAGCCTAAGTACGATACATTGGTAATACACAACACCGAGCAGGAACTGAGAGAAACCATAACACAACCACTCAACACCTTGCCATACAAATCACCGCAGTTCCGGACCACCCTTTGTTGAAGTTAAGAGTTCTAAACCAAGGAAAACAATCACAGTCAGTAATATGACGTATCTATAATGAACTGACAAGTTCAGGCTGACCATCCAAAGCGATGGGTTGGCAATGCTGTTAGTGTGGAAACTGCTTGAACGACAGTTTCACGAACTGTACGGGTCAGGGCACCACCAAACCCCATATCGAGCATACCAGGTGTGGACGTTGTGGGCAATTGTCGCGTTGATGGGTAATGACTCCTTGGCTCAAGTCCAGACAAATTCGATTTATCCTGCCCTTAGATTTTAACATACAGCAAAGGGAACACTAGCTAATCCGTGGCTGGCTTCAGATTCCCGTGGGATAATGGAGGCTCTCTTGCATAGCCCTAGGTCCTTTGCCTACTTGACCCGCCATAGATGGGTGCGATCAAAGAAAAATTAAAGCCTCATGTCTCGGAAGGTCTGGAAAGAAAACTACTTCGGTGGTCTTTTTTGGGGGGGGGGGTGTTGCTCAAACTTCGGTTCAACTTCTCTTCATACTGGCCGTGATTATCAGAACCTACTCCAATAGCTTTTGGGAGATAACAATCCTATTTTAGATGATGATTGTCTCGCTTATATGTCCTCTTTCACTGCCGGTTAGCCAGCCACCTCCTCAACCTCTTGCTGCACATATTGATGTTTGGTCTGTATGAGTTAACACTCCATGATCCGCTATGTTGTCCTTGCTATCATTGATACAAGCCTGTAATCGATCACAGTCACTCAAACCTCGTCAGACTTATTTTATAAGGTTTCAGGAGCTCTATATGATTATTATGCGGATTACTACTTAGTGTACACTTGGTCGAGAATAGCTACCATGCCGCACTTATATTTACATATAATTATCTCCTCGCGGATGATAAGGGAGAGCTTTCAACCCTCGCCAGGTTTCCTAGCATAGCTGACGGCTCCTATGGCTCCAGTCCACCCGTTCCGAAGTTCGAGCAGTAGCATGCGTCTGACCTGAATCTACCCTTGGAGTTACTTTCCATCTATTGTCAAACAATTCAACGACTCCGCTTGGGAATAGTATTCATGAATCAGATATACAAAATTCAACCACCTTGTCAATATAAATCGAATTGTACATCATTATGCTGCGAGTCGGAAATGTACTATTGAAATGTATGATTATGTATATGTATTTGGTCAGAACGGCAGCGGAAGAACTTACCATGACACCAAGTATCATATGACCCAAACACCTTTCAACCACCGTCCCATAATTAGAACGAAATCCGGTAGGCATCCTTTATTCCGTTACAATATCAAACCCCTGAAGAGGCTGCAAGCAGCCCGCAACCGGCCAAGCTCATCTGGGGAGGTCGGAAAAGCATAGTCTCCCAGGCCCCAGCCATTTGAGCATGCCATCAAAGTCTCGCACGAAACATAAGGGGTGGCCAGATGTTTTGATCCCATCCATGTCAGGTGATTGGCCTTCCCCGGGGATGTTCAGTCTCATCCCAACTCCTCCCGGCCTCGAGAACGACTCAAAGCCCACCGTAGGATGGCAGGATTAGGCCAGCCCCACAGCGCCTTCTTGGTCATTTATAGCACCGACTACTGAAGTCCGAAAGTTCGTATGGAGGGAGTCAATAACATAAAGTCTTGCCACTGCTGAATTGACGAAATTACGAAATCTCTGGACATCAAGCAATACATTTTCTGAAACTTACAATTCTTCGAATCAAATTCACGCGCCACTAGCTTAACTTCTACCTCCAATATCCTTTCCTTGTCTTTGGTACGAAAATGCCAGCGGATATCAAACCAAGTGACATCGGCTTGGGCAGAGATGCCCAAAGTCCTCAAGATGCCGAACAAAGGACGAGAAAGTACCTCTCGAACTCTACCTTGTACCCTAACGGGAGGCTCAAGATGACGGGCAAGAAAGAGGTCATCAAACAGCGGTTTGAGGACTTTCGAAATAATGCTAAGGGGGTTGCGCCACCGTGGAACCTCGTCCTCGTCCAGCAACTCCACATCGCCGAAGATAGACGCTTTTGGCTGATCGGAAGGCGAGACTCCTTCGACCAGGTTCAGTACATCAACCCCAAGGGGAAAGAGTGCGACGGACATGCGGGCATGTCTATGATTCACATCATGGGTATTCCGAGGAACGACGTTAGGATCAACGGCAAGCCAACGCAGGAACCTATTTACAATGGAGTTTCAATGCACTCTAAGAATGTTGGCATCCTCGATCACATGAAAAGGAAATTTCAATTCTGGTGGGAGAAGGATCCCATCGGACAGGCCAGACACAACGTGATCTGGCATCAGGCCAGGACTGTCATATGGAAATTCATGTATGACCTTGAGGCCCACGGCAAAGGAGATGGGGTGGATGCACAGACCAGAGCCCAGAATTTGAAGAAAGGAATCAAAGGGCAATACGAAAGTTGTCACGACACTTTGATGAAAGCGAAAGACCTACAAGAAAGAAACTGTATCTCAACCGACACCCTCCGCTATGAAGACATGCAGCGGTGGGACATGTTCCTTCAGACTCTCGTGATGTGGGTTCGCGGCCGACAAAATGTGATCAAGGACCGCTTGGTCAATACTGAGTTGCTAGGTTGGCAACACCCGACAAACAGACTTCTGAAGGCACACGAACACTATATGCTGCTGAAGAAGTCCTTCGAGGAGAAGGCCATCAGGTTTGAGGACTTCGACTTCGCACTTCACCTCCGACCCGATAATAGCGTGGACTATTTACACATGCACATCTTCCTCTCGCCCAACAGATACCGCTTGTACAGCTGTGTGATATGGGATCCTCTCTACAAGGCTGTCGATGAGGTCGCCGAAATAGCTAAGCAGTATCCGGGTCCAGTAGGGCCGAAGACGATCACAGCCAATACCCAAGAACAGCAGACAGATGAGCAGCCTCGAACGGTAAGGGTGTCTCCAAGCAACAGAATCCAGGCCAATACCAAACAGACCGGGGCGAAGGCCACCACGGCCGGCGCCCAGAAGCAGCAGCAGAAGGACTCCTCTGGTACCAATCATCAGCAATCTCGAATGAAGACGGTGGCACCTAAAGTGTTGCAACTTACTTAGGTATCCTACTATAAGATCAGAATCATTGCAAATGTCATAGTCCATCTAGGGGTACTGAAGTGGTCGGATGGCGTACTTCAGAGCAGCAGAGGATAGCAACTCGGGCTGGCACACAGCAGGGAGATTTCGGAAAGCAGGAGCCGGGCCAGCGTTGCAGTACTACTCAGCCGATTCTGAGAGACCTACGACGTGATTGAAATCATCAAGGCAAGTACTTGGCAGCAATTCTTAGGGGGGCAGGCCCAGCAACTACAATGCATTCGGGGTCCATGGACAATGTTCGCTTAGCTGCCCTAGGGTGGTTTTCCTGCTGAGCATACAAAAAGTCTTGTATTTCCGAAGGGGCAGGCATCGCTAGGCGGGAATCTATCCTGTGAGAAGGCATCCCTATACAGTTTCTCATTAGTGTGCTATTGACCAGGTTTCATTACGCTGACTGAAGACCACTATGTGCCGAGTCTAGTAGATACGTGACATCCGGAGACCCACGCTCCTGCTTTTCACACTACGCCTCATACTTGAAATTCAACTATATATTAAGGTCGTTAATACAAGGGTAGTAAGCCGTAAGGACACAAGGTAAAAGCATTACGTCAACTAGTAAAATAGTTGAATCCTGATAAGGGGATTATCAGGTGGATATTACTTGGCACAGCTATCGTATACCTATATAGGTTGCGTATAGTTGCGCTCTGGAACTTGAGAATTCATCATTGTCACGGCTGTTTCACAACCTAGAGACGTACCAAGTCTAAACTGCATCATACCCCTGTAGTCTCTTTAGCATGTCAGGCGGTGGATCCATAGGCACGAAAATAATGGGTATGTATCAACATATAGAGGTGTTACCAGTGAAGTACTGTCCCTAGAGAGGCTCTAGAGGTAGCCAGGGCTGGTAGGCTTCAGCCAATATGTGCCGAATAGTCTAGGCCATTGTGCCAAAAGGTAATTATATAAGTAAATAACAGACAGCGTGAGATGTTCTGATATAGAAGGAGAGGGTGAAGTAAGGTGGGTGGGAACCAGCCCAAAAATAGTGTATTGATGGTTGTAATTGATGATGAGGAGAAAAGATCTCTAGTAGGTTTACTGCGGGCAGAATTTTCTCAAAAGCACGTAATTCCACCTGGTCGTTCCTTCCAGCTCCCACAAGGGCTAGAGACTAGTATCTCTCCTTGCACGCCCAGCTAGTCAATACTAGCCGCACTACTTGAGGGGTCCTGTACTGCATTCTTTAAGACCACGCTGTCCACTTTATCTGTGCAGGCTTATTCTCTATTATAATAAGGTTTGCGCTATATATCAATAAAGCCTATTTTGAAGGACTATCAAGAGCTTTATATCTTAGGCTACTTCAGTTTAATCACTCTCGAGTCGCTAATATGCCGCACTCAGGCACTTAGTTCTCCCCTATGAATAGATTTATATCTCATTCATATAGATCTCTGGTGTAGGAGTGTTGGAACCGGAAGAGTAGGTCTTAGTCCTTCGAAGGTCTACTGATATTGCTACCGCCCCTTTGAGTTCTAGTCCCCCCTATTCTCGAAGTATCAGTGGTAGTATGCACCTGCCCTGGATTGGCCTTGGAATGGGTTGTTCCTATGGTCAATCTTGGAGGTGCTTCCTTAGGGGTCTTCGTACGTAGGAGGACAACATTCGTATCAGTGGGAGGTGTACTGGCCCTAAGTGTACTAGTAACTGCGGCAGGTTGCACCGAGGGGCTTGTCACCTTGTGACCACTGCTCTTTGATTGCCCCTTCACCTTTTCTTTAACGGTATTAGGGGTGAAGATAATATCCTGCAGGAATCTTATGTATCGCCCCTCCCAATTCTTAACCACGGTGTTCTTCTCTTGCTCCGAGTTCCAGACGGCGTGGGTGAGTGAGTCTTTCATCAATTTTCTCCACCTAGCAAGAATAAAATTCTGGTCACCGATCATGAATTGGTAAAAGTCATAGGACAGGTTGGAGCTACAAGAGTGTTAGCTGATATCCAACACCCGGATCCCCTTTCCTGATGGAGTTGACTTACCTGAAGATTGTCGGATTGTCACTCGCCAATGCGCAAGGGATGCCCTTGGCCATGAGCTTATACACCACAGCATCCTCAATGAATGGGGCGAGGCCCAGAATTTCATTTGAGATAGGGCAGCATTCAACACAAACTTGTTTATTTTTCGCCCATGTCTGGACCCTATGATTGTCAGGGATGCAGAACCCATGAGCGATGCGCTTAGAGCCGAGTTCCATGGCAACGCTCAGGTTGTCGTCAGGATCTTCATGGCTCTCGCCGGCGTGGAAAAGAAAAGGACATTTAACGTGGGAATTTTCGCAATCCTGCTGGAACTGCTGGAATCTTGTCCTGAAGTACTTCAAGCAATGTGGCTTGTTCTCTGGCCCGATGACGTCGAAGCCTATTCGATATCAGACATTGATCTGACGAGGGAGCTGATGAGGCAGGTTTGTGACTTACCAGCGATATACAGCCCTATTTTTGGGTCCTTTTTCATGGCGAGACACTCTTTCAGCGCAAAGTCGATCTTTCCCAGGTCAAAACTGCGAGGAGTGCAGTATATCACTTTCAGACCCCCAAGTCCTTTGTTTTGTTCTTCTTCCTTGAACCTCTCGTACTCATCGATAATGAGGGTCATTATTTCGAAGTTGTTCATTTGTGGGTGTTCACCTTCATTGATGACTGACTTAGTAACCTGCAATATGCTATATTAGAACTGACGTTCATTCCTGAATCGCAAACGAGCTCTCAATGATACTTGCCTGATTGGTTTTCATGAAGTTAGGTCGAATCTCTGCGTACTGAACATTCTCTTTCACAAATTCTGAAAGCAGCAGCCGGGTGTATCGGCGGTAGGCATACTCGTAGTTGAAGAGACCCTTCATCATCTGGGTTCTCGTATTGAAGGTTCTCCACTGTCTGCAAACATGTCTTAGCCTTGCTCCATTCAGACACATATCGATGTTATGATCAGAGGGACCGGGCTGGAACACCACTTACTTCTCAACAGTAGCCGGCGAACCCTTATCGTAAGTAACCTCTCCAGCAGAAAAAACGAGTTTTTGTTGCAACCACCTCATCGCAAGCCCCTTGCTATCATCGTCCTTGCCTGCGATCTGAATGTTCCGAGGAAGAGCATCCCTCCCAATATACTCCTCAAAGTCGTCCAGAAACTCTTTGAACAGCATCTTTTCGTGCGTCTCTGGCGTAGGTGTCGTAGGCTTTCGTCCCTTATATGTAGAATCAAAAATACTCTTCACTTTCTCTTCATCGGCGGCCAGAAAATGGAATTGTATTTTCGCAGTGTGAAGATTGACCTTGGTTAGCGCGCCATCGCCGTCGATCGAGATGTACATTCTATGCTTGATTGCATTTTCAGCAGCGATATCCAGGAGAACGTTTGGGCCGAGACAGGAGTTGAAATGAATGTGGAGATGACCACCTTTGGGGGCCTTGTAGGCCAATTTGTAGAGCTCTGTGCTCCTGATTGTCTACAGAACCAGTCAGTCTGCTTCGTGAGATAATGCTTCGAAACAATACCACTCACAGCCTTGTTGTCCAGGTATCGGCCTCCCACTTTCTTTGCTCCATACTTAGCCTCATCGGCAGCTTTCATTTTCTGGATATGTGGTGCTGCAGCTTTCTCCAATTTCTCCACACGTTGGCTGAATGACTCCTTGATCTGTTGGTCTCCGTTAGGTGCCATGCTGACTGATTGCGATGAGAGCGTCTGCGTTATGTATATTTTGGTGTTTTGAGAAAAAGAACTCTAAGAGGTATTGGGATGTTTTGTATTCCGCGATGAAATATTTGAAAGACGTTATGAGGGCTGAAAAGTACTATCAGATGATGCTGCTCAAGTTCTTGTTGGGAGATTTGGTTCCCGATAGCTTCTATTGTGCGGAGATATCAAGAGCTACTTAGTACATACGGAAATTGTGGCTACGACCATCGTCTGGCCGTAGCCTTGCGCCTTCCTAGGCTACGGTTTACGTTATGCTTTACTTAGGCCCTTACTTAGTTCCTCACCTTACACCTTATATAGCCTTTAAACTTAAGATAGAATAACAACAAATACACACGATTACTTTATACGACGTACGTACGTTACTAAGACCTACTAATACTAATCAGTAGTCGTAGGTACTATAGATCTATAAGGTAGAAGAGGCTAACTTATATAGATTTCCCTAATCTTAAATCTTCTACGCCGGCTTACGTACTATATAGCGATATTTGCCTTTCTAGGCCTCCTTAATTATAGACTCCTTAAGTAAATTATTACGAAGATCAAATAGACCTATAACTTTCCTTATCGTAAATCGTTATAGCCTAGAAGATACGCGTTATCTATATATAAGTATTATTAAAGCGCGGCTTTTATATAGAATACTATTAAGATATAGATAAAAAGGGGCTATCTTTATAGTAATTATTAATCCCTTATCTTTATCTTATAATATATATTTTTATAAAGACTATTAATTATAACCGAAGCTAAAGAACCCGCTCTTATTAAAAAGTATACTATTAATAAACTCCTCGTAAATACGATTTTTAATCTAATATATTATAGTTATATTAATATAGACCTTTAGTTTACGATCTCTATATATAACGCTATAGAGGAGTACTTAATTACCCGATTAATAAGTACTCTAGCGAGCTATACTTAATAAAACCTATACGATAATAACCTTTTCGTTATATACTAAGAAGATTACGCCCTATAGACCTTAAAGATATTCGAGCGACTATTAGTACTATATTAACGAGTATTAAAGAACTTCTTACGTTTATAAGGTATATTTATAAGACGAAATAATTAACTAATAGCACTATAACTTCTAGCTCTAATATAAGCCGAGGAAAGGCTATTATAGATTAATACCGAGCTTCGTACTATACCTTTAATACTAGAGTTATATATAAACGACTATTATATAAATCTATAATAATAGCCGGCCTAACTTCTAGCCGGATTAGCTTAGCCTCTACTAGAGAACTTAACCGGACGATAGCTATCTAGAGAGCTACTTTAACCTCTAAGTAGACCGTTACCTAAACTACTACCCCTTAAACTACTATCGATACCGGGAAGGTCGATACGACCGCTATTATTACGAAATCTTTTCGGGAATATAATATAATTAGTTAAATAATTACTAGGGTTATTACTATAAGATAGATAACGATAAAACTTATACTAGAAATATACGTTATACCCGGTAAATATCTAAAGCGTATAGCCGATATTACGATTAGAACTAAATCTTAAATATAACTTATACGAATTATTCTTTTTATAATAGGTTATAAACGAACGATTAGACTTTATAAAGTCTATATAGTTCGTTAAGACTTTATAGAATTTATAGAAATATTTAAAAGACTCGTATAACTTATTAGATAATAAGATAAAGATATTTTTTAATATTTATTATTATACCGAGATCTAGCTTAATTAATTTTATATAATATTCCCCCGAATATTAAAGGATCGAGTAGAGATATACTACTTCTATTATATAAATAGAACTAATATATTTATAATAATATATTTTAAGATTAAGATATACTTCGATATAGACTTTAACTACTAATACTACTATATAGATTAGATAATAACGATATTTATAAAGATAAAGATATAAAACCCCGATAGTAATCTATATAACGTCTTATAAACTATACTCGATAAGCTATAATTATACTAACGAGTACTAAGACTAGATTATATAGGAGAAGATAACTTACGAATAACGGTTATTAAAGCTTATAGAAGCGTTCCGGAACTAAAAATAGCCCTTTTTAAACTAGTACCCTTATACGAAGAGTTATTTTTAGATTTTAGATCTATAATTAAGATATAAATAAACTATATAGTATTAATTAATATTATAGACCCTTAAGATTAATACTATATCGACCGGCAGTATAATAATAACCGAGGACGATTATTATAAAATTTTAATAACCGAGGTTTTAGTAATAGTAATAACCGATTAAATTTCCGCTATTTTAGTAAAGAAAATAACGATACTTATAATAGAAGGAGTAGGCTATAGAAAAAGAGATATTTTATTTATAAAAAAGAAAGATACTAGTTAACTAAGTATTTAGTAAAAGAATAGCGTTCGGTTAAAACGAACTACTTAATATAATATAAATACGATAATCGTAAAGATAATTTTATAGTCTTCCTAAATAATTTTAAAGGTTATAAGATTAATAATAAAGATAAGTTTTATAAGTATTAAAAAGAAAACGAAAACGATAATCGTAATACTAAAGTATACTTTTTAAGCGTTAATTTATTAGCTAATAAATCTTTTATCTACTAGCTAATAAGATATAATATCTTTAAAGCTAAAACGATTATTATAACTAGCTAATTTATTCTAGTAAATAGATATAACTAAACGTACTTTTAGAGAATCTTATTTAATATAAGAGCCTTAATAGTATTTATAGCTAGATATAAATAAGTCTTTATTCTATAATACTAAGATCTAAGCTATAAAATTAATACGACGATTATAAGATTAACCCGAATTAAATTTAGTAATAAGAAGATTACTAATTCGCTAAGAATTATAAAGGTAAATACTTTAATTAGGCGTATAAGATTCTATATTATTAATATATAAATACTGTTTTTATTTTACTTAATAGATATAGATCGATTTAAAGTATATTATAATAATATTAAAGACGAAATAATTAGTTATAATAACGCGATTATCGTACCGGTATTAAGGAAATAGGGCTATTTATAGTTCTTCTTTAACGAGATAGCTAATATTATATACTTCTTCTCGGAGATAGAGATAAAGAGATTATATTACCGGTTCGGATACCTAGTAATAGATCGATTTTATTAACTATTTAAAAAAGTTAGTTATTTAAATATCGATAAATAAGCGATAGTAGAGATTATAAAAGTATACTATTAATATTAGATAAATATACTAGTACTAAAACGTTTTAAATTTATATTACGCGATAATCGCGAATTTAACTATAAAATTCTAATTAATATAATATATTTATTAAAACGATTAGTCCTTTATATAATAGACTAAGCGATAGCGTTTTAAAGGGCGAGATTCTTAAAATCTATAAACGCTAAAGATATATAGTAAACCTTATATACTCTATAGATCGATATATATTAAAGACTATTAGATATTATTATATATAATATAAGTACGAACTTCGTATTAAACGAGTTCCGCTCTAAAGCGCGGATAATAGAGATTATATATAAGTAAGTACTTATAGAAGTATACTAGTTTATTAAGAAGGTTAAAAGATACTATTATCTACTAAAACGAGTATTTAAAATATTATATTTTAAGTTATAGAACGATATAAACGATAATACTATCTTATAAATAATAGTAAAAGCTATAAATAATATTATAGAACTAGATAAGCTAGTCTTTATATTTTTAGTATTCGGTATATATCTACGAGTATTATATAACTTACTATTATTATAGATAACGTAGAAATAGGTAGAAGCTGTCTTTAAAGCTATAAAAGCGTTTAGGAAAACGATAGTAGAACGGTAAATATAAGATATACTAAATATAAGAAGAGGATCTATTATCGATATATTCCTGTTATAATATAATATTTACGTATAGAGAGAAAAAGAAGAGTAGAAAGGCTTATATAAGGTTATTTTTATTAATAATTATAATATAACTCTAAATATACTAAAAGACCTAACTATATTTAGATCGACCGTTATATAATAATATTATAAGGATAATAAAGAGTCGGATTTTATATAAAATCTTATACGATTATCGTTACCGGAAGTAAAAGATTTAATTATTATTATATTCTTATTAAAGAAAGAAAAGGATAATTACGTTTTAGTTATAAAGTTAAAGTAGGATAGCGTTATTACGATATTAAGCTTACTTTTCGAAGAGTCTAATAGATTAAAGGTTAACGAGCTAATTAATAAAAGAGTATTTAGATTCGAGAAATAGTCTCTAACGAGCTATAGCGATTATCGTCTATTTAAATCTCGTATAGTCCGGGAGATTAAAGGTAAGACTATAAAGCTATATAAAAAATCCCGGTTAATTATTTAAAGCTATAACGATATAAATAAGGAATCTATACTAACTTAAAGCCTAATAATATAACGTATAAGCTAGAAGATAATTATCGTATTAGCCCTTTTATTAATACGAGATAAAAATATATCTTTAATACTATAAGATATTATTTAAATATACTTTTAATTAAAATTAGAGTTATAACGAACGATTATTATAGAACTATTAAAAGAATTAAGAGATAAATATCTATAAGGTATAATTATTAGGGTTATAAAGCCCCTATATAGAATTACCGAAGCTAGAGTTTATTAGTTTAATACTTATTAAAAATACTATTATTAGAAGCTAGATATAGAATATTCGATATATAACCCTTATCTTTTAATTATAAAGCTTATATAGCCTTTTAGAATCGTAAGTATATAAACGGACGATATATTATTACTAGTTATATAAAGATTCTAAAATAAAGAAGAAGAAGAACTAAATACTATAAGATTATAAGTAAAAAAGAAGATATTACTTATACGAGGATAGTATATAGATTATAATAGCGCTCGTATAGTTATAGATAATACTAGTATTATTATAATTCGTTAAAAAAGATAACGAGATAAACTCGTTTTAATCGATATAACTATTATTAATAAACTTTAACGCTATTTCGAATAAAAGGCCCGGGGAGCGTATATAGCTTCTATCTATTAACTAAAGGTATTATACGATCTCTCTATTACTATATAAATATAGAGCTTTATAGAAAAGAACTATAGATATTTAAATAAACGATTATTATAATAAATAAGTAATATTTAATAAAAGATTAGATATATATCTTTAGACTTTTTTATAGCGAAGATCTTTATTTTTATAAATAGCTTATTTATAAATAACTAAGACCTAATGTCTTAACTCGGTTATATCGTCGTTTTAATAAACGAGGCTCGTATATAAAAAGAGTTTATACTAATAGAGAATATTCTCTATTAATCTTCGATAAAATATAAATAGATTATCTAGAGCGTATTAATAAGCGAGATCTATAGAATAATAAACGATATAGATATCGGAATCTTACTAACGATAATAATTAAGATAATTACGAAACGATTATTATTATCTAATATACTATTAGTTATTTATATAGACTCGTATAACTTATACGAGTATCTTATAAAGTTCGGAATAATATAAAAGAAACGCTTTATAATTAATATTATATTACTATAATAATCGTATAAAGTAAAAGAAATCGCGGAAATAAGATAGATTAATAGTAAAGATAATCTTATAGATATTATAATAAAGATAAAGCTAAACTCTATATTTTAGAAGCTAGTTAAGAGTAACGAGCTTCGTATATATATAAACGGGTTAGTAGAGAGGCCTAAAGTATATTCTATTACTTCTATTACTTCTTAATAAAGAAGTAATACTACTAATACTACTAGCGTACTTATTATTTACCTCGCCGCTACTACCGCTAGTTACTTTTCTTTCTATCTCTTACTTCTAATAAGCTTTCTTTTCTTCTCTCTCTTTCTCTCTTTTTTTATTAATTCTTTACGTAATTCGATAGTCGTATCTTTTTAATCTTTATATATATTATAGCTATTTATACTATAAAAGTTTTCTATTTATAGCTATTTATACTACGAAAGATAAAATTTCTATTTTTATTTCGTAACGTTCTTTATTCTATTATATATTTACGCCTTTCTATCTTATTATATAGTAACGCTTATAATTATAGATAATAAGATTATAGCGAATATTATAAGGCTTAAAGGCGATAAGATCTCTAAGAATAAAGACTAGATAACGGATATTATAAGGACTATATTTAAGACTATTAATAATTAGATTATATAAGCCTCTACCCCTAGAATCTAGTTTATCTATATCGGTAACGATATTACGAACTTCGGTATAAATAATACGATTACTATAAAAAGCTAAATAACCGCTATTTTTACGATTAATACCGATACTACGATTATTACCGATAGCGATAATAATAAAGAGGAAGATAGTAATAACGATCGTATACTCGATATATATAGTAACCCGGTAGAAGAAGATAATTAAGACTAAAATAAGAATACTATAATAAGGGTCGAATAAGATTAAGCGAGTATAGTCGCCTCTAAAAAGAATAATAAGATAGAAACGAAGCTCGGTTTATAAGGTATTATCGACTTCGTAAGCTTTAAAGCTAGGGCTATAACTTAAGTTAGGATATTTTTCTTTAATAATAATACTAGTAGAGCGGTATTAAAGATTATCGATAACTTTAGCTATTAAGACGAATAGTTTTCCTTTTATACGATAATAAGGAAGTTATATAAGTAAATTAAGAAGATCGGAATAATTAAGATAGCGTTTATAGGAATAATCCCTAATAATAGCTATTTAACCGATTATTATTTAAAATATAGAATTATTACGATTTCTATAATAATCGACTTAAAAGGAATCTCGATCCCTTATATCTTTTATAGATATCGTACTAGTAATAATAAGATTTCTAAAAAATAGATCGATTTATTAACTTAGATTTAAACCTTTCTATACTAGACTAATAATTAACGTATACGATTCTTATATATAGTAAGGCTAGCGATACCCTACTGCGTTTATACTAAGACTAAAACTAAGACTAACGCTCGGAATATCGTTAAAGCTATTAAGCCGAAGAAGCGTATTTTTAAAAGAAAACTTATTAAGATAGACGACGATTATAAAGAGATAGGGGAGTCTTATATTCGTAAATAGGTAAGATAAAGGAAGGAGAGACTAGCGAAAATTAAGATAGGAGCTTTTAATAACTTTAATAACGAGGACGAGGTTTAAGGACGAGTTCTTATAAGGCCTATATAGATATAGAGTTTACGATAGGGAGGTTTACAGTTATAATAGACTATAAAGACGATATCTTACGATATCCGTATAAGAAGACTTATATTACGTTTACGATAGTTTTTAATTTATAAGAGAAAAGTTACTAGTATAGCTACGATTATCGTCTAGCCGTAGCCTTACGCCTTCCTAGGCTACGGTTTATATTATGCTTTACTTAGGCCCTTACTTAGTTCCTCACCTTACACCTTACGTAGCCTTCAAACTTAGGACAGAACAATAACAAATACACACGATTACTTTATACGACGTACGTACGTTACTAAGACCTACTAACAGAAATGATGAACTGAATAAGTATTCAACAGTAAGGTGGTGGGGTATTGCCTTCCACACCTGGCTCCGCTTGCATTAGCCGTCTGGTCTGGTATCATGCATGTAATGAAACGGATCAAGAAGGCCACTCGGCCGTGGTCATGTCCATGAGGGACCACATGGCCGAGACCTTGGTCATGTACTTCATCCAGGCATGTGGTCCGTTCTAATGCTCATGTGGTGGCGTTTGACCTGTCATAGGGGCAGCCGCATAAGCGGCCATCTCAAATATAGGACTGGGTATCCAAAAGACGACCATTGAAGAGGCATGGGCGAGAAAGGAAGAACTCCCCACGGCCGGGTCAGGGATCCATTAGAGCCCCCTTTAAAGCCAAGAAGGAGGTGGAAGTGGATTCGTAGATCGACGTCTGTAGGGCTCTCATGTGTCATTTGTAGCAACTGTAATTAGCTAGTCAGTAGGAGTGAGTGGGGACAGGGGCGAAACGAAGCTATGTAGAATCTCTACAAAAACGCAGGCATGTGGGCAGCTATCCATACAGGCATGTCACTGATCACTGATTAGGTGCCCCTGTGGCTGATGTGCGTACTAAGTATGTATAATTAGTAACCTGGTCCGACCCTACCCAGTTGGGAATTTTGCGCCGCAGAGCAACAGATCCCATATCCACAGTAGTTGCCTAGTCGAGCGGCGTTGTCCTCTCCTGCTGCTGCATATCCAGGCTGGCCCTGTCCGGCTTCATCCTGACCGGCATAATAGTACCAACTTTTGACGTGGAACCCCTTAAGTGCAAGAATAGTTCATTTCTAGTCGTATTTGGGACTTGCCTTGTGACCAAATAGAATGACTGTCTTGGCTGTCAAGATTGAAGACGGACCCACTGCCTGATTAGTCTGCGTTGTGATCACGCTCTTACACGCCAGTACTTCAAGGGAGAAAATTTGGTCATTATTAAGCAACCAAGAAGACCGGTAGGCTGCTAAAGGATCGTATCAATTGTGTAAGTGCGAGCAGCCGGCATAACTTGGGTTCGTAATTATATGTTTCGATATGTTCCACATTGAAATAGCTATTGAGTATTCGGTAATATGACTGAAATCTCAATGCACAAGTTCCTATCAATGAGCCCCAAGGAGCCTCTGCCTTTAAATCAATGCCTCTTGTGGCCATTGCTCCAAGGTAAGCTACAAGACCCGTGGGCATACAGAGTGTCCGATGCATCAAAGCTAACCACCAATTCCCAGACCCGGGACTGCGAGGTTTCTGCGACTGAAAAGGCCGAACTCCCGATACCACATCATGCCCAAGCCCACTAGTACTCCTCATCATTTTCAACCTCCGAGTCCTGGTCTTGATCATCATCCTCGTCAAGATCATCCAAGTCTTCATCTTCGTCATCAGTAACTACACCCGCCTCTGCCTTGCGCATCCTAAAGAGAAGTGCTTGGGTCCAAGTTATATCGGCTAGCTGTTCCAATTTGGTTTTGTCTTTGTCTATACCGGTCACTGACTGCGAGTCCAACGGTTCACGGCTTTCGCCAGAGCAGAAAATGATGACTCCGACATGACGCCCATAGACCTGTTGCACGTTGGTCAACGTGAGATGTTTGAGGCTTGGGGCAGACACGGGAAGGCCACGGATGAACCTTGCCCAGACACAGCTGCCATCGTCATATGCACCGTCATCATCCAACAAGCTGTGGACGCCAATTCTGTCTTCCAGCTCAAGGGTAGCGCCCCGGAGGTAAAGGCTTTCGAGGTCTGGGAACTTGGCAAGGACTTTGTGAAGGACTTCGGGCTGAACAGTGATACTTCCGAGATCCAGTCGGCGTAGTGGTAGTGCAACGGGAGCTGGATTCATCTCAGTCCACCCGATATGTCCCAATTGAGGGTTGCAATCAGGCTTTAAGCTCAGCCACTTGAGAAATTTCCTTGATGCTACACTGGTATGGCTGAAGTTCAGCCTCAGCCATGTGACGTTCTTGGTATAGCCGAGGAAGCTTCGAGTATATGCTGTCAAGGGATCAAAGAAGTCGCGAATGGCATTTGTTCCGACAGTAGGGGGCAGTTCCAGATTTCCTTGGCAAACCAGGTCGAGATGTAATTTTTTTAGGCTGTGGAGAGTCTTTGTGAGCCCAGGACCCAGGGCAGGGGAGAAGGCGAATGCATCATCCACAAGTGAATGTCTCCTGTTCCGCAGAACAACCTCGAGGCTGTCCAAATCAGGTGAGCATCGATCAAGGGCGGTAAGTACAGCCTTGAAAACATGACCGATGAACTCCTTTGTCCGATAAGGATGGTAATGTGCATGTGCATGCTTCCACTGTCCATAACGAGACCAACCGTAGCTCCGCCATTCAGCGGCTTGTTGTCCTACGCTATCTCGGTAGCGAGTGGGCGAGTTGAAGTCCCGCACGTCAATGGTCTTGAGATTTGGAAGATTGGCAAGTGCTGTTGACAGAAGGTCGATGGCCACACCGGTTTGCACAAGGTTGTCCTGCCCGGCAGCAGCAGCCCGCCATTGACCGTACTCGAGTACGTCCCGCTGAATCGAGGCTGAGCTGATAGCTCTGAATTCGTCAAGACCGATTACGAGGTGAGTCATGACCTTGGACAGGGCGTTGTGCTGGGAGATGTGGACGAGGGTTTGCAGAGAGAATTGATCAATCACTGGTACTCGTTAGCCACTGATTTCTGATGTATCATGGTAGGGAACGGGGGGCTTACTGAACTGTCTCTTCTTGAAGAAACAGTTGGCCCAATATGGGAACAGCTTATCCTCGATCGGTTTACAACTTGAACGTAGGGCATTGAAGTCTTTGGTAGACAGAGGTCTCGCGATGTTGTTGAGCAGCTCTGGAGGCAGGGAAGCCAGTCCATGATCTTGAGACTGCATCTTGATTGTCCTGACAGGTTCGTCCATCCGGTTCAGCTTGTTGTTGGCGTCGATAAAACCGTTGATGATGCAGTTGTGCAGAAGGAGAAGAAGAAGAAGAAGAAGAAGAAGAAGAAGAAGAAGAAGAAGAAGAAGAAGAAGAAGAAGAAGAAGAAGAAGAAAAAGCGCGATACCTCAATATGAGGCGACAGGCTGAGTTTGTGAGATTGATGTGAGCTTTGACCGTTGTGGGATCTTCTGAGTTGGGAGCAGAAGCCTGGACAGAGGTACATACTTAAGTAAGCACTGGGGCATCAGATGCAACCTTGACATCCTTGGATGCCATTTAGGGGTACCTAGGTAGCTAGGTACCTGAGTACATATCTACTTAGTACATACCTAGGTAGATTATGAACAGGGCACCGCTCTTACTGGTGTACTGTTGACTGAGGGAGTAGGAGTGGTTAAAGTGGAGAATGTGGCTGCAGCTGCCTGGTCTTCTGGTATTGATGCTGCAGCCATCACGTGAATACGCGCCCGTGCACGCGCTGCTGCCTGATGCAGCCTATGTAATGCTTCCCAAAAGGGAAAGGACCGACGGGACAAGGGTACGGCGAGAGCTTCGTCCTTGTCTGTCTTTCCACGATTGCCATTATTTTGATATCTTTTTCCTCCCCTTCTCTCCTCCTCTATTTAAGTTATTTACCGGTGCACTTCCCTTTCACACCAACTTCCACCTCCATCCAACTACTCTCAGACTTCGGAGCTACCCATCCCATCAACCTCCAACATCCTCCACTGCCCAACCTTGTCTCACGTCTCTTCAGCTTGTCTTTGGTCTTCTTTATCCCCAATTGACCAAATTAGCCAACTCCTAGCTGCTATCCATTTTCTATGAGATTGAGAGCTTGACACTCAACCTGATTGAAACCCGCCAGGCAGTTTAATTCTTTGCAAAGGTATGATATGAGTTGTTGTTAGTCGCTGTACAGGGTACATTTGAAGAAGTCATGGCATATGATATCTAACACCGAACAGAATAAATCTCCCTATTCCTGAAGATGCCACCCAGACCCAAGAGAGCAGCCGCCATGGCTTCTACGCCCGCTGTTCCCGCAGCACCTCCGCTTGATGGCTGCGTGGTCGCTTTTAGAGGAAGCTTCCCCGGACATAAGCAGGCTGATCTCAGTGGACAAGCCACCCGTTTGGGTGCGCGTGTCCGGAAGTCACTGACCAAGGATGCCACCCACTTGATTACTACCCAGTCAGGCCTCGATGAGCCCTCTTCCAAGGTCTACGATGCCAGAGAGCGTGGAATCCACATTGTGAGCATCGACTGGTTGCTTGATTCAGAGGAGTCCAATTCCAGGCAGCCTGAGACCCTCTATTCATTCGACACCAACACCACTACAGCCACCACCACCAATGACGGAGGTGCCGGACCAGTCATCGCACCAACACCCCCTCCCCCCACTTCCTCCAAGAAGCGCCAGGCTTCACCTTCTACCATTGACTCGAGTCCAGAAGCCAAGCCCCAGCCGAAGAAGACGAAATTGGACATGGTTGCCGAGAAAGACAAGACTCCTGCTCTGGGTCAGGAGCAGATCGCCAAGTCTTGGGATGTTCAAGTGCCTCTGGATGAATACTGCCATCTCTCTGGTTATGGGGTGCACATCGACGATGATAGTGTTATCTGGGATGCGTCACTCAATCAGACCAATGCGGGCCATAACAACAACAAGTTCTACCGAATTCAGCTCCTTATCAATCCCGCGAACCATTGTCAGACCTGGACTAGATGGGGTCGAGTCGGCGAACGGGGCCAGAGCAGCACTCTGGGAAATGGCTCGCTGTCTGATGCCAAGACTCAATTTGAGAAGAAGTTCAAGGACAAGACTGGCTTGACTTGGGAGAATCGAACAGCAGATCCCAAGCCCAAGAAGTATGTCTTCCTCGAGAAATGCTACCAGCCCGAATCCGATGACGACGACGTCAAGCCAGCCGGAGAGGCCAACGAAAAGGGTGCTGAGATTGCTTGGAAGCCGCCTTCTTGTACTCTTGATCTTGAGGTCCAGAAGTTGATGGAACTCATCTTCAACCAGAAATATTTCGCGGCGGCGATGACAGATCTGAACTACGATGTCAATAAGCTCCCACTTGGAAGATTGAGCAAAGCGACAATCATGCGAGGCTTCCAAACCTTGAAGGATCTCTCGGAAACCATTGACAACCCGGCTGGCCGTTATCCCGTGGAGGACCTCTCAAACTTATACTACTCCCTCATTCCGCATAACTTCGGACGCAACCGACCGCCTGTCATCAACAATCAAGCCACCGTGAAGCGAGAGATAGAACTTCTCGAGAACCTGGCTGATATGAAGGACGCAACGAACATCTTGAAGGCAGAGATCGAGGGACGTGGTAGCAGTATGCACCCGCTTGACCGACAATACCTGGGCCTGGGCTTGGACGAGATGGCTCCCTTGGACCCCAAGAGCGTGGAATTCCAACTATTGGGAGAGTATCTCATGAACACACGAGGTCACACCCACCACGCCAACTACAGCATCGAGTCCATCTTCCGCATCGAGCGTCACGGCGAGAAGGAGCGGTTTATTGCGAACAAACAGTCAGATCGCCGCTTGCTGTGGCATGGATCACGGGCTACAAACTTCGGCGGCATCCTCAGCCAGGGCTTACGTATCGCACCCCCAGAAGCGCCAGCGAACGGGTACATGTTCGGTGAGTAAAGAAATATACCCCTTCGACCCATTTACCATCCATTTGCTGACTTTGCTGGGGAAAAAAGGAAAAGGAGTGTATTTAGCAGACATGTCAAGCAAGAGCGCAAATTATTGTTGCTCCGGTATCTCAGACGGTACCGCGCTCCTCTTGCTTTGCGAAGCCGATCTGGGCACACCCATGCTAGAGCTTACAGGTTCTGACTACAATGCGGGCGAGCACGCCAAGTCCCAGGGACTCTCTTCGACGTGGGGCAAGGGCTTGACGGGTCCATCTGTCTGGAAGGATGCATCTTGCGTCCATCCGTCACTTGCAGGAATCAAGATGCCCGATACAAGCCGTGGCCCACCTGGACCAACTGGTGTGCAGAACGCGTACTTGAAGTACAACGAATACATCTGTTACGATGTGTCACAAATCCGGCTTCGATACCTCCTCCGGGTCAAGATGTGACGTGGTCACGAGGGAAGAGACAGATATTCGGTGACGAAGGGATGGATGTATCACATACTTTGCTCTACTTTTGGCTTCGCAAACCGAATGGAAACATTGACTATTGGCAATTGCGACACGGACATTGACATATTAGACGAGATGCCCCGGATGGGCTGGAGGGGCTTTTGCTACGGAAAAAGACTTCATGTACCGTATTTAAGGACGATACCGACCTTTTTAACTCAACAGAACAAAATCCGCAGAATACGTTCTCGCTTTATCGAACTGTCAAATGCCCACGCTGAGCAAAGAGGTTTTGGAGAAATATCATTGTGGAGGTTTAACACACTCTTGAAGTAGCCCAGTCTATAGAAGTCTTGTCTTCAAGTCGCCAATTGTCCGGCCAGTCAAGCCAAGCTGTAGCCCCAACCACGAATGTATCCTTCGCTACATGAACCGTCGCCGAAAGCCCATCAGCACGTTCCTCATGATCTCTTATCGATCGAACCAGTCAATATAAGAGATTAGGTGGTGCAGATTGGGGGGGGGGGAGGGGGATGATTGTGCCTGTTCGCTCGGGACAACTCATATCCCAGGCTCTCAACTGGAAGGCACCTGCAGGAACCCGTCATAATACCTATCCAACCACCTCGCCGCCTCCACACCGGCCGCCTCCCCGTTGTTATCATCAGTTATCTTCCACTTCCTCAAGGACCCGACGTATCCGTCCGGCCGGACGTTCATGACGGCCACCTCGTCCTGGAGCTGGTAGCCGAGGTACTTCTCTGTGCAGGTGGACCCGCGGGTGTCGAGGTCGGGCACGTCGTCGAGGTAGATCGTCCAGGGGGAACGGGAGAGGATGGGCGGCAGGTGGGCGATTTCGAAGAGGTGTTTTGAGGTGGACGCTGGTGAAATACGGAGGTTAGCAGATGGTTTATACACAGGAAAGTCCAGGACAACCAGGACTACCGCCTGGTGGTGTGACTCTATCCCGTGCAGAGTATGGAGAGAGACTTACTGATGAGTGCAAAAGCGAACAATTGGCTCACGGCAGTATACCTCTCCGGCCTGATATACAGGTCCTCCGCGCTCGGCACCCTCGGCCTCTCCAGGTAGCTCTTGCTCGCCGCGGCGCTCAGCCTGCTCATCAGACTCTCCGGTTCTGCGATCGCGTCGCACAGCGATATCAGGAAGGAAGCCAACGGGGACGACAGGATGTCCGGCACGAAGAAATACAACCGGAACTGTCCCAGCACCGGAATATCAAGCTGCAGATCAATGGGGTTCGCATCGATGTACCGCGAGACCTTACCCGGCGGCAGCGTACACCCAGGACGCGCCCCCAGCGCCGCCGTCTCCCCCTCTTTACCGTCCTCTCCCTCTCCCTCCCCTCCGACGGCGCCCTCGGGCTCTTGGTTGAGCTCGTTCGGGCCGTACTCGCAGCCGACGCCGCTGATGAAGCGCACGTTGCGGCGGAAGTTGTCGGCCAGGGCGGCCGGGTCGCCGCGCGACATCTCGTTGGCGTGCTCGAGGTCGAAGGTGATGAGGTCCCTCGCGATCTTCTGGCGCTCGGACGAGTACGAGTCGAGGAGGACGGCGGGGCGCGACAGGCCGCGCACCGCGAGGTTGAGCTTCCAGGCCAGGTTCCAGCTGTCGTGGAGGGCCGTGTTCATGCCCTGGGCGGCCTTGGGGGAGTGCGTGTGGGCGGCGTCGCCGGCGATGAAGATGCGTGGGGTTGTGTCATTGGTGTTGGTATTGGTGGTGGTGTGCATGGTGGATGGGGTCGGGGTTTGTTGTCTCGTCGAGGTGGAGCCCGGGGTCGGCAGGGGCGATGCGAATCGGGGGGCTACGCGCTGGGATACACGGTACTGCCCGAACCACTCGATACTCCTCCACCGAATCTGGTAGGGTAGCAGGATCTGGGCGGCCCTGCTCATGATGGCGGCCTGGACGAGGGCCGGGTTGGAATTGGCGGCGTGGAAGTTGGCGTCGGGCCTCATCTCGATGTACAGCCGTGTCATGTCCCTCTCCCTGGGGATAATAAGGATGGAGCCGAATCGCTCCGAGAAGATGACGGTCTTGGTCCAGATGTCGGGGAAGTTCGTGTCCACCTCGCCGTCGAGAACACCCCAGACTGACATCTCAGAAGGGTCCTCCCTGGCCCCGGTGTCGGAGGGGATAATCATCTTCCTCACACGGGAATGCGCACCATCGCAGCCCACGACGAAGGACGTGTCGAATGCCCTCAGGTCCCGCGTGACGTTGAAGCGGGCCTGGACCTCCATGCTCCCGTCGCCCTTGACGGTCAACCCGTCGAAGCGGTGACACCTCCTCACGCTGACACCCCGCTTCGCGAGATCCTCGACGAAGACCTTCTCCACCATCCCCTGGTGGCCGATCAGGACGAACGGCTCGATCAGGTCGACGATGAAGGCCGGGTAGTGCACCTCCCTGCCCACGCGGCGCAGCTGCACGGGTTCGTCCGGGTCATTAGGGGTGTTGTCGTCGTCGGTGGGCTTCGGAGAGGCCGAGTGCCAGAGGCTCATGTCATAGACCCTGACGGCCTGGTGCAGCAGCTCATCGGCGAGGTTCAGCATGCGTAGTGTCTCGATGGTCTTGGGCTGCAGGCCGTCTGCTCGGCCAGCTGGGGTCTGTTCGGCGCGTTCATCGAGAATGAGTGGTGTTATACCCAGGCGGGCGAGTATGAGTCTAGAGTAAAAGTCAGTAATTGGAACAACGAATCAAGGACGATTCCAGATGAATGACTGAGTGACACAAGGGACTGAATAGTGGTGGTGGTGGTGATGGTGAGTAAGTATCATGGGCAGGCAGTGAGCTACATACCCAAGCATGAGACCGGCGGGGCCGGCACCGACGATAGTGACATCGTAGCGTTCTGGTTTTGGTTCCATACGGCCTAGAAATGGCATAATATTGATGGGCGCATTCTCATTTATCAGCTGTGGCCGTGGAGTGGCTCCCCCATCGACGGAGCGTGAGCCGTTGGTAAGGGTCTCGGTGTCCATGTCCACATCTACATCACTGCCCCCTAGCGGACTTGAGGCATCATTGGACATTTTCTTTTAGCTGTCTCTTATCGACTGTGACCAACAGAACAGAACAGTGTCAGGTATTCAATAATGTAATATCAGAATTGATGAATGAGACAGTAGTGGAATTTTGAATGATGATGAGGTCCAGGGGACAGAGTGAGTGATGGGGAAGTGAGTGGATGGATGAATGAGTGAGTGAGTGAGTGAGTGCAGATTTGCATGTCGTTCACAGTGGAGACAATTCTTTTTTTAACCGATGTTTTCCCCCAGATTCAAGGATTACCTTGGTACATAGTGGTAGAGAGACACACACTTTCTTAGTGTGTGTACATTCCGCGTCCACTATCGGAACCTGCCGACGGCCCGGGCCTACGGCTTACGGGATAAAATATCAGAATTCTTATTACCGAGACAGATCGTACATATATATATTTATATTTCATATCTTATGTTGGATCCCCTTGTCTTTGTGCAACCCATCTCATCTTCGACTGTAATACAACGGTTGACATCTGAATCCGGACGCTATGCCATTCGTCATCCACCCCACCTGTACGACCATGCCGTGATGCATGGTGGTATATTTAATATCTAGACACGTGAACGATATGAGATGAGTTGACTCTGCCATCCTGGTTGAACTTGCTTGTTCCTAAAAAAAAAAAACCTAAAAAAAAAACATGAAGATCGATGAGACCCGTGGACCCCTACTTCCAGGAGAATTTACGGGATGGTCCGTTCTGTAACGACGAGAACTAACCCCGGCAATGCTGCTCATATGCAGTTAAGCCAATAATGCACGATGTTATAGCCATGGTTTGATGTCCCGATATCGTACGATCATGACTTTCAACCGGGCCGTACCCCTCTTGGGCGTCGTTGCATCAACGATGTCATCCTCGGCCAATATTTTGTCACATCATCGCCAGAACTCGGTATGAACCTCCATTCTGACTTAATCCTCCAATTGGGATTCCGTCTGATCTCGGTCGAGATATAGCTAGCTATTATTTTTATGAGGAGGCATGATTAAGTTTCTGTGAGACAATGGCCAGATCCTGTCTACTAGTTGGTTCGGTACATAAGTCGACGCGGGCCGCAATCGTCTTCTGCAGCATCCTCTTATATAACGACGAATATTCGTGGGGAAATCCCGGAAGACCGAAGTCATAAGCATCCAGATCTTTCAGCTATCAGCAATACTATAAGTACTGGAGCTACTTACTTCTTTCAAACTTCATCACTGTGACCTGAAAGAACTGGTCGAACTGGAGAACTCGAGAGAAGGATGGTATGAGACTAGGAGACCATATCATTCAGTAATGGCAGTCTTCCCTTATATTTCTCCTGGACCACCATGAATTGTACACCTGACGCTGCTGTCGTCCCGGGATGTTCATTGCTGTGCTACAGGATTCAAAATGAACTGCCCCGGTCTGCCCGGATACGCCATTTTCCTGCGCGGATAGTGCGGATGCGTACATATATCAGAGCCGATGTTCGGAACTCCGGAGTCGATTGGATGCATTGGCGTTTTGTCTCAACTCGTCCAGTAAAGGGTTGTATTGCTATATAAGGATTGTGCGAGAACAAGGAAGACTGGTTGACTGATCCCTCTAATTGTCTCTGCACAGTCAGGTCAACATTGTTAGACATCAAAAAGAAGCAGGCCTGGACGAACGGCCGAAAGGTCAAAACAGTTTATCGGGACCTTCGTAGGCTCCTTGAAGGCGTTGGCCGGGAAGAGCCATATCCCGATTGCTGTACTCGGCGCACGTCTCATTGTCTCGAACGTCTCGGCGTCGATGATTGTACCATGCCACGGAATCACGATACCCGGGGGGTCGAAGCTCATGATGTACTGTCGCTTGCGGTCCCAGTGGTCCACCTCCTGGCGCAAGTGCCCCGCCAGCTCCTCCCTCGAGCCCTCCGGCGGGCCCTGGGCCTCCTCTCCTGGTAGCTGCTGGTCATCTGGTGGCCAGAATAGAGTAGGGCAGATATAGAAACTGAAGTCCTTATTACTGTTAGCACTTGTCTCCGACCCCGGCTCCGGCCTTATGACCCCAAACGCCTTTTCGAGGTTCTCCCAGGAGCGGGCGAGGCTACGGGGGTCTCTGGTAAGCGAGACTTGGCTAAGGTCTAACTGAACTCCAGGCCTCGGGTCGGTTTCGAGCCAGTCGAAGGCGCCGGCCGGGGAGCCTCGCCTTTGAAGAGGGAATGTCTGGGCGAAATGGGAACGCCACCCTCTTGACGGGAACGGGTTCCAGCCTCTCATGCATGACATGAATTTGAGAATACAAAACACAGAGCGGAGCCTGCTGCTACGTAGGATATCGGCAAACGACGTTGCCGCCGTCGGGTTGAGGTCATCCGGGACAAAAGGCGGCCTGGTAGAGGTATGAGATTCTTGTAGAGTCCAGTGCAGGTAATGAGCAAATAGTGCGAGGTGGGCAACTCTATTCCCTTTGGAGTAAGTATAACCTAAGGATAGAATGTACGAGTTCTAGACATGAGTGAGGGGAGGCCATAGGAGAGAAGAGTTCACATACCCTTGGTCCTTAGGGTCGAAAGCCCTAACATCGTGCAGGAAATCAACAAGAACGGCCGCGGCCCGGGGCTCTGGCGGAAATGCTACCGGCGGTGTAGACGAAGGTTGGGAATCAGACCGGACGTATAGGCAGTCATAATCCGGGTTCACAAAAAGTAGTTGCTCCCCGTTATTTCGCGGAAAGGGTAATTGTATGCGGTAGAAGTCGAGCGCGATATAGCGGGCCTCCTTGCTAACACGTAGCAGCGGGCTTAGCGACGCTGCGTAGCCTCGGCCCTTGATGCTAAGTGTATAGTTCCGGCCGCTGACAGTATTTCCTAGACGGTTGCGATCGGTATAATAGCAAGACTGCTGCTCGTCTGTTGCATCGGCGGCGTGGATGCCTAGTTCGATCATCCGGTGCCGTTGGAGGAAAAGCAGCCAGATGTGCAGGCGCAGCTCGCGGGGAAGTAAGGGGAAGAGAGCAAAAGAGTCGTAAATAACTGGGTGCGATTTTCTGAAGTGTACGTCGTTGTAGAGCTTGACCAAAGTATCATCATCGACTATTGTCTTATGCTCCATTGTTGCGACGTTGCGAATCGTTGCATTGTTCCGGCGGTAAAGTTGCGCAAGCTTAGGTGTCTCCATCATTGGTATCAATGAGGAGTGTTGAATACGGGAAATACCACGGCCAAGGGTTATTTAGGTTTGTAGATACAATCAATCGTGGTAGGTTGGTTGTTTTGTGTGACGATTCCGAGCAGGGCATATAGAATAGAGTAACTTGACTACCATTGTAGGGGAGCTCCCTTATATACACAAATGCTGGAAAACGAGGTCCATAATATAGTGGGCCCAGATACGTGACATTTTATCATCTCCTGTTCCAACAGTAAGCAATCTTTCGTTGGTGTCATTCAATGTTCTCAAGTTGGAGCCCACCTAGACACCTTGAGAGTAATATGTATGTATGTAACCCTAATCCTCAGACCAGGAAACTCCCAAGCTGATGCCGGCTCAGAGGGAGATGCGGAGTTGCAACACCC
>LKEA01000018.1:170084-222075 GCA_003795315.1 Cytospora schulzeri | reverse complement strand
ACAGCTCTTGCACGGCCATCATGCTGATTGGGTGACTTTAGGTAGCGGGTGTGTAGGGTTGACTGTATCGGGAAATGATGACTCCCGACTGCGGTCTAGATAATTTTCGAAACAACTTACACCGGGATCTCTTGATTATGTCGACACCGGGACGAGAAATACTACCGAGTTGCAGGAGATCAGCGCACAGCTAGTTCACGATTGGGGCACTTCGATGTCTCCATTGGCAGGAGACTGCGAGAAGACGAGCCACGGACAAATTCAGGACTGGTCGGCCACTCTTATGCTCAGGGCCTGCTTGCGATGCGGGGATGGGTGCATGCGTGCGGCATGCCAGCTTGGCCTCGTCATCTTCCCCCATGGGGTAGACTGAAAAGGAGGACTGGTTCCCGTTTTTAAGGGCTCAAAATTGTGACCAGACCACTGTCTTTCCTTCCGTATGTATAATCTAAGCCCGGTGCCAGGGAAGTTCAGTCATGGCAGCAGAAGCTTACCTCCCGGAGACGTCACTGTGGGCGAATCGAAAATGTCTCGCAATATGCGCTACAGTGGCGATCGCCAACATGCAATATGGACTGGACTCTGCCGTCATCGCCAGTCTACAGGCCATGCCTGGATTCCTAGCAGTCTTTGGGTACCCAGATCCTGATGCGACTGGCGGGTATGCCATCGATGTGAGTACATATGTAGCCTGAGCAGATCAACAGCTGAACAACTTGTTCGAGACCCGGGTTCGCTAAGACGGAAACAACACAGGGGACATTTCAGCAACTCATCAGCTCCCTTCTGACCCTCGGGGCCTTCCTGAGTTCCCTGACAGCGGGCAGCTTCGCCCATTTCTTCGGACGCAAGACCGCCCTCTGGCTTGCCTGCTTCCTCACTGCCATCGGTGGCGCCATCCAGATCGGCACGACAGATAAGGCCGCCGTATATGTTGGTCGGCTTGTGCTCGGCATCGGGAATGGCTTCTTAGTGACCTTCTCGAACATCTACACGGCGGAGGCCAGCCCTGCACACCTGAGAGCCGTCATGGTGGCCCTCTTCTCGGAGTGGGTCGGCATAGGGACCATGGTTGGAACAGTGGTGACAAATGCCACAAAGACCAGGTTGGACAAAGCAAGTTTCCAAATACCTATCGGGATTATGTTTGTTGTACCGGTCGTATTGACCGTCGGCCTGTTTTTCATTCCTGAATCTCCACGCTATCTGGTCAATAAGGGCAGGATGGACCAAGCGCGACGTTCCCTTGAGACCCTACGTGGAAGCTCTCTGCGACCAGAGGAGCTGGAGTTGGAGTGGATAGAGATGGTGAAGGGGATCGGCGAGGAGAAGAAGCTGGCCAAGACAATCGGTCCGTTAGACCAATACCGTGGGACGGAACTTCGACGAACACTTCTCTGCTACGGCGTCATCCTGAGCCAGTCCGGCTCAGGCTCATGGTTTCTCATCAGCTACAGTACTTACTTCTTTATAGTGTCTGGTCTCACAGTCAACGAGGCCTTCCAGTACTCCATAATCAATTCGTGCCTGGGCCTGATAGGCGTCAACTTTGGCATCTACCTAATGCGGCACGTTGTTGGCCGGCGAACCATCCTGACCATGGGCGCGGCTATCCAGGGGCTGTGTATGTTGGGGATGGCCATTGGTGCTGGGAGTGCGAACCCAGTAGGGAGTGAGGCGGGAAGAAATTGCCTTATATCCTTTGCCGCGCTGTACATGTTTGCGTACAATGCGTTTGTGGGAGACGCGAGCTACGTGGTCTCAACCGAGCTCGTGAGCACGAGATTGAGGTCGTGGAGTGTGGGTTCTGCGATTAGTCTTGGGTATTTCTTTGCTTGGTTGACGGGGTTTTGCTCGCCCTACTTCATTAATCCTTCAGACCTCAACTGGGTGAGTTTGACATCCTTCCCTGCGTGTTCCAGGTTTTCTTTTCCTCTTTTTCTATCTCGGGTTGTTCCTGACGGCTCCTGTTTAGGCTGCAAAATATGCCTACCTCTGGGCTTGTTCAAACTTTGTGTGCATGATATTTTTCTGGCTTTGTATGCCTGAGCTCAAAGGGCGGACGCTTGAGGAGGTAGATGAGCTGTTCGCAAAGAAAGTCCCGGCTCGGAGGTTCAAGGGTTACAAGACAACGATACAGGAAGAAGCATTGGCAGAAATCCACAGGCATGGAGGAATCGAAGAGAAAGACTCAGCTGCAGAGATGGTGAAGGACGCAAGGGCAAAAAGCAGTGGCTTATAAATAAGTGGTTTTGGAACGCGGGCAAGAAGTACTTCGAGCATGTGGTCCGCGTATAAACAGCATTGCAGATTTCACAGTAGAGTCCAAATCTCCGGAACCAGAAAGATGTATCTTATCCGTATAATTGTAACATCCCCGTTATTGATAAATGAATATATAGCGGTGCCATAAGTTGCACCTCTGAAGCCGAGACAACAGTGCTATCTCACTTCAAGATCTCCGACGATTCTGGCTCATGACCGATTCCTACCTCCCAGAGCCTATAACGCCCTCTCATGAGGTGCATTTCTACATAGCCCGTCGCGTGCTGCTGCCACGCCTTCTGATACTCGCCCTTGCCCTCAAGAACTTGCTCGATGCGTTGTGCGCACTCAATCGCCTCCTCAGCGGTTTCTTTGAGCGACGAGATGATATCAATTCCGGCGTAGGCGGCCTTGGCATGGATGTAGTTGCCTGTGTCTCCATTCAACTCTTCTTTGTAGAAACTACCCCGGGATATATTCAGCTAAGAAACGACCAATTGGGGCTAGGGGAGACTCACGACAAGACATCATTGACAAGACAGATGCATTTCGCCATATCGGAAATTGCCTCAACGGGGACGGTCATGTCTGGGTACGTCTCTTTCGGGAACGTAAACCAAGCATAGGCCTGATTATTATAGTTGATCAATTAGATCGTGGTCATATCATGAAATTCAATTCTGCACGACGTACCTCGCCGATCCCGTCCTTGTCACGGATCCACCAAGGAAAGTTTTGACCTCCTGAAGATGGGACCTTAGCTGGTTTGCGTGCCGTAAAAGCGGTCGATGTAAGGAACTCAAAGGTGCGTGAGATGATCAGGTTAGCAACCAACGGCTCGTAGTATTTATATGCCAACCGGAGGTGGTCAGCGAGGGCCTGTGTGATAACCTGTTGACGGTATTAGCGCCGGAACACATTGCAGTGATGTTGGTAGACGACTTCATCAAAGTCCCCCGGGACCCCAAGAGATTGTATCCAAGAGACTCACCGTGGGCTGTTTCTCTCCCATCAACCATCGCTCCTGGAAACCTTGGATGTCGTGGACAGTATCGCAGCGCTCGGCATCGTCACAAAGCGTAGCCAACCAAGTGAAAATCGCAAGCCACACCTTGACATCGAATGGGTGGTACGGGAAGCAGTTCTATGTTATATCGGTCAGTTCCCATGCTGATGAAATCCACGGGACCTGGGCTGAGTTAACTTACTCCCGAGGAGGAATAGCCAACCATGAGGCAAGAGAAAGAGTGAGAGTTGGGCGGGAAGGGTACTCCAGTGCCTTCAGCGTATTCTAGCACAGCTTTCTTAAACTTCTCTGGCTCATGAAGGATAAATGGCTGCTTCAAGGATAGGTCCGAGAGAAACTGGGTATAGAGGGGACGAATGATTGTAGCGAGGTCTGGGTGGTCGCCGTTGACGGTGGCTTCACCATTTCCAGACGAATTGAGAGACACAGTAGCTACTCCGTCTCGGAGTCTATCGCAGTCGTTTGACAACATCTTTCGGCGTCTGTGATACTGGTCGTTTTCCCTCTGGGGTTAAAAGATCTCTCGTCTGGTTACAAGGCCAGCTCCTGTCCAGGGGCATGCTCCAAATAATTTATATCAAGCCAGAGAAGCCCTTCAGAGATAACCTCAGCTTGAGGAAAAGGTATATTCCGCCCGCTTATCACGCCACCAACGTCAGAGTGTTCTGAAATAGGTGATTGTGCTCATGCTATCTGAATTGCGGGTACAGTGATATCAATTCCCGGGAAGTAAACACGGAAGTACGTTCTCCTCAGCTACGTCAGCTAAGCTCGCTTCTGCTGTAATATATTATACTATCTTTATACTTACTTTAACTTTTAGGACTTTACTACCAGTAGATAACTACCTGTGAAAGGCGACTTTTGTGTTTCAGTTCTGGTCCAGCTAGGCCCATCGCCTGCGATTGAGATGTTGGTGTATTACTTTGAGGCAGTGCAGCTTTATCGGAAATGAGCCAACTGTCATGGCTGACAGATTGGGATAACCGTTGTTGTTGGAGCAGAGCCCCGGAACTCTGGGACTCGAAATCAGCACTTCCAAGCCTTTGAGCAACTGGTAATGGGGCAACATCATCACCACCTACCGAACTTCTGTGGGACGGACTTTGTAGCTAAAACTTATACGATGAGCCCATCATATCAAGTACATGCTTCAGTGTCAAGATTAAGTTGTCATTCCAGACCCTTGGGCCCTCTTCGATGGCAAGGATCTTGTCAGGGAGATGCTCAGCGAGTCTGCTGGCGCCCACACAACTAGTGGTCCCCTCCTCAACAATCACGCAGCCATAGTCCAGTTGACAGGCATCGATGAATCACAGTTCAACCGTTGCCAAGGTCATCATCCACTCGTACTCCAACCTCAACTCGACCTGCATGGGGCCCACCGCCAAGGTCGGTGCCGGTTTGATAGCCGGCGAGACCGATGAGTGCATGTAGCCGAGAGGTAATATTTGCTGAGACGTGTAACATTTGAGTTGACGGAGCCGGCGATTTGTACGTAATCTTTGCTTTCTTCTCTACCTATAATTAGTACTCCCAGTGACGACCTGGAGGATCCCTAGTGCTGTATGTTATGGTGCTGCTGCTGCTTAACTACCCTGGGGTAATACCTGAAGGTTTGAAGGCGCGCTTGGCTTGGAGAATGGATCCGCCCTATTTTCCAGACCGTTGCGTGGCTTATTAACAAAAAGGGGGTTTGTTAATAATGTACGTCCTCGTTTGTGGCCTGTCTTCTATCCGAGAAACGGTCACTTCTTCTGTTTGTCACTTCTTTCCTTCCTCCGCAATATCATCCCTTCGAGAACATCATGTCTTCGCTAACAAATCGCTGAAGTATTGGTACATCATCCTCTGATCGATCTGAAATTAGTGCACCCACACTCACCCAACTTTGAGTACTGCCTATAGGCTTTCGGCGCACCGAATACTAAGCCCAGAGACTACAACGCTTCCATGTACTAACGACATGGTTTGACAATTGGTAAAGCTGGTACCACATACCCGTGCACAAGCGCCTCCTCTTCCTGGGTCTCGATAATGCCGGCAATACCAGCCTCCTCCTCCACCGCCTCAGCGACGATAATTAGAGTCGCCCAGTACGTCCCGACTATGCACCCGACCTCGCAAGGCGGGGGGGGGAGGGGTTTCTGATGGGCTACACCTGGTGCGACATTTTCGACCTCGGCGGACCACCAGCAGGCCCGCGACCTGTAGAGGGGATAACTTCCTACAAGACGTCGCCGGCATCGTCGTACCTGCTCAACTTCGCCGGCAGGGAGCGCTGGCCCGAGGCGCTCGTCGGGGGCGCCCGGGCGAGCTAGACTTCCTCCTCAGGATAGAGGAGGAAGCACAAGGGCGTGCCCTTCGTTGTCCTGGGCAACAAGATCGACGTGGGTATCGGCAACGTCGACGCGCCGACACCGCAGGAGTTGCGGGCGGAGCTCGGTGAATTCGGACACCGGTTGCTCGACATTGAATAATCCTCTGATCGGAGTGTAAAGGTCTTCTATTGCTCCGTGGTGCAAAAGCAGGTTTATAGGGAGGGCTTGATATGGTTCCTCAAGCAAATGCCTTCTTGATCTTGATTGGGGACTCTTGGGCGATGTAATGGCGCCGGCGTAGATGTTTTGCTTCTTGTTTTGCTGGTATAGTTGATAAGACCTTGCCGGCGCTTACAGATACGCAGTATACCATGTTGTGCCCAGGTAAGCAGCTTAGTCACTTCGGCGGTCTACAAGACTGCTACATTCGAGGATAGTCTTCATCTTGTTCCCTTCCAGATCAGGCAAGCAGCTCATCATTCTTGGTGTCAAATTGGCCATGGGTCCATGGGATTCTTCCTTCGAAGTGAGGGCCGTTATCAAGCACATACACTGCCTATGGGTGATGTCCATAGCCCCTGAAACACGCCTTACCAACACCTTGCCAAGAATTTGAAAAGTGACAGGTCACAGCCGGAAGGACCCCCAGGATTTCCGGCCGTTTATGATCTGCCCAACTCTCGGCACGAGTATGCAGCTTAGAGTTTTGGTCCCATAAAAAGCTGTGGGAAAATCACAACAAACTTCGTGGTGCCTGTGCACCGGGTAAAATTGGATAATACCACCTCTGGTCCACCAACCTCTTCTCTGTCTCTTTATTTTCTGGTTGATCGTCACTCGCACCGAGAAAATATTAGAACAAATTCAGTCTTTCATACATTCCAACAGTGAACAACATGGCAAATATGGAAGATGAGCTCCAGAGACTTCAACTCCGGCTGGAACTGGAAGACTTCGAGGACCTTGCGATGGTGCCTTGGTTCAGCTATCGGATGAGACTACCGAAACGGCCCCTTCCTAGACTATCAGATCGCCCCAGAATCACAACTGAGCGTCTCATCGTTCGTCCCATTCTTCCATCCGATTTGGATGGCCTCCACACACTTCGCCAGCGGCCCGAAACACAGAACCACTCCAGGACACGGGGCCGACCCGATCAAAATATAGAGGAAACACAACAGAGCATCGAAATGTTGAACCAGGACTACCAGCATCATTGGTATTTTGGGGGTTTCCTCCAGTCGACCGGCGAACTCATCGCTGAAGGGGGACTTCCCGACTGTGCTATAATGGCGTCGTCTGCGTCTGGCTGGCCAGAGGCTGAATTCCTCGTGAAGCCTGAATACTGGAGACAGGGCTATGGCACGGAGTTCTTTAACGCCGTGATGGAGTCATGGTGGGATTTGCCCAGGGAATGGAGACGGGTACAGGTGTTCCCAGCCGGAATGCCTGGTAAAGAGCCGGGCGACGTGGCGATGGAGGGTGTGGTGTTCCAATGGGAGGAAGGTAACGAAGTGGCAGAACGATTCTTCAACAAAGTCCTAGAGGAGAAGACATGCATCGCCTCGGGAAGTGCTGTGAGCTATGATAGACGTGAGGGCAGGGAAGGCAATATTGTGACCTGGACGGGGTTATTGACTGCAAATCCGAGGTCACGACCTTAAAGGACTGGGGAGAGGAATACTTTGGGGCCTCCAAACAGACATGGGGGATGAGGTCTATGGACAGTGATGCTGGCCTGGTTTTAGACATTTGAGCATTGAATTTGCTTCCGAAGTGGATAGAGACGAGGAGCGAGTTCCGCAGATTACTTATTGGGGTATATCTTTTTCCTAGTCGGTCCACGTGTATATCAATAGAATGTATGTATATACAGACATAATTAGTCAGAGCGGTATCCCTGGCCTATTTGATTATCAATACTGGAGAGTTCGCGAGAGTTGTGACTAATTATAGGAGTTTTTCGAATACTATATTTTGCCTATGGGTTCTGTCACACTGAAGTGAGTGCAGTATTGAATGTGTCCTAAGCCCTTGAAAAACATATGTTCAATTCATTCTTCATCCCAGTTTTGCCGGTTCCAACGGCTTCGTCGTGACAAACAAGGTACCCGCGTTACTCTCAGGGTACCGGTTTCCCAGAATCTCGTTACTCGGAATAGCCCTCCTGATCTCATCATTGTCCTTCTTCGTGATCTCAACCTTCAGCGCGCCCATGTTATTATCAAAGTTCTCCACCTTCGTCGTCCCGGGTATGGGAATGATATCATCACCCTGTGCCAGCAAGAACGCCAACACGAGCTGCGACGGCGTGCAGCCCTTTTTGTCCGCCAGCGCCTTGATCTTATCCACCAGCTCGAGGTTCTTGGGGAAGTTCTCTGGGAGGAAGCGCGGGGCCTGCCTCCGCCAATCACCCTCCTCGAAGTCGTCGGGCGACCGGATGCTGCCAGTCAGGAACCCACGGCCGAGAGGGGAGTATGCCACAGTGGCGATACCGAGCTCACGACAGGTGCGCAAGAGGTCTGTCTCAGTCGACTCTATATCCATGGTGAAGGGCGAGTATTCCAACTGCACCACATCAATATGCACGACCTTGCAGGCGCGTCGCACGCTGTCGGCGCTGCACTCGCTCAAGCCGATGTACTTGATCTTGCCCGCGTCCTTGAGCTTCTTCATCTCGGCCGCGGTGATCTCGATGGGCTGGTTCGGGTCGATCCGGTGGACATAGTACAGGTCCACGTAGGGCAGGCCGAGCCGCCTGAGGGACTTGTCGATGGACTGGTGGATGTACTCTGGCTCGTTGCGCATCCTGGGCTTTCCTGTCTCTGGGTCGACCCAGTAGG
Organism: Cytospora schulzeri; assembly: GCA_003795315.1. Classification (NCBI taxonomy): domain Eukaryota; kingdom Fungi; phylum Ascomycota; class Sordariomycetes; order Diaporthales; family Cytosporaceae; genus Cytospora; species Cytospora schulzeri. Next base: position 213,619 of record LKEA01000018.1, on the reverse strand, counting down.
CGAACTTGGTGGCGAGAAAGATGTTCTCCCGCTTGCCGGGGTTGCGCTTGAACCACCTTCCGAGCAGGTCCTCGCTGTCGCCATACATGTCGGACGTGTCCCAGTTCAGGCAGCCGGACTCGTAAATGTGGTCGAGAAGGGCGTATCGCTCCTCGTCTGGTTTGAGCTTGCCATAAAAGGGCATGCTAAGGCCCATGGCGCCGAACCCGATGGCGGTGACCTCGGGGCCATTCTTGCCCAGCTTGCGAGTTGGGAGTTGAGGAGGCATGATTCGATGTCTTCGAGAATGTTTTGATCCTGAGAGATGCGTTTCAGAAGTACAAGCAAACCGACTGTGAGCTTGTAGTTGCTAGATACTGTACGAAGGTCACAATAATAAATAGTGAGCAGAGTAAATATAATAAGGGTGTAAGTCTTAATATTTTTCTCAGTATCTAGTGGTCAGCCTGAGGGTATTAAGGGCACCTATATATATTTAATATAGGTGGCCTGTGCGTTCTTTATACTAGTTTCTTTATACTAGTAGTTTCTTTGTATTATTAATTATATCGACTACTAGTAGTTACTAGAAGATTCGATATATATCTGACAGATACATGTAATTCATTCCAGATGTCAAGGGAGATGAGGGTCAGCTTCGTTGATGAACACTTGGAGATGGCATAACCTGAAATATATACTTAAGTATGTATGTCGTGACCACATATTTCCATCATTGCCGATCCCAAATGACCCCAATTCATGTGAAGGTCGGTTTAAGTCATCGGACTTAAGCAACATTGAAGTCCGACGAGGATATACAGCGAGGAGCACCAGGATTTTGTAGTCGGAGATACAGATATCCGTCAATTACATCCGTGATCACAAAAAGGTTGCAGCAGGTTACCACCCGCGTGTAATCCTTGGTCCTACTGGAAGTACGAGAAGATGAGCCTTCCAATGATGCAGGTGGATGTATATCTGCGACGCTTCCCTCCCTTCTCATCCCCTTCACTTGCTGAGGGTTTGACCCTCCCTCGTTGTTGTGGGCGCGGGTGTTACGCAGACGACCTGCATCAAGAAAGAATCCAGTAGACGTAGCCACATCCGTCAAAATAGTCGGCAGCAGTCTAGAATTGACGGTCAGAATGGCAAAGGTGTAAAAACGTCACAAGGGCTGCTTATTACAAGCTGTTGGTATCGAGTCTCAGATCAGCCCGTGTATCACAGATCTGTCCAGTACATAGTTTGAAATAAACATCGAAAAACTATTTTCCGTAGGTGCTATCCCCATGAAGTCTCAAAGGTTTGCGCAACGGCGCGCGTCGAATGACATATGTCTTAACCGACCCCCGGTAGTCTTGGGCTCTTTTGCGTGAAAGGTGATGGGAATGGGCATGGGTTGAGGTGATTGCACGAGCTTCATGGGCAAGATTGCAGGCCTCTTGGTTGTGATCCCGCGTTATCCCCTCGTTGACCCTGCAGTGTCGGCATGACTCACCCAAGATGACTTCACCTCAAATAAGGGAGCCATTCATTATAAGTTATCGACATAATCCAACCAACAAGCCCCAGCCCTCGTCACTCACCCCCTCTTTCACCACCGTCCCTATCTTCCCATCCAGATCCTCTAACTAGTGCTCACCATGTCCTATATTATCACCATCCGCCGTGCGGACCCCTCCGACCTCCCCCAAATGGCCAGCGTCCTTATAAGAGCCTTCTCCCCGGGCCCCTGGAGCCGATATCTGTTCCCCCCACACCTGCGCGTCAAACCTGGCAACGCCGATGAGTTCGACTTCCGGCTGCACATGCTCTCGTCCAAGTTTGGGTCTCCTGGGCGGGAACACGTCTGCGCCACTATTCAGTACCCCGGCGAGGAGAAGGAAGTCGTTGTGGGCTGGGCGCAGTGGATCGATCCCGAGGGGCAAATGGGTCTGGACGAGGAGAAGACGTGGAAGAAGGCTGGAAAAGAAGGGGACTCGGCCGTAAACATGGCTGGTTTGGACAGGGAGGCGCTGGGTCGGTTGACGCGAGAGGGCGAATTGCTAGAGAAGCGTCTCGAGGAATATCTGGGCGAAGACGGGACTAAACAATCACGACGTGAGTGCCTCATTCTCTCTTCACGCGGAGCCCTATACCAAGAAGTCCCTTGTTGCCAGAGGAAACACAATGGCTTACTGGTTTGTGTCCAAGTATTGAATCTCCTTCTCATCGATCCGTCCCATCAACGGGAAGGCCTCGGACGACTCCTCGCCCAAAATGGCCTCATCCCCGCAGCTAGGGCAGGGAAAAGTGTCCGCTTGCGGTCGACGCCTGAGGGCCGTCCGTTGTATCTCTCTCTAGGTTTCGAGGATGTATGCCAGCAGGAAGTTATTGGCCAAATGCAATATGGCATGGTTTGGAGGGCTCCAGTTGATACCAAGATGACGGCATAGAAAACATCGAAGGGGTATCAAGACCAAACTACATTCAAAGAAGATAATGCCTAGGCATGTCTTTTCCTGAATTGCGTGGGAATACAAATTGAGCCAGCGAATAAGTCTGTATGGAGTTGACCGGGTTGGTAAAGCTGTTTATAAAAGAGGTCGAGAGACAAGACAGGAGTTATTGGTGATCATTCGAATGAGGGTTGGTTCATTTTCATTCTTTATTTCGATTTTGTTTTCGGTTTTCCAAAAACATCAATGATGTAAATGTTAATACTATTTGAGAGACTCAGTCAAATGAGCAAGCATCACAATCTTCCCTCCTACAAAACGGCCTTCCAATCTCCGTTAGCCCAACTAAAACGTAGTCAGGCGGGCGCAACTCATGTACGAACAGACAAAACCCACCCCTGTGTGCTCGACCTTTTCTCACTTAAGCGAATACATGATGCGCAAATGTGTTGTGGTTGCCCAGGTGGAAGGTAGTAGAAGGGCAACACAGCAACCTCTATCTCCTTCTCCCGGTTCTCCGTGTAGATTGGCTGATCCACGTGTGCCACTTTAAGCCACTCATGACTCGACCTTGACTTTCTTCTCCCTCTTCTTGGGAGACAGCCAGTCTTCAAATCCAACGGGCCAGTAGACCCTACCCAGCGGTCCGCCCATGCCAAAGTTCTCCGCGGTCACTTTGAAGCCCCCGATAGTAACGTCCGCCTCCTCAATCTTGTCTTGGACATCTTCTTCCTTCTCTACCTCACCCTTGGCCTTCTTCTTCCTAGGGGCCTTCTTGACCTTCTTCACGGGCGGTGCAGGGCGGTCCTGGTCCTCGCGCTCAAACGCCACCACGTCCGCAATTCTCTCGTGCCCAGGCAGCTTGAACCTGAGCATGAGATCAAATACGGCCTGCTCCTTATCCTTGGCCTCTATCATAAGGTCCATGTCGGGAGGACAAGGTGGAAGGGTTGCTACTCGGGGACTGTGCTTTCTCCTATCACGGGGCGTCACCGCGCCGGCGCAGGGCTCAGAGTAATGCATCTTTTGCTTGATGCCTTTCCGTGTCCATGTGTTGGCTATGCGCAAGCTAATTTCCGGCTGCGAGATGTCATATGTGCCTTCACGGCACTTGGTTGCGTCGAAGACAATGTTATGGTGGTGGTAGTCAAGCACGAGGGGGATGTTGAGCTCCTCACAGATGGGCAGTAGATCGTGGACCGACCAGGCGACGTCATCGTTCTCCAGCACCAAACGACGCTTTACTGAGTCGGAAAGGGTGGCGTAGTTCTTGCGGAAGCGGTCGAGGGTTGCTGGTTTGCCGCCAGCCTCATTAAAGGTGCCGCCCATGTGGAGGATCATGACGGCATCACGGTCCTGCTGCGGTGGCAGCTTCAGGAGGGACAGCATCTCATCATGGTATTCGAGATCCCGTATAGCATTCGCGACGACCTCCTTCCGAGGCGAGCCCAGCTGTGTGTACTATTGGGCACGAGTTAGCAATTGTCTTGCAATATGTGGGAGTTCCATTATGGCTATATCCTCACCTGCCCAGGATGTGTGGTCAAGCGGTGTCCCAGCTCAGCCGCAACCTTTCCGGCCTCGGCCAGGACCTCAGACGCAAACGGTGCCAGCTTGTAGCCGTGCTCCTCATGGCTTGCGAACGGGAATATCTCAGAACTCAGTCTCATGAACTTGATGCCAAATCTCTCGTTCCACCGCAGCATCTTGCCAATATCCCGCGCGTTCGCGATTCCCAAGTCCTGGACGTACTTTTGGCCCAAGGAAACATCAGCCTTCTGGGTCCTGTCGGGCCGATTCTTGGTGGGATGTTCTGGTTGTGTTGGATCTACGAGCGGATGCCGGTGCTCTATTATGGAGGATATGCGACAGGTCCTGGAGCAAAATATTGTTGGTTTGGTGGCACGCAGATATGTGTTCAGACAGGCCTGAACGAACGTTAGTCACGAGTGAAGCAGCGATGTATAGGAGTATGACTGACATAGCCCAGTCGACCCTTCCACGGCAAGGGTAAGTAGTCACTGTTCACAGGTGGTGCCCGCTTTGCACCCCTTTCTGCGACATCTGTGCCATCGCCATCTGCCGCTTCTTCACCATCCTCGTCCACCTGCATGGCAGGCTCCCAGACATCCTCCTCGAGGGCGGTGCCGCCTTCGCCTTTTTCCCTCTCGGGAGTGAGAAGAAGTCCATCCACTTTCAGTACGTCGCTGGGACCCCTGTTCATTTTCCCGGGACTGAAGGCACGTGCCGCCTGGCCAACGTTCTCCTGGACGATGCTCTGTTCGAGCTCCAATTTTCGTTTCTTGATGTCCCTCTTGAAGGTCAGTTCCATTTCCTCCAGACTCTGCATGGCACCCGTGACAGCCCTCTTGGCCCCTTGTACATCTTCCCTTCCCTTTCCGGCCGATTCTCCGAGATGCATACGGACTTTTTGCAACTTGTTGATTTGGTCTGGGTCTTCTGAATGTCCAGCAATCTGGCCTTGGCTAGTGGCAGTTTTCCGTGAAGAAGCAACTCGGCGAGTCGATCTTCTCCTAGGGCCTGGGGAAGTGACTTCTGGAGAATCGTGCGCAAGAGAGTCGGGGTGGATTGGGATGTTCTTAGTTTCAGAAGCGTCTGCAGTCCGCGAAGGAACAGCAGGAGCAACAGTATTAGTCTTCTGCTTACCGCGAGAAGGCATAGTGGTGGTGGAGATTGCGGCGATATGACGTTTCGTGGGGTATTTGATAACGCTGTCCGGATGCGTGGGCATGAATTCGGCGGAGCAAATCGTCCTGGACAAGCAAAAGCCGTGAGACAAGGCTCGGACCGGTGGCAGTCTAGTAATGAAGGCCGGAGCTCGACGTCCGGCGGCCCGTGACAAGATGGTGGTAAATAACATGCAGGTGGATGGGTTGGGCTGCAGGGTGGTACGGTACACGTACAGACAACGACCAATGTGCAATCCAGGAGGAATTCCAGATTTCAACCTTGGAAGACAAGTAAGGGTCAAGTGGGTGAACGATCGATCGGACCCGAGAAACAAATGAAACACAAAAAATGTGCTGGGTTATGTATGTATGACGACGGGATTCGGGTCCGGGTCGGATGGCCTCCTCTTTGACCGATTCGAGACAGGAAAAACGACGTCTTTTCTTTCTACCTTTGATGATCAGGTGCTGGGACCGGGAACAGTCACCAGTCCCAATAGCAGTGGCTTTCCTTAAATAAAGTGACCTAAAGGGGCGATCGTGCAGGGCGATGAATGACTACATTTACTCCCGCCAGAAACACCAGAATAATAATGGAGGATGATGCGTTGCCGACGACGGGACGAACACACAGTCAGGGTGCAGGGGAGACGACAAGGACAGAATAGAATAAGACAGTAGTGGAAATTAGATGGATTCAACGTTGCGAATTTTGTCATTCAATTCGCCTTACATTGCTATGATGACATGGCCAAAGGCCACTTGAAAGAATCTGTGATCGATCCGATACTGCGTGATCGAAACATGGAGAAGGAGGAAAAAAGAAAAGACGACGTCATGGAAAATCTTCCGATGTCTCACAGGCTGAGCGAGAGTGGTCAAAGAGAGGACAAGAGGCGTGGGTGGGGGGGGGGGCGCACCAGAGAAGGGTACGACGTAAAATTGAATGTGGTTAGTTCGCAGCAGTAAGACGGAATAGGCTTGGGTTCACTTCCAGCATCGATTTAAGCAGTGTTGATGGTTGATGGTTGATGAGTTGAAGGCTATTGTGGTGGAAGATGAAGAAGAGCAGTATGTAAGAAAGAGTACGTAGATTATGGTGGCACACACGCACGCACAAACAAGTGTCGGAAAACGGTCGACGTCGTTGTTCTGGGTCGATGATGTAATTCAATGATGATGTACCTAGGTACATCTGTATTTCCGTACCACCGTACCCAATGGCCACCTGCAGATGCTGCCTAGGTGCTGCCCAGGTGTACCAAGGTACCTAAGTGCCCTTGTGCCTTTGTATCGAACCCTTGCGCCTTCCAAGGTTTCCCGGCATCTTCCCTCCGGTCACTCCGGTATCTTATCGGGTTATGTCAGGGTAAGGGTCACCCTTGCACTAAACCTAGGTACCTCGTGCCCCCAATTCAAAATACAGCCTGAGTGGGCTGAGGCGCTGATGTTATGCCATCCCAAGGTTAATCAATACCACGTACTAACACATCACATACGGGGAGTGATGTCTCGGTTAATGATGCTGCCTGGTATGTATACTATGTATACTAAGTGTATATGTGAGTACGGGTACTGTTTCCGTGCATTAGCTGGCATTAGCTGGAATTACAGTAATCGATTCATCGATTTCACTAATTGATCTCACGTGGAAAGCACCTGCAGTACTTACTTAAGTACATTTCTCGGCCGAGCCGATCCGGATCAAACACTCCTTTTTATCACCATCACTCATCCCTCATAAATAATCATCATCCATGACTAGCTCTTCCTCATACCACCACTCCAGCCCATGATGTTGACTGTTCTGTAAAAGACCTTTCACGCTGCCATGTTGGTAGAGGAACGGTAACGTCCGCACTCGCTGCCGCCGCAATCTGGTGCTGCCACCGCTCCTGTACCCCAACATCGTCCGCACCCACCGACGTCGCCTCCCCCTTCTTGATCTTCTCATCCAACGCGGCACCCCAGTATGCGGCCCGGCATAATGGACAATCGTACCGCTCCATCATGAACCACGTCGTCAGGCATCGCCCATGAAATATGTGCTGGCACGTCCTGAGCGAGACGACGTCATCGGCGAACCACCGCACCATGCTGGAATCGGGTGGCGGAGGGCTACCATCATGATCTGGGCTCTGGATTGCTGGTGGGATGATACCGGTACTTGGTGGTGGTATCTCCGCCTCGCTCTTAATGGTCCCGCTTCTAGTTTCTGCTTTAGGAATTATCCTTGTCGTTCTGGGCTGTGGTATCGATATCCGCCGGAACAGTTCACCCATGCATATAGGACACTCCAATTCCTCCTGTGATACCTGGGCCGGTCGCTCGATTTCGTTCACGACAGTGTGCAGTCGCTTCCTTGCTCTCTTGTATGGATGCATGGCGGGATTATAAGCACTTCTTTCGAGCAATTTCGAGCCAAATGCCAAGACTCTGGTCCCAAAAACCTTGTCAGCTCACCAGTTGTGGTCACGACGCGGGCAGGTCGGTATGAAGGGACCTCAACAATAACGTACATCGCCCCACCGAGCATAGCGATACTAAACACAACCACTGCTACCACTGCTTTGGTTGTTGCAAACATGGTATTGATGAGACCTCGCCGGGTAACACACTTTGGCCGTCTGGACGGCCTAAAAGAAATGACCTCCAAGGGTAATTGACCAAAGGAAAAGAATATGTTCGGGCGCCGGGATGAAGTTCGGGTCGATGTCGGAGCCGTATGCAGTGCTGAGCTTTGGGATCCGGGTGGCGTTTCAAGTGGCACATTCGTCTCTTTTCGTGGTCGCAAATCGCCTTGGATTGTTGCTTCTCACGTTCAACTGGGTCATTCACAAGTCCTCGCCACAGTGCAACAGAAAATATAATATTCTAGAGATGTTGTGGTACCAGGACGTCAAAGGCTCCTTCAATTATATCATATTGGAGTGTCACGCGTCCGGGCGTCCCGGAGTCTGTCCAAAAACACCGCCCGACATTCACTGCAACGACTGCATAACTGGCGTGATCGGTCTCATTCACACCAGATGTCTGCATCCTCCGTATCAGTTGACGCATTGTTGTCGACTTTGGTCAGGGGACGCCTCTGCCTACGGCGCGCAAAACAGATAGAGTTGGCTTGAGCCTTCAGTAAGACGATTGCTTTTCCAATATCTCCAGATGTTAATCAAATGGTCTCTAGAAAGGTGGTATTGCCGCTCCCAGATGGTTGCGACAGATTAAGGGAAGGATGTGGCGCCAATCACCTTGCATGCAGCCCTACATGTACATGGTGAGCTGATGTCGGTACTTCATCGTGCCGACGTCTGGTCCGAACCCTCCCTCTCATGTTCTCCGATGCTCAGAACCACGATGGGCATAGGCGTTGTTCTTCTCACTCAAATTTTTCCTACCAAATGAGATACTGCCCGTAAATGCCTGCCCAAGTGCTCATAATTATTTTGAGAAATGGGAATACTTTGACAGCATGCTGCAAATTTGTCGAAGACACAATCCACTTGCAAGTTCGCAAGTCAGTCTCAAGGAAACGTGCCGACCGATATACCAGAAACAAGTGCTCCCTTGTCTACAGTGGCTGCCCCTTATATATCATATATTATAAGGGATGTATGATATATAAGGGATGTATGATATATAAGGGATGTATGATATATAAGGGATGTATGATATATAAGGGATGTATGATATATAAGGGATGTATGATATATAAGGGATGTATGATATATAGGGGTAAGGGGTCACATACATTATTGATCATTCCATCCACTTGATATATATGATATATCAAGAGTTGATGGTATATGAAGACCAATCGATATGATACATAGGGGGTCATCACTTTAGTCATTCCTTGAGTACAAGATCAAAATCGCAATAATTGGATTAAAAGACTCTTCAACAACGCCTCCCTCCCTTTTCGTTGATTAGTGGGCCCGAATACACCGGGACCGCGAGTATTGCTGCTTCTTTACCTAGATACGTACCATCCGAGCCTGTTCTAGCATCTTCGTACAATATACACACTGCGTGGAAGTCCCAAAGACATGGTGATTATTGACTGAACCCCTCCTGAGCATCGTCTTGTGCTTGCATTCCCGGTCTTTCTATCCCGTCCGAAAATGGAATTGTCGGCTCCGGTGGCTCCTCGTATGTCATGCAGGCGAACTCTAGCATATGAATCCATTCCCCGTGGATGCTCATGTGGCTATGCCTAAGGTGTTGGCGGAAATGATCAGACCTGTAGAACTTCTTCTCGCTATTGCACGCCCTGAACTTGTGGTCGCTCTCTAGATGGTGGACACGCTCATCTCTATCCTGTCCCGTGTGGCCAGATCGAGCGAATTTCTCACCGCAATATCCACAAGTGTCAACTTTTCCTGGCCATGATGCAGATCTGTGGAATGCCCTGTCGTATGTAGTAAGGGCTGAACATGACCAGGTATTACCACGCATATGTAATGTGTTCTGGTGCCGCTCTGCCTGATTTTTATTCTCGTAGCGCCTGCCGCAGTAAGCACATTTGTACTGCTTCTCGGCTTTATGGGTACTGATTTCATGGTCGTCAGAACAGTGACTAGTCTCCTAACTTATTCCAGCTAGGTTTGCAGCTTACCTTAGTTCTTCACGCGTACCGAACTTCTTGAGGTCTTTGGGACAGCAATCACACATGTACATTCCCTGAACCGCCTCGCTCGAGTTGCCCAATGGCTCCAGATTCTGCCTTTGAGTTGGCGATAACAGGCCACTTGGGTGGACCCAGCCTTGAGTGTATTGTTGCAAATTTCCAGGTGAGACTGAGGAAGGTGACATTCGAGCAGACTGAGCAGATGAGAGGCTGCCACCTGACGATTCCAGATGCAATCCCCCGTATGCGGAGTTGATAGATGAAACTGAGTCTGATCTTCCAGATGAGTAGCCCTCAGCCAGTGATCTCTGCGAGAGATTGTCTGTGCTCGTTCTCCGCATGGCTTCGTCCCCCTGGGGTGGTGAGCTTGCTCGTCGTTTTGTGCCAAAGCTGTTCGGATTCAAAGTGGAGGATCGGCCTGGCATATCAAAGTGATACCACAGAAATTCAAAGGAAGTGCGTGTGAAATGATGGTGACCTTCCTTGGTCTCTTTGACCACACTCCTCGCGACTAGAAATTGCCTGGCCAGCTTTTGATCAGTCTTTGATCCTGCCAGTAAATTCTGTAGATCAATGTTGGAGCTGACTGGGTCCCATCCTGCGGCAGCAGCAGTGAAAAGGGCCAAAGCAGTGTGGCAGTATCGGTCCCAACAAGAATGGCTATCGCCATGGCCAGTATGACTCTGGATCATCATGAGGACTCTTCGAATGAATGCTTGGACATATAGGCTGTAAAACACAGACAACCACCAACTCCTGTCGCTTTGCAATCTCTTCTTTCTAAAAAGGACTCGGGATAGTTCAGTTGTGTATTGTTCAAGGTGGTGCTGTAGATGCTTGAAGCAGTCAAACTGACAGCCTACATCTAAATCTTGAGAACAAGTATTGTGCATTCCGTAAGGCAGGAGTGACTCCGATTCTAGTCGACAGACTTCCATGGAATTCTCGAGGCAAGCCATTGAGATCATGATAAGGTTGTTCTTGAAGTACGGAGGTCAGTGACTTCTCAATTTATCCATTGCGATGTGTCCCCACTTACGTCGGCCACCTCAATCTCGTAGCGAGCAGCAGCTTCCAGCAGCGCATTGAAGTCAGAGGGTTCCTCAATATTAATGATTGCCAACGTGGATGGATTATCAAGAACTTCCCAGAGAGTTATAGCAATGGATTCGCGAAGGCTGTGTCGGTGGTAAGTGCACCTCCATCTCTTGGCCGAATAAAGGGTGAAAAAGCACTCAGGGCATCCGATTGTGGTTGGAGTCGCCTTGTCCTGTCCCCCGGATGATCCAGGAAATATATCAACCGCTTTGTCAACGTCGTTATCGTATTCGTCTTGTTCACTAAAGACCGTTATAAATTCCCCAGAAGGGAACGAAGGCTCATCACCGTGGGTTCCAGGTTGGCCACAAAGATCCGACGTTCGTAGTACCCCTAGGCAGCGAGGGTTCAGGTGGAATCCTTGCCGTACCAGAGGACGCCTCCACCTTCCGGCTTGAAGGGACTTCTCGACTGCCTCTGGCAGAGTTGTCGATAGCACGAGCTCGGGGGCAGCTGTGCACGTGCATAGACTTGCTCCGACTTCCAGTCGCCCTCGCCGGCAACCTAGGCGCTGCCAGGTAGACTCGCGAGAATTGCGCGGGCAAGCTTTGCACGGCTTATTTGGATCACACTAACACACTCGTATGGTGAGTCGGGGACTTATATTGCTTGTTTCAACTCAGGGATTTGATGTAGCTCAACACGTACCTTCTTTCGTAGTATCTTGCATCTCCAGCAGGCACCTCCTGCTTTTATCAATTCCCCGATCCCCTTCCTAACCACGTCACTCAAGCGCCCGCGTCGTCTTGGGGTTGAGGTTGGCTGGGTGGGAATCGTTTCGTCTTTGCCGGATGAGCTGCAAGGTCCTGAACTCGCGGTGGGAAAGGTACGAGGCTCCCGTAGAGTGTCAATGTTTGTTTCATCTTCCAACGACAAGTCCGCAGATGAATGTGTATGAGTTATGGTGGCCTCGCCCCTGGGCTTTGCCGGTTCCTCCCTGGTGAGTTCTGCGACGTGACCGTCAAAGCCGCTCAAGCTTGAGTCAAAGTTTTCGAAAGCTGCAGAAGCAAATATGCTGTTGTCCTCCTCTTCCTGGTCACCGATTGAGGATAAGCCCGCATTCCATAAATCCCATTCGAAGAGATCTAGCCAGGTGAGCGAGTAGGTTTGTGCCTCAACGCTTTGATGCTGTTCCACCTCCAACAGATCCGAGGAGGGTAAAATGGTGTTGTCTGGATTCATAATGACACGCACGTATTCAGAACACAATTGGGGGTTTCCAACAAGCAAGTAGAACGTGGAGGCCTTAAGGGCAACATAAACGGAGAATTAGAGCTTGCGTGGAGCGAGGGTGTTTGTTCTCAGGCCTTGAACCTTCGTGGTGACAACCCCATATGTAGATAACCACGAGTCACTTAGTTTTGTCAAGAAGATACACGCCGAGAGATGAAGTCGATCTGTTGGCACATTACCCTCGTCATGTGTGACTCGAGCGCCCAATGGGATTTGTTGACATGGTGACATGCATGGGGACCGCCTTCTGGCGTTGATGCATGGGTATGTGTCGAAGGCGGTCCCGTATGGCGGTCTTCAGGCGGTCCTGAAGCCGACCAAATGGGCCTGGTGTTGTTTTCAGCCATGGTGGCACCACCGTGTTAAAGAGGTACAGACATGCTGTGATTAGGTTGCTGGAAGGAGTACCTTGTATTCCATGGCCCAACATGACCACCAGATAGTATAATAGATTATGTGTGCATGAAATACCCCGTCTTGGTGGCGGTCCCATCCGGACCGCTTGCTCACATTGAACAAATTCCCAGGGTTGCAAATGCTGCGATGAAGCCTTTGGAGAAGGGCCGCCTTTCGAGCCCTCCAGAAAGCGGGTAGTGATATGTCAACTTGTTTTCTGTTATGAAGTATATATTGGTCGCTGTTTCCTTTCTTATGGGCATGGTATTCCCTACGATCTACCGTGAGCAACATGAATCCAGCACAACGGACATCAGGAGAGCTGGAGTCATCTGTCATGATGCAGTCCAATCATCCTGTATATCTCAACCAGATTCTAGGTGATGAGCTGGCTGTGGACACAGATGGCTCATACTCTACGGAGAGTTGCCCATGCCTCTTTCACACTATTCCAACTCATCCCCTGCATGAAGATTGTTTTCAATTCCCTTCATGCTCTCTGTGCGGGAGACCCCTGGACGTCAGGACTGCTACGGCTTGTACATATACCCCTGCGACACCCGGGACAGCCACCAGCTCTAGCGAGCAGCAATTGTCTCCTTTCATTATTCCCCAGTTTCTTGATCAAGGAATGTTCGCTCCAACCTTGGCATTTCCTGGTCCGGCACCTCTCATCCTTCCACAGAGCAACTCAAGCCGCATAGGTTGTACCGGAAGCTTTGACCAGCCTTGGCTCCCGAATACCACAACACAATACTCGCAGAATCAGCTTGAAGAATCCTACCGTGACCACTTCAGCAGGATTTCCATACCCCTGAACTACTCCTTCGATGCAATATCGCCGGGACATTCTGTTCCTGCACCTGGGATCCCCTACAGTACCTGCGACAGCGCTGTTTGCGCTACAGCATCTACATCAGCTGGAGACACAACTGAGATTGTAGATAGCCTCAGCACAGTGAAGTATGCCGAGTAATGACATATACTATAAGTTTGAACCATTCAATGTTCTGTCTAATAATTAGTATCATAGAGCTCGGGCAACCTACAAATGCGCAGAGGTTGGGTGCACTACACGAAGTTTCTCATCACAAAGAAATCTCCATCGGCACAAAGTCTCGGTCCATAGCCCTTCGGTAGTTCTAGCATGTGGAGCTATTCGTAAGTTCCGGCGAGACAATTTTCTCCGCCATCAACGGAACTGCCTCAAGTGTCGGGGCATGGGCATGTCGTCCCACCGGCTTCAAAGTTAGAAGGAACTTTACTGGGGAGGGGGGGGGGATTAATTATACTTGATCTTTATGTACTAGGGAGGCAACAAGTGAGTGAAAGAATTACAAGGTCGAAGACTGCTTATGCATTTTCGCCGAACTCGGGACAGGCAGAGCTGGTCAGGGCGATGGTACGGTACACTCGACGCCTGATCAATGATGATTGTGTCTGAGCCAGGGTTAGGGTACTTAGGTAGCTTGAGGCGTCATCTGTACATACCTAGGTACTAAGTAGGTACTTAGTCGTTCGCAACCTCGGGAAAACACCTGATACCAAGACTCGTGCCAAGTCGGGGAAAAGAAAAAGAGAAAAATTGGAAGAAGACAACAAAAATACCGTACAATTCATCACAGGTGGGCTATCCCCATGTGTCCCCGTGTTGATCGGGTTAATTAGTCTCTCCAATATCTGGCGCGCCAAGGGCCCGTGGATTATCAAATCCGCCGATGGTCGATCCTTCCGGGTACCACGAACCCCGCTCCTCGACTCGTACAATACACTTGATAAAAGTTAAAACAGCGTGGTCTTCCAACGTTTCCAAGAAGTTCCTCACCAGGAGATCCGCAAACGCCAGTTAGATACGATACTGAGGTCTAGCAGCTGAGACAAACCATGGCACCCCCTTTCCGCGCTGACCAGGTTGGCTCGCTCCTCCGCCCGTCCTCCCTCCTGGAGGTTCGCGCCAAGAACAACATCACGGCGTCTTACGATGGCATCACAACCAATCAGGACGTGGTGAAGGCTACCCATGACGCTGTGGCCACGGCGGTGAAGCTCCAGCTGGACAACTCTGTCTACCCCGTCACGACCGGCGAGCTGGAGAGGTCCATCTTCTACGGCGGCTTCTTCGAGACCCTTGAGGGCTTTACCACCATGCCCGCCCTGCCGATCCCGGACGCGTTCCGCACGAACTTCTGCACAACTGGTGCCCTGCAGAAGGCCGGCATAAAGACCAGACCGGCACTCGTCGCCACGGGGAAGATCCGCTGGACGAAGCCCGCGTATGGTGACAGCTGGGGGCTGTTGAAGAGCCTCGTCCCTGACGCGAGCTATTGGCCCAAGTGCAAGATCACGATGCCCAGCCCGACGTACCAGCACATGCAGCTGAAGAAGGGCACTGCCTACACGCCTGAGTCTGGTTACAAGTCGGACGAGGAGTACTTTTCCGACCTCGCTGCGGCGTTCCGGGCCGAGCTGAAGAGCCTGTACGATGCTGGGTGCCGCAACGTGCAGGTCGATGACCCCAACATGACTTTCTTCGTGATGGATGAGTTCCGTGAGGGCTGCAGGATCGACGGGTTTGAGCCGGAGGCTTTGGTTGAGGAGTATATCAAGGTTCACAACGCTTGCATTGCGGATCGACCCAAGGACTTCCACATCGGTATTCATCTCTGCCGGGGAAATCTGTGGAATGAGGTCGCCAAGCGGGGCGTAGGAAGCGGCTCATACGAGAGGATCGCGGAGAGGATGTTCAATGGGCTGAATTACGACACTTTCTTCCTGGAGTACGACGACGAGAGGTCCGGAGACTTCGAGCCATTGCGGTTCCTGCATCCAGGCAAGATTGTCGTGCTTGGGCTTGTGTCTACCAAGAGGGCGGAGATGGAGAGTCTGGATGACCTGGTCCGGAGGGTCGATGAAGCTGCGAAGATTATCGCCAAAGCTCAAGGGCGGACGGTGGAAGAGGTCATGCAGGAGCAGTTGGCAGTCAGTCCACAGTGCGGATTCGCAAGTCAGAGCCAGGGAGGCGGTGCGGGTATGACCGAGGAGAGGCAGTGGGAGAAGATGATCCTCGTCAGAGACCTGGCTAGGAAGCTGTGGAAGGATGCGGTTTGAAGGGTCTAGATCACCTGAAGATGAATCATAGAGGACACTGGGTCTATCTAATCGAGGCGACCACGACGTTTCTTTCGATTGCTACGTCCTCATCCAGCGACAGCTCAGCAAGTATAGTGAAATTCCATAACCACAGTTGGAATACCGTCAAACCCACTCGGAACAGCGTATGAGACATTGTAGTAATAGTGATCCTCCAGCAGATCCGTCGAAGCTGTCACCGGCAATCGAAGAAGGCCCGGGGCGGAGACATTTACGCTCAGGCACGGCAGGTCTTCAAGTCCGGTGATTCTTTTTCCACTCAATGTCCAGCCCGGCGGTATTCCTGAGACCGCGAAAGTGAATATCTCGGTACCATCCTGCGTCGTGTTCGGGTACGATACCGTCAAAGATCTGGGTCCCGCGACCGCAGTGATTGTCGATGCAGACGGATACAGCGAGAAGAAACCAACATAAGGATATGGCTTCTTGTCCGGATCCGCTGCCCAGTGTACGATAGCAGGGACGAACTGCTCTCCGCGGTTTACCGTTTCAGCGAGGGACACTCCTCCGACCATGAGCTCAGCGGACAACCACGATGAAGTCACTCTCAGTACATCTGTATCCAGGGACTCTCGAATCGTTTTATTAAGAAAGCGCTCGCCTTCCCACTTCCCAGTATCCGTAAGTGCTGTCGCGGTGTCGTTGGATATGTATTTGAGAGCAGTATCCGACAATAATGCAATGGCAGCACCCTGAGTAACGTCGTAGAGAAGGTCAACGTCGCCCAGTGGTGGCTGACCACCGTACTCACGACCGAACGTACCCCACCACCAGAGCGATAGGACAGCAGAATGGGCAGTCATGTCGCGGGTGTAGGCTCGGTCATACGGGCCGGCCATATTCCGAAGATATGGGTTGTAGTGGTCCGCAATGTCTTTCCACAGCTCCATGAGAATGTATTCTGCATTAGTGGTCATCGTTGCATTCTTCGGCCCGTACGCGATGTTGCCTGCGAGCGCCCAGATATCCATGCCATAGTAAGTTGGTGCGTTGTATTCCCCGAGGGTATTCGAGCCGTTGGCCTTGAAAAGTCTCAAGAGAAGATCTCCCTGCTTGTTGGCGAAGTCGATGAACGTAAAGTTATGGCGACGAGCCCCGATCCAGCCTACTGTGAGACAACGCATAAGTCCCGGGTTGGAGTACGTGAGCACGAGGTTGTCATCCGGAGGATAGGTTCCATTGCGGCGTATCTCGCCTATAGCGGCTGTCTCGAGAGAATCCTCGATGCGCCTTACGAGATCGCTGCCGAGAAAGTCTGAGTATAGCTCCACGATTTGGACGAGCTGCGTTCCAACGAATTCTCTCCAGTTTGGATCATAGGTTTCCTAGCTACCATTAGCTGATGTAGGAATCACGCGAAAAAGAAGGCACGTAAAGACGTCTTACATAAATCTTGGGCGGCCAGTAGGAAAGGTTTTCTGTAGGCTCAGGCTCGTCTAGTGCCACTTTATAAGTCCCATACCAAGCAGAGTCATACTTAGTAGTCATCTGAGTTCGTAAACTGACAACGAGAGTGAGTATCTCGCATTTGACTGGTATTCTCGGATTCAGGGCTACATATGTATTAGCAGATGTACTCACATGTTTTCTATAGCAGCCTTAGCATTCTTCACATCATCCCCTTGATTCCTTGCCAAAAGGCCAATTGTATACCATGCGGTAAACCTGGTGTTGAACTCGCCCTTCTCCTGGTACCAGATGTACTTGTAGTAGTCGTCCCATCTAAGGTCTGAGACATACATTGAGTAGTCGAATAAGCTCCGCGCAGCTTGAGAGTTCCAGTCATTAGTGCCAGTTATACTTGTGAAAGGGGGAGAAAGATTGAATATTCCGAACCTGGGGAAAAACTTCCAGCGGAGTTGGTATAGGATGTCCCAGCTACAGCTGACCAAGAAGCCGCACTGGATGTCAAGGCAACAACCATGGTGAACCGCATTTTGTATTTTCTATGGTTGCGTATGTTGTGTGATGATTGGACAGTGCGCCAAGGAAGTAGTGACACAGAAGTATGGACTATTGCGCCAACAGGCCCTCATGATCCGGTCGATAGTATATAGCACAGAACTAATATGTCCCCAGCTGTCTACCCCATTCACGTTACGGCCACCTGTGTCCAGACTCACCCTCTTCGTTCCAACGCCATTGTGACTCACATAATACGCCAACATCATGGAAGAGCAAAAACACGTCACTTTCGATCCATTGTGAATCCGCCAATGAGAAACTCAGCAGCAGAGGGACCCTTTGGATAACCTCCATATTCGCAGGGCTTTGTGCCGGCGTTGCTCACTGGATACAGGCATATCTTTGCGGAGAAGCCTGCTTGCCTAGAAGCTGGCCCTCGGTATGATATCCGGGAATAAAGTCACTCCTGGGTCATCTCCTCGTTGTCCAAGATCCACCGCCTGATTGAGAATTGGAAGGGGGCACTGGTCATAAATTCGTAGGTCTTTGTGTGGTGATGGCTGCAGCCACATTGCACTCTTATAACACAGGGCCTATTGAAAGCACCAGGTGGGAGACCTTTTGTCGTTTTAAGTAGCTATGAGCTATGATAGACAGGGCTTCTCAAGGCCGTGTTTCTTCTTACGTTCCATGGAGCTCGCCAGAAATTCTTGGTCGATTGACTCGGCCCGCTCTCAACCGAGTTCACCGAGTATCCAAATCCATGGACGTCACAGAGGCTCGGACGACTCCACGGATCAAAATGATCATATGCACTGGGAGTAAACTCTCATGACCTCAAAAACGGCCCGCTGGTACTCGAGAGACCAGTAGGCCAGCTAGCGAAACGGATGGTTGTTGAAAAATCAAACACCCTTCCCGTGAGGAAGTCATTTCGACGTAGCCATCGATCGATTACAACCCACAAGATCATTGTAGAGTATGCTTCATGAATCGATGAAACATATTCCCTTGGCCTAACAATCGGCTGGCGACTTTGAAATCTGGTGGCCGTCTCAAGCTGTCTCAGAGCTAATAAGTGGAGTGTAGATGCCGGTTTGCTCAAGGGCCACTGAGAAGTGAATTTTGAAGTACATGGTATTATGGCAGAGGAGTGTGAATGTGAGTATATCTTAGGTCAAGCATTCTTCTATGATACATAAAAATAGCGTCCAACGAGTGTAAACTGACAAGAGGTGGTACCGCTGCCGAACCGTTGAACATCAGATGGCAAAAGTGATTCACTAGGTGTCAACTAAATAGTCGCCGCCCAGTTGCTTCAATGGCCTCTATGAATACCTTGGTAGCCTTAGGCTAAATTGCGTAGAACATTCGAACTCAATCTCTCCTTGCAGTTACCTCAACTTGACCTTGCTCAACAGGCACCTGTCAAGATTTCCAGCACAGTGACGTTTTCGCAACTCAATTTCTTACACAGCAACCTCAAAATTCCAGGCACAATGAAGCTCGTCAGCATCATTCTTAGCCTGGCTACCGTCTGTGTCGGTCTGTCCATCGCCTCTTACCCAGACCTGAACATCACTACTCAGAGCCTTGCCGCAAAGCCCGACGTCGCCATCAACAAGCGATACCCCGAGTCCAACTACATTCGAACGCCCGATACCCCACAGATGTTCTGTAGCGACACCAAGAACCTCACCATTGTCGCAAACAATGTCGACCAAAATGTCACCACTGGCAACTGCGAGGGACTTCGCGACATGTATGCCGTCAACAGCTCCGCAGATGGCAACGGCTATTGGAACTTCACCTTTGGGGCTTCTGATCGGAACGACACTGGCGGTCTGCCGCAATTCACGGTGGATCTCTATGGCAACTGCGAGTTGAAGATGGGTCTCGTGGAATACTCTGGGGTGCCCTTGAGCGTTAGGTAAGTTGACAAGTTGACAATTTGTGTGCTTTTTCAACTTCAGACCCTCTGGCCCCTTTTTTATCCCAGCACTTACCGACTCCCATAATCTTGCAAATAATACTACTTGTTGTATGGCTGACAATAACGACAACCAAAAAGTCTCGGCAACACTGATGTCTATAATTTCATCGACACGGCCATAAGCGCTGGCAACTTTTCCAAGGCTACTGGTCAGGTGGGTTGCAACAACAATGCGCAGGTTGTCTGGGCTGTTGTGTGGATTCCGGGTGGCATAGGCCGTTGATTATTAGTCCAGTCCTCCCGAGGTCATTGGAACGGTATGTATCTGTGTGGGCCAGTTGACAAGCGTATCCGAGAGGTGCATTGAACCACCCTTTCCCTTTGAGTTGGAGCTACACAGCCTCTGTGAGCTTTGCCAGAGCCAAAAAAGGATGGGGCAATTAGACTGCTTCTCTGAAGCCACAAATACAGTGCGATAATAGAGAAGTCAAAGGAACGACCATGAAAAAGAGAAAAACGAAAGCAAATGGTGTTTTGACCTGTGCATTGTATGTCATTCATTCCGTCGAGTATGTATGTGTACTCCATCCTGGGCAGTCCAGGTTCGTTCCCATAATAAAGATAACCCAGGTTCATCCCAGTTTTCCAAAAACACCAGACCAACCACCACAAACAGTTCGATCTTGTTTAGGCTGAAGTCTATCAACCATTTGCATAACATGAAAAGAAAAAATTCCGCCACAAATAAAACGAAAACAAGAACGCTCTCTAGGTTTTCTAGATTCTTCTTAAGGACTTTGTCATGCTCCATAGGGAGCAGGGGTAGTCCTGAACTGGACGTCTACCACTTGACAACCTTCTGGGGGAAATACTCGTCAATGAGCTCTAAGTAGTATGGCTGTAAGAAGCACACAGTCGGTTAGTCAACTGTTTCACCCAAAACACAACACGGGGGAAAAAGAGGGAAAAGGAAACTCACCTTCAACTCTTCCACACTAGGAATCCCATCACTCTTGGAGTATAAATCATACGGGTTAAAAGCCTTCACAGCCTTCAACATCTCATGATCCTTCCCACTCATCAGCTCCCGGTACGCCCCCTCCTTATGCCACGGGTAAAAGCTGTGATACCGGATCATAGCCAGCGCCTCGGGCGGCAGCAAGCTCTGGTCCTTGACGACATGGTATAGGTACTCGTCGTGGCCCCAGCTGAGCATGACATTGTCCAGGCCGCAGCCGGCTTCGTAGATGCCGAACTTGGTCCCGTATACGGGGTGACCGTGGTCCGGGTTGCCCCGGAACGTCTCGGGGTAGATGCACCGCTCGTCAAAGGCGCAGCCCACGGGGAACGTGTCGCCCACGCAGTCCCACTGGCCCTGCGTGAAGCCCTCCCAGAAGAGCATCAGCTTGCCCAGGTCGTGGATCAGCCCCGTCAGCTGCATCCACCGCGGCTTGCCGTCCCGCCGCATCGCCTCGGCGCTCTGCAGGAGGTGGTTGATCTGTCCCAGCTCCGTGTCCGGGTCGCTCTCGTCCACAAGCGTGTCGAGCTTCTCCATCGCCTGCCATATCGTCATCTCCGGCCTCTGGCGGGCCGCCGAGGTGAACTTGGCCCGCGCCCGGAGGTTGTACGCCACTGTCTGCTTCTCGTGTTGCTCACGGTAGAAGTTCTTGACCCGGTCGCAGGCATCTTCGTATTGTCGGAATTGTGTCTTGTCCTTCTCACTGTCGAACTTGGAGGCTGAGTCGTATGTATTGTTGCTTCCAAGGTGCACGGCCATGTCCTTCTTAGCTTTGTCCTTGAGGATGTTGACGGCGTCGACGGCGTCCGAGGTTGCCTCTAGGGCGGCTCCATCCTTGACCTCGTATGTGTCGATGGCTGAGGGTGCCATTTTGACCCTGGGGGTTTCTTGGGGAGGGGGGGGGGTTTGTGGTGTCTACAGGAATATGAGATTATGTTGCACGATGGGTAAGATGAAAAGAGTACAATTTCGAGTTCGATCAAGGAGAATGACTCGTTTCCTCAGACAGTTGGGGTGAAGAATACAGAGGAAGATGGTAAAATAACTGCAATAAACCCTAATATCTCAAGTGACTAGGGGCTGCTTTAAATATACAGAAAACTGCTATGCATTTCATAACAAAGGCAAGACCGGGTGTTCTCACCCTCTCATATTTGAAGTATTGGCAAGCGGAGAGACTTGTCTTCAAGATCCAGTCAAAATGAGCTCAGACTAGGCCAACTCAAAGAACGGATTTCCATATCAGACATGCACACCAACAATGGACACAAGCTGGCAGGTGGTCGGTGGCGGTGGTACTGGTACATCTTTTACCGACAACTCGTCGTGTGTACGGAAGTATAGTTCGAGGCAGCTTTCCCCTTTCACTCCGCCAAGAATCTGCATCGGCGGGTCGACGTATATAGTGCCACAACGTATCTCCTAACCATATTCATTGTCGGTCAGAAGGGATATGGTATTCAGATGTCATTGTCGACGTCTCCTTCCATTTCCCATCTTGAGTCTCCACAAAATCGGATCTTTGGTGTTGTGGGTCGTAGCTGTGGTGGAGAAGACTGTTGCGCTGCGTTCGCCGGTTTTGACCTCTTTTAGACGGAGGGTTGCCAGCGCTCGCCAGAATCCTTGCTAGTGTCTTTCAGCGCAGCCAATCACGTTCTAGTCGAATATCCCAATTGGGACCCAATCTCGAAAGATGGTCAAAATCCCCGAAGACCCCACAGTTCTTCGTCAGAGCAGTTTCTGTTGTCCCGCCTGTTCATTGAACCCTCCGCATCTTCCTCTTTTCCTTCTTCATCTCTTCTGCCTCATCTTGCATGCGGGGGAAGATCGTTCAAGCCATTGGGGTAATATGCCAGGGCTTTGCCGCCATCCGAGACGAACCGACACACAATTTGTTGTTGTTGTTGTTCGCCTCTTGTCACACCGTACCGGAAATAATTGCCCTCTTTCGGCTGGGCAGTGCGGTTTCGTCACTTAGCCATGCCGGCTATGTCAGGCCTGCTGTGGCCCAGGTGTCTGGGATGAAAACCTATTCTCGACAACTGTTCTTCATCAAATCTCTTCACTGCTGACCGTCCAATCCCATGACTTCATCATCTGCTGCTGGACTGCCTCGGTAGGCCGTGCGTGGTCTTTTTCTGTCCGCTTGAGGATGTCCATGCATGCTTCTTGGTCCTGTCGGTCTTGAAACTGGTCTCCAACTGCAGGTCGTAAGTCAGTCACTGTCACTTGGCTCTCTTGCGCAATACATCCGAATCCAGTTTCGGATAATAGATGAGACTGCGTGCAGATCCTCTCGAAAGATTGGTGGCCGGGAACTGATAACAGACGTAGGGACAAAGGACATGATCAGGACTGACACGCTGCGATCGCCATACAAGCTGTAAACATGCTTGGTGGCGTCCACTGGTTGCACAAGCCAATGCCGCACACCCTCCGGACGAGATTTTGGATACGTTCCTGCGGCACGCAATGGTGTGTCAGCTAGAACGCTCTGCCTACAAGGCTGACGGGATCAAAAGTCGGCATCGTGTCATCACGCTACTCACATTGGTCCTCTTTGCCGCCTCTTTCCTCTGCCCGCCGATTCGGGGAATTTTTGGGTCGAAGCTCACAAGGAATAACTCTGCTAGCAAGTGATGTTGCACACCGAGTGCTGCATCATAAAGTTAGCAGGACCATGCCGCCGCGGTTGAATATCAGGCGCACTCGTCGGAGGATGGCGATAAATCTGTCTCGGACAAGGATCAACTCACCATGGCAAGCACTCTGGTACCAAACCTCTGGAAACACGTCTCCCTTCTCTCTGTTCGGCTCACGATAGAATATCGGTGTAAAGCTCGACGGCAGACTCGCTGTCCATCCCCGGTTGTACTCATCCAACTCGGTCCACCACTGCAATCCACCTGCCCTCGAAACTGCGCCACCGTCACCAAAGCAGAAATTCAGCACATCCGCACAATGCACACATGCCCTGTTCGCCCAGCCAAAGTCGTCGGTCGGGACGAGCATGCGGTCTACCAACGAGTGTACGAGGTTGATGCGCAGGGGCTGTTGGTTCATCATGGCGGAGTATATCTCCTGTCTCAGTCCTACCCAGAAAGCCGCTCCGCTGAGTGAGCCCGGCATGAGGTAGCGAGTGCCTGGAGGCCCGTCACCGCCAACGCTATGGTGGACGAAGGCTTGAATGCCCAGGAGATAGCTATGGGCATCGTGACCGGAGTGCTTGACCTCCATCTCCTCCCACATACGGAGAATGATGGTGGCAGCGAACAGGTTCTCATCTGACATGGTATGGTGCTCATGGTTGAGTATTGGGATCAGTGTGTTGAGACATTCTTGGTGGTATCGATCTGAAGCATATGGGTCGTACGAGGCAGTGTTGGAGAGGTGCTTGGCAGCGAGGGCGAAGATGGCGTTCAGGAGGATCTTGCAGGTACCCGCTCTTGGGGGCACGACCGTCTCGAAGGACTGGTCCGGGTCACAGACGTCAAGCTGTGGCCGCGAATCGAGGCAGCTGGTAAGCATCCTATGTGGGAACACAGTCTGAGGCGATGGGTTCACTCACGCATATGGACAGCTTCTGGACGTAGTGCCGGAACAGCATAGCCTCTTCGCGGCTCTCGAGAGGCCACACATCTTTCTCCCGATAAATCTTGGCTCGCATCGCCCTGACTTCAGGGTCTTCGGTATCCGTCTCAAACGGGACGACCATTGACATTGGGGCCGGGATGGGATCAGCTGGTGCCAGTGTCAGGTGTTGGAACCCTGGCATGCCACTCACAGGCGATACCACTTGGTCATCGTCACGCATAAGAAAACGGTCTGTTGGAGATGGTGGCTGGACGGGACCGACAGCAATTGCGGGTGGAGCGGATGCCGGATGGATAGCTAGACCGCTGGCGTCCAGAGTCGTGGCCGTCGTACCAGTTGCCCCGGTATGGACGGTGCCTGAGTCCGAGGGCTCAGAGTCTGGCCAGTCATCCTGGAAAGCGTCCGCCACCGGAACCTCATCGACATTCCCTGAAGCGGCACCGGTCTCATCGACAAACTTTACTGCATCTGGACGTCAATCCCCTCGGCCTAATCGCAGCATTGCAGTTCTCAGGCAAACTCACATCTCTTTGGCGTTCGGATCCATCTTTGCCGTTTGGAAAAGGGTCCTGGCAGCAGAAGGACGAGTGAATCAGTCAAGTATCGAGACACGGCTTTGGCTGCTCATGCTCCAGGGAGATACTTTGGCGGATAGGGGAGTGAAAGGGATACACACCATTCTTGACCCGAAACTTGTATCCTCTGGTGCATTCTCGGTTGTTGGAAGCACATCGTCCGCAGACAGGAGCAACTCGATCGCCTGGAAGCCAAACCACCAACCTCGTCAGTCAACTTTGCTCCCGAGCAGAAAAGAACCACGCCCACTCATCATCCAGGTGAGACCCGGCAGGATAAAGCAAGGAAGTGGGACGGGGGGTTCGGCGCAATGCCGGAACCAACGGCATGCGATATCACGTGCCAACTCCCTTGGATGAATTCGGCCTGAACTCACACTTGAGATGTTGGTCTCGACAACTCTGGCTGTTTAGGTGCAAGGCAGGCAGGGGTTAGCTGACTTGCATGATATAAGATGGAACGCAAACAACAACGAATGCGACATCAAGCGGAACACGAATGAGACGACTTACCACCCGATTGGTGCGACAAAAGGTTCGGGCCGATTGGATGGACTGGGTGAGGGCATCACAGTGGATGTTTGTCGATAAGGAGCAACAACACCAGCGAAGATGCTAGAAAGCGGCTCGTACTCGGATGATGCATGTGACGATGCAGTGCAGCCTCGCCGGAAAGACACGGAATCCAAACGGAGAAAACAAGCGAGTCATGTCCCAAAGGAGCTGCGAATCCCGACCGTTTTTCCTCGTTTCAAGACGACGGTAACGACAATGATAAGGAGAAGCTCTTATCTTTCCAATCTTCTCAACAGACAATGGGTAAAAACGAAAGGGAAGATCATCCGAGACAAGGGAGTTTTCGGGGGGGGGGGACCAGTGATGAAGAAGGTCAAAATTCACGACACCAGGGCAATGGATTGATCAGTTTTCGGAGAAGATCATCTATCTTGGAAAGGACATGTTCAACGTCAAAGCTCTTGGGTTGACTTGAGTGTGGAGAATAAATGAAAGGTTCAGTGTTGGTGGGAATTGGAGAACATCAGTCAATCGGATGGAAGGTGGGAAAAAGCAAAAGGAGGAAACGGGTAAGTCTTTGGTGCCTCCCCCGCATTCCCAAGGCCAATCAAAGGCGTCCTATTACCCCGCACTAACAGATACGCGAATCAGTCACCAGCGACTTCCAAGCATTTCTCCAAGTTACAAAGTTACATCGGAAACATACCCTGTTCCTCGCCACGAATAACAATCTTGGAATTCGATCAGCCAGAAATATCCTCTTGCCAAGCAATGGATACTTTGCGGGGGAGACATGGATTGACTGGGGTTTCATCTCAATCCAGGCCTCAATCCGTGGGGGGTCACCAAGACAGTGCAGCGTGGTGGGGTCACTTTGGCAGTCTGGCAGTCTGTTCGGGCCCAGGAACGGATCCGTCCATGCAGAACGGTCGGAGAGTTCGGCAACCGTTTCAGCCGTTTTCGGCCAAAACGATCTCCTGCTTTGCTTGCTGCACCGTTGCACCCACTGCACCGTTCTGACGGTTCCACCAGCCTGAACCTCGCATTTTCGACTCAGACTCAGGTGGGTTTCGACAGCAACATTGAGAAACTACTCCTTTAATGGACAAGGGTTCTAGACTTTCTTCATGACAGCCGCTAACGGTCCGCTATTAGTTTTAGGAAATCAAAGCCGGCTTCAGCTCCTGGGTTGATGCAGTCTTTTGGGTGATTGGCACATCATTTGATGCATTGATTTGAGCTGGGCGGGGAAATGGATGGATCAATGTTTATGGAACCTTGATGACCCAGCAAAGCTTTATCTGATAAGAAGATGGGATTATATCTTTCATCATCCTCCTCAACATCATCATCAACAACAACAAGGAGGACAATCGACAACAGCCAGCAACAGCAAGCAGCAACAGCAAGCAGCAAACAGGCAACAAGGGCGGTGATCCTTCCAAGTTTCGTTGGGTAAACGGTGAAGTGGTGCAGTGCAGGCTGAGCCAAAAAGGCGAGGAGGGGCAGAAAAAAAAGTTGAGGTGTTTCCACTCTTCGCTTCTCTAGCGCCATAAACGGCCACAAGCGCTGGGTTTGCCAGGTTCCTTGACCTTCCGCTCGCTCACCGCCCCAATCTTATCAATTTTGCTAGCTGTTCGGCGACCTCGGACGGAACTAACCAACTAACGACCGCAACCATCAATCTCACGATCTCAACCACAACACACACCATCTACCATCTACAACCCATCACCCACCATCCACCACCATCCATACACCTCAATCTCAACGCCCCATCACCTCGCCGTCTATCATCATACCACGACGACGACAACGACCACCGCCACCCACGACGACGACTTGGGGCAGATCCGGCTAGGCCAGCCAGATACGGTAACGCCATCATGTCGAAAACAGAACAGGACATCATCGCCACCGAGGCTCCCTCCCCCGCCGCCGAATATGACTTGGACCAGGAAAAGCAACCGGAGGAGCTCTATGGCCCCAAGCTGGACACGGCAAAGATCCTCGACTTCGCAAAGTCCGCCACCGAGAAGGAGCACAAGATGACCCTGCTGGAGGGCATCAAGACCTACCCCGCTGCCATCTTCTGGAGCATGCTGATCAGTACCTGCATCGTTATGGAGGGCTACGACGTCTGCCTCATCAACAACTTCTACGCCTTCGACCAGTTCAACCGGAAGTATGGCACCCAGCTTGCCGATGGTACCTACCAGGTCTCCGCGGCATGGCAGTCTGGCCTTTCCAATGGCGCCAACGTTGGGGAGCTCATCGGGCTGTTGATCAATGGCTTTGTCTCGGAGCGTTTTGGCTACCGGTGGACCGTCATTGCGTGTCTGGCTCTCGTTTGCTGCTGGACCGCCCTTTTCTTCACCGCACAGAACGTCCAGACTCTGCTTGCCGCGGAAATCCTCTGTGGCATCCCATGGGGTGTCTTCCAGACCCTGACCATCACATACGCCTCCGAGGTGTGTCCTGTGTCCATGCGTGGGTACCTCACCACTTACGTCAACTTCTGCTGGGGTATCGGCCAGGAGGTCGGCATTGGTGTTATCATGGGTATGCTCAAGCGCAACGATGAGTGGGCCTACCGTATTCCCTACGCCCTGCAGTGGATGTGGCCCGTCCCTCTCATGATCGGCATCTTCTTCGCTCCCGAATCACCCTGGTGGCTCGTGCGGAAGGGCCGCACCGATGACGCCAAGAAGTCCCTGCTGCGACTCACCAGCAGGTCCCACGAAAGTGACTTTGACGCCGACGAGACGGTTGCCATGATGGTGCATACTACTGCCCTCGAGGAGAAGACCACTTCAGGGGCAAGCTACTGGGATTGCTTCAAGGGCCATGACCTGCGCCGCACAGAGATTGTCTGCATGGTCTGGGCTATCCAGAACTTGTCCGGCAACTCCTTCTCCAACTATTCGACATACTTCCTCGAGCAGGCCGGCCTGGATAGTACCTCTGCCTATGGATTTGCCCTAGGCCAGTACGCCATGAACATGGTCGGCGTGTTCGGTGCATGGTTCCTCATGACCCTCGGTATCGGCCGACGTTCGCTGTGTCTCTATGGTCTTTGTGGGCTGTGCGTCATGTTGTTCGTTCTTGGCTTCCTCGGCCTTGTACCCGCCGAGCACAAAGACCAGGCCTCGATCGCCACCGGATCCATCATGCTCGGCTGGGCCCTGTGCTACCAGCTCTCCGTCGGAACGGTGTGCTACTCGCTCGTGGCGGAGATGTCCTCCCGTCGGTTGCAGATCAAAACAATTGTTCTGGGTCGCGTGCTGTACATCATTGTCGGTATCGTTTGCAGTGTTTTGACGCCCTACATGCTGAACCCCAGTGCTTGGAACTGGAGTAATTATGCCGGGTTCTTTTGGGTAAGTCCCCCTCTGCTCACATGCCCCCCCCCCCTCTACACAATCTCGTGTTGCAGAAACAATACTAACTGGTTTGATAGGGTGGCATCTGCTTCTGCTGCATTATCTACACCTACTTCCGCGTCCCAGAGCCGACGGGCCGTACCTTCGCCGAGATGGACATGCTTTTCGAGCAGGGTGTACCAGCACGCCAATTCGCTTCCACAAAGGTTAATGCATTCGAGGAGAGTGTTTCCGGCAGCCTCTACAAGCTTAATGGCGACATGAATCACCTGGAGAGGAGGAGCCAGGGCAGCAGCAACCAGTCGCAATGAGAGGGTGTATATTAAGAGGCGGCATTTCCGAAGAGCGCGTGCATGCTGGCTGGGAGTCTGTTTGGCTACCCAAGTGGTACGATATACAGGAGTCTTGGAGCCTTTCTGGTTGGGCAATTTTTGCATACCAAAACTTCTGCTTTTCAGGCTATAATTAAGTAATGTGGGATATGATGGTCATGAGCATGAGCGTTAAGGAGTACTGTATATATTATGATGGTTTTACATTTGGATATATTCTGGAGGTTGGCAATGGACATATATTTGAGAACAAAGATCAAAAGCCTCTCTCTACCTTGGACTTGGAAGGCCGCGCGCCGGCTCTCTTGATGTGTGCAGCTGGTGTGTGCCAGTTCCCCGGCTACCGGCAGGTAGTGATCCGGCTCTCGACCTCAGGTCCCGCAGTGCTCGGTGCGACACGGCTCACGGATCCTAATCGAACTCGGGGCCGGGCAGGTTCGGAGTTTCGGGATCACAATCCTAATACTGCTGTCGGAAGCCGTGAGCTGGATAACAATCAACGCCATTTGACCTGTCCCGACCTCGTCAGATCCCAATAGTAAGCCCCTTTCTAT
Source organism: Cytospora schulzeri (assembly GCA_003795315.1). NCBI lineage: Eukaryota > Fungi > Ascomycota > Sordariomycetes > Diaporthales > Cytosporaceae > Cytospora > Cytospora schulzeri. The sequence continues at coordinate 184,195 of LKEA01000018.1, read as the reverse complement.
CCCAGATGGTCGAACCGCACACGTCCTGTCCCAATCCCTACACTCCCTCATCCTCTACTGCGGCTGGCCCGACCAGGGCAAACACGTCTGGTCACCCCTCCTCGAACTCGAAGCCCATCTAGTTTGGGTCTGGTGTGAGCTGACGACTCGCATCCATGTACTGATCGACTCCGTAGTCATCTTCTTCTTTTTGGGCGCATTTGTGACTTATCCATTTGTGCAAAAGGTACTAGTATTCAGAGAACTCGATCCGACATTGTAAAGTTACTCGAGGGTTTCATATTTGTGTGTAAAGAGTGACGATCTACGGTCGAAGAATAAAGATAACGACCTCTCCACTGCCGAACGCCGATTGCAACAGTCTCCACTAAGCAAGTCTCCGCCTAGCCCTAAGCTGACAAGAGTCTTCAGAGTCTTTGGGTTGTGCTGAAAATGAAGTGGTTGCAGCAGCCATGACGGGATGGCATTAGCGAAAGAGACACGAGTGCGATGGCTGAGGAACAGAACACGGTGGCATCAAGAGAGCAAGATCTTCTTCAGCTGCGCAGATGAAAGATACTGACCGCATATACCTACCAATTGGGATTCAGCAGTCCCTGGCAGTCTCCATACTCAATCGTCAGATATCATGGCTGCTGCCTTGGGCGTTATGGGTCTTGCAGTTCCACAAACCCTCGACAACATTGAATGCAATGCTCCTCAAAGTTCCTTGCGTGGTCGAGCCCGATCTCTAAATCTACCTAGATGATAATGCACGTAGCGGAATTGATAGGAGGTCAAAAAAGGAAACCCCAATGGAAGTAAAATGACGTATAAGTAACCAAAGCAGCTCTTAGTGGTCCCTGATCTCGGTCAATTGTGTACAAATGTACGTAAATAGCCTCCAGTTCGCCCCCAATTCTCATTTTTTCATGCAGGCACTTACTGATACCAATCATCTCGAGCTTCGGTTCGATTGGTCACCGTCACCTATATTCACCGTAAATCGAAGTGGTGTTCCCGATTTGATCAGCCAAGCGGTGCTGCGCCGCATCCTTGTGAAACCTGAATGGTTCACCGGCGATGCCGACTACGTGCAGCAAGCCCGTGTGGGGTGAAGGATACGGGAACAAGGTGGTGTTTGGGAACAAGGTGGTGTTCACACCTTTGCGAATATAGCTCGCGTATCGCAATAAGCTGACTGATAAAATTGGCAGACACTGCATATGGTTTGCGTTGCGGCTGAAGACGTAGCCCCCGTCCTACCGCTACCAGCCACCACCAGCTGTTGTGGTCATTAGAATCAAACATAGGTCGCGACACCTCGAAACAGGCTGTGTCTCCGGGGATGGGGGCTTGCAAGGCTCTACGACTGCCTATTAAAAGAGGGCTCTCGGCCTGTTTTGGCTCCTTCTGTTGTTGTCTGAGCTGGCGACCCAATTCAAGTACTGAACGACTTCCAGCGCGTAAGTTCCTCGAAATGACCGGCACATCTCCAACTACCAACGGCGAGGCTCCCAATACCACAAACAAGCGGTGGATTGGGGATTTGGAAGACGACTGGGACAAAGGCAGTATTACGAAGACATGGTATCGAGTAAAGTCCAGCGAGAGTTCGGCATATCTCCGTGAACTCTCAACGAAGGATAGGGAGAAGTTAATGGTGGACGAGCAGCGTATCGAAAAGACGCGGGCCAGACTGTTAAGAGATGCGACCAAGAAGGAACATGTGCTGGGGGTGCAAAACGCCTTGCAAGATTGGCGGAAGGAAGCTTTCAGGACCAAAGACGGCAAAAGCAAACTCAATCATGATCTTGCAGATCGAGGAAAGGGTCCCAAAGGGAATCACCTCAAAGACAAAGTCTGCCCCGACTACGATGCCGACAAGGAGATCGACAGGGATGATGACCCTTCACACGACCTCACGGCCGGTATCATGTTTTTTGAAAAGAGCGACCATGGCTGGAAAGGTGTCACACATGACAAAGGCTCATTCTCAAGACAAGCGAGTTTCCCGGACCAGAAACTAACAGTGCACGAGGCCCTCTATGATAATAAGTATAACCCTTTTGATCCAACATTCGATAACAAGGGTAACCGGCATCTGAAGTACATTCATCTGCCAGCGAACCATATGGGGTGGGTCGAGGTGAGAAACAAGTGAGACCACAGGGGTCAAGCCTTTCACTGACTAGATATGTCCGAACAGCAAGCAATGGCGAGGGTTTACGCAAAGAAGGAACCGGAGAAGATAGATAGAACAGAGGTGGACCAAATTCTCTCGCGAGAGTACTGGAAAGGCCAGTTACACGGCAGCGGGTTGGGTAGGAGCACAGCCCATGCTCGCCATATGAGGCCTCGATGCTCTGTGATTCCCCGTGGTACGTTGTCTTCATCTAGCCATGTTCCGTCAGAGATACTGAGATCCCAAAGGATCGCAATCGGCATGCAAAGAACAGAGAACCAACTTGGAGCCAGTCCCAGGCACAGTCACTTCAACTGGGCGACGAGTTATAGGAAATGAACACAACTTTGCAATATTCGTGAGTCTACGTGCCAATCTGATAAACATGACACTAATTACTGTCATAAGCTACCATATCTTCACTGGGAGACATCCAACCGCAGGGCTTCTATGGCCAAAGCCATACAAGAGGTGTGGAAGGAAGAAAAGTTGACTAACGCAACTACTGCTGTGGTCAAGGATGAGGATGCTCAAATCAAAAACTTGAAAGCCAAGTTCAGGAATCGATTCAATAGGGACAATGCCTTGAAGCACGAAGCCATAGCAGGGTGGAAAGCAGTTAAGGACGCGAGGAACAAAAGGTATTGTTGGTCCAGTCGGCAAAGTGTAAGCCTCCGACAAAAGCTGATATGTAACAGGACACCCCTTGGAGAGTACCTCATGGCTCTCGCAAAGTTATGGGAGGCCATGGATACAGAGCTAGAAAACAGGATGATAAGGTGCGGGTTAACAACAGACAAAGACAGGGGCACCGAACCTCCACTGCATATTCGTCGCACCCTGGACCAGGCGTATTTTCTAAACCTTCAAGACACTTCAGGGCGTGACGAAGATCAAGTCGTCTACCGCGCAACGAGAAAGTCCTTTCGAGATCCGGCAAATGGCAGTATCACAAGAGTTGTGATGGTTGACCAGTTGTGGCTCTGGATATTAGATGAATGTGAGTTGAACCACTTCCCTTTCTTCCTCTGTACCTGTTTTGCTGACGTGGATCTTAGATACCATAATCACGGCCTTTCCCAAGCGTTGGGGACATAACAAGCCCGATTCATCTGGAATACACAAGAGCCTTCGCGAGCGCTTGGATCACACGGACAAGGAAATTATGTCTGTTTGGCAGCTTGGTAAGCCTTAACGCAAATTGCAAGGAGAACCTCCAATGCAATCTAACATGTTGAAAGCATTCATAATCATCGACCAATGCTCGAGGGTGTTCTTCGACCGGACAAAACCGCTGGATATGCGGCCTGAGGTCATGGACATTTTTGCTGAGACACTCGGAGAAGTGGTAAGACAATTGTTCACTTATATGATATCAAGCCCAGAACGCAATACTGATACCAGTAGAATGACTATAAAACGGTCGCGTACGAGGCATTCTGGCGAAACATCGAGCTGTTCTCTAAAGATAACCAGAAACGCCGCTCAATGCAGCCAAGCGCAAAGTATCTCGATATCAACCCCGAAGGAAAGTTGCTAAGAGAAGCCCAGGACATCGCCGAGGAACTACGAATTATGATAGGCATATACAATCAGCAACTGAGTGTTGTGAAGGACTTCCACAAGTGTCTGGAGCAACTCAATGGTCATCCCAAAGTTGGATCGAAAGACCGTGACACACGACGATTCATTCAGCACTTGAGAGCAGAGTCATCCCACCAAGCACAAGCTAAACCAGACAGAAGCTTCATTCCCCTCAAAGAGTTGGAATACCTAGATGACATGATTGAGGAGGTTGAAAATCGCAGGACTGAGCTTGAGGATTTGGAACAGGCTGCATTGAGGACCTGTCAACAAGTGAGGGCTGCACGTAGATTGGTTGTGTTCGCAGAAGGAGGCTAACGAAACTCACAGTTACAAGAACTTCTGTCACTCAAACAACAGCAAGCCAGCATAGTCGAGGCGAAAGCTGCTCTTGAGAGGGCAGACCAGAGTGTTGAGCAGGGGAAAGCCATCATGGCGTTCACGATCATGACAATCATCTTTGTAAGTCAAGCTGAATAGCTGAAGCTCATGGAAAATTCCCTAATTAGGACCAATATAGACGCCTCTCGGTTTCTTTACGTCATTCTTCGGCATGAACAATGCGTCTACTGGTTCGGAATGGATGACACTGGGGCGTCAGTGTCTCTATATGTGTGAGTTGATACTGACCCGAGTACATCTTGATTCCAGTTGACTGTTCTAACAGCATATAGTCTGCCTTTCAGCTTTTATCATCATCATAGTACTCGTGTTAGCCTTCAACCGTAGGCTTAGACAACCAGTTACGAGCCTGAAACGACTATACATGTACCTCATGATGGAGGCAAAGTATGTGAAGCAAGAGAAGGCACAAAGTATATCAAACGGTCTCCGACCATCTGACACCATTGCTATCAATCCGGTCAATTTCCACCTGGCAGAGGACAGGAAAAGAAGCTGCCAACAAGGAAATCTTGCCCGCATACTTGCTATATGTACTTCCAAGACTCCTGACGGATCGCACTACTCGGAGGACGTGGAGTCGAAGGCATAGACCAGAACGAGACAGATGAAGTATCAGATGGGGAGGTAGCATAATACTTGTTTCTTTGCGTTTCATCTCCCCTACTCTTTTTCGGTTGTCGCATTGCTCCACCAGAGATGGAAGGGGGAAGGGGGTATTGCTTTTAGGCACAGCGAGCACCGTTTTGCATGTACCGATAATAAATTCATACAGGACCACATTATGTACTGTTCCCCTCGCATCTCCACCATTGTGACATCCTGGTCACCCCCAGATACTTACCTAACTATTACCAATTACTTAGATACTCAAGCTGTAAGGTGTCAATGAGGGGAAGGTCTTGACGCGGGGGCTGCTTGCGTATACCAGCACGTTTAATCCACTACGATGCTATCATGGGATCTCAACGGCCCCGGAGCTCGTCACCGAAGGGGTAGATATGTGATGATCAGCCATGCATATTATCAATGCCCCGAACAGGGCCTCCCCTCCACAGGGTCGCTGCCGGTAGTTGAATAGACCATTGCCGAGTTGCCTCTATATACACGGCATACCTATGCCGTGTATAAGGGGCCCCCCTACAGTGCCGAATATATAATATGTGATTGACCTCCGTTAGGGAATACGTGAGAAGATAAAAACACGAAGTCAACAAAGCCAACCACGTCTGCGAGTTTCGAATCCGAGAGATAAGAGTGTTGCTCAATTTTTGGATCTTATTCGGGCTCACATCACTTGCTGGACGGGTGTGTTCGAATTATATTCCCGGATTATTTCAAAAAGGATTTGTTCCAGTATCCGAGTCAAAGTGCACAGAGAATATCTGTCAATTTGCAGTCTCGTCTACAAGACTGATATCTTCACAATGCTATTCCTGAGGTATATCAGCGAAGGACTGGCCTTGATGGCCTTTGCGGCTGTCATTGCAGCATCCGGCCAGAACAGCACCGACTTCAACACCAAGTGCACCACCTTCGCGAGCTCCCTCGCCGGCACCATTCCCAATGCCACTATTTGGTTCTCGCAACCTGTTGCAGCTGGAAGCAACCTCACACTCTCTGATTATGATCCAAGCTGCAGCCATAGGTCTCAGAATGTTGATGTGGACATGTGTCGTGTTTCCATGTTCGTGATGACATCTGACCGCTCCAACATCAGCATGGAGGTCTGGCTGCCACCAGCCGAGGCATGGACGGGTCGCTTCCTGAGCACCGGGAACGGCGGACTGTCTGGTTGCATCCAGTATTATGACTTGGCTTACGCGGTTGAACTTGGGTTCTCCACTGTTGCCACGAACAATGGCCACAACGGCACTAGTGGCGAGGCCTTCTACAACAACGACGAGGTTGTTGCCGATTTTGCATACCGCGCGATGCACACTGGTGTCGTTCTGGGGAAGGAGGTGTCCCGTGCCTTTTATGGGCGGAAACACAACAAGTCATATTATCTGGGATGCTCAACAGGTGGACGACAGGGGTTCAAGGAGGCTCAGGACTTCCCTGATGATTTCGACGGCTTGGTGGTTGGGGCCCCGGGTTTCAATTTCAGTAATCTGCTGTCATGGTCCGGCACATTATACGTAAAAACCGGAAACCAGAGCGCATCGACCTTTGTTCCAGTGTCCATGTGGCCCATCATCCACCAGGACATTCTCCATCAGTGCGATGGTCTCGACGGATACGTGGATGGCATCATCGAGGACCCTTCCCTCTGCAATTATCGCCCCGAAACACTGATCTGCGAAGCTGGCAACTCCACCAACTGTCTGACCGGTGAGCAAGCCAACACCGTCCGGGAAATCTTCTCCCCTTTATATGGCCTCGACGGACAAATAGTCTACCCAGCGATGCAGCCAGGCTCGGAATACATCGCCCAGTCAGTCTACTATAGCGGCAACCCATTTGAGTACACCTCAGACTGGTTCCGCTATGTTGTCTACAACGACTCAACTTGGGATCCAGCAACCCTTGAGCCCATAGATTACGCTGCCGCCACAACTCAAAACCCGTTTAATATACAGACATGGAAGGGAGACCTGTCAGCCACGCGCGACAGGGGCTCCAAGATCTTACACTACCACGGCCAAGCGGACGATACGATCACCTCGTTAATCTCGCCCCAATACTACGACCACGTCTCCCGCACCATGGGCCTGCCATCATCTTCCCTGGATGACTTCTACAGGTTCTTCAGGATCAGCGGAATGGGCCACTGTCATGGTGGCAATGGAGCGACGTTCGTCGGGCAGGGTAGTTCGAGCAACGCGACGCTGGATCCGGATGGCAATGTGCTCATGGCTATGGTGCGCTGGGTGGAAAAGGGTGTGGCGCCGGACACGATCTTGGGGACTGCCTATGTCAATGAGACAAAAGATTCGGGGCAGGTGGCTTTTCAGAGGAGACATTGTAGGTACCCCTCTAGGAATGTCTACTCTGGATCTGGAGACCCGACGGGCCCGGGTAGTTGGACGTGTGTCTGAGGAGTTCCATATCACTAGTATTGATGAACATATCCATGGTAGGCACATAGTAACATGTGCAGACTGCTTCAGATCATAACTTCTGATATTTATCCTATACAGTACTTGCCCGCTTGTTTTCCACCTGAAGGACCATGGTGCGTTGTTGTGGTATCGACCATTCCAATCCACGGATGCCTCCTCGCTTGAACCGCATTGGCATCAAGCTCGGCATATCGAGCTTGGGGTGACTCTGAAAACCCACTCTCGGTAGTTACATTGGTGCATAGGATGCGCCAGCCATGCAAGCCGGTCAAGACGTACTATCCCCGCCTCTATATCTCCGACGTCAGCTCTTGGCACAGATGGATATACCCCGTGGCCCCTGAACCTTCCCCAATGTACACGGACATAATGTCCACGCCAACTGAACCGACAATTCTGCTCTCAGGTCTAATTTGGCTCCATGTTGGCTGCCTCACGGGGGACCCCAAGTTGATTGCATCGAAAAGACTTGCCGCCCTAGGCGCCGAGATGGTCCGCGCAAACCTCAACGATGTTGACTCCAACCCAAGGCTACATTCAAGGCCGCGAACATGACTTTAGCGTGACGAACTACTGAGAACCTTTCTTGCCCCTGGATATCGAAATCAGCAGGCCGAGGTACGTCAGTCGCTTGGGGTTTCGTAATTCTTGGTTGTAGTGAGCCGTGGGCAAGGTATATATGATGTATAGCGTGTGGTGAGACCGTATTAGTAGGATCTAGTGAAACAAGGGAGCTAAATCAACTACAACCGTTCATTGATTGCCTGCTATACTCTCTTCATGAGAGCAGGCCGAGACTCAATACTGCCTTCAATCCTTACATTTCAGATGCGGACTGTGCCAGCTTCTCCCTCAACCACGCCTCCGTTACAGCCGCCGCCTCTTCAGCCATCTTGGACCCCTTGAAGGCTGTAAACCCATGCGGTGACCCAGGATACAACTTGACCACGGCCTCGCTACCGCTAGCCATCCACTTTGTACTCATCATCAGCGAATCATCCAGTAGCAGATCTGCCGTGCCACAGTTGAAAAGGGCAGGCGGCAGCGTGCGGAATGGCGACCCATCGACCAGCCTCCGCAAGTCCTCGTACACGGGCGACATCGCCGGGTCCCGGCGCTCCTCGATGCTGATCACGCCGACGTAGGCCGCGACAAAATGCTCCAACATGGCGCGGTCGACCACGAGCGACTGCGCGCCCTGGACGGCGGACGGCATGTTCGCGGTCAGGTCGAAGCAGCCGAAGTTGAGCAGGACGGCGGCGAGCCGGTGCTGCGGGCGGGAACGCATGAGCTGGAAGGTGGTCACGGCCGCGAAGTTCCCGCCCGCAGAGGCGCCGGCGAGGACCTTGAACGGTGCGCCGAACAGCTCGGGGGCCTTGTCGATGAGATGCTCAGCCACATCGATGCAGTCGTTCAGACCAGCTGGGAATGGATTCTCCGGGGCCAGACGATAGCCGACAGAGATGCTTGTGAGCTGGCAGCTGTTTGAGTATACCTTGAGCAGCTCATCTGCACTGAAACAGGGGAGGCGGTGTTGTTAGCCTGGTGCTCAAGTGGCCGGACCCCCCGGGATATATCATGGGGATATGATGGCAAGACGCTTACTCTTGATGAGTACCCACGACAAAACCACCGCCATGGAGGTAGAGGAAGACGCCTCTACTCGGTTTGCCATTATCAGGTACATAAACCCGCACCGGAATGTCGCGACCAGGCTCACGGGAGGGAATGGCGGCATCACGGGCATTCGGGAGCTTTGCTGGGACAGGCATTGGTCCTTTCCCCTCTTTGGCCATCTGCCTGAAAGCTGCAGCTCCGACCTCGTACCATTTCGGGTGCTTGCCTCTATTTCCTTCGATGATTTGGTTGAACTTCTTGGTGCTCGCGTCTATCTGTTCCGCCTGCAACTTTGCAATGTCGATAGTGATGTCGCTCGTTATGGGCATTTTGGCGGCTTCTTACTTAAGTGATTACTCAAGGACTGGTGGCTGCGTGAGTGAGAGATCATGTGCGTGTTCAGATATAGTATTTGTTGGGAGACACAGAGGATATACGCATTGAGCCCCTGCTATCCCACCTGCCCACCTGCATAGATAGCATTACTTCAACCAATCGTGTGCCAGTACTTGTTTATACTCAGTTCGAACCAACAATCCTGGCCTTTATCGAAATGGATTGCCCGCCACGTGATCACCAGTTGGTTTGACGCGGTCTTTCGTAAAAAAGTGACTACACCCCCAGCGAAGATGTCTCGTTGGCAACAGGCTCAGACTCAGTTTTGACGTACAACAGCCAAGGTGAACCGAAGCGCGTGGGTTTGCCTTTACTAGACCATGTCGACGAGGGAAATGCGACTACTTTCTCATCACAAAACGCCTATGAAAACATTGAAGTCTATTTTCATGCATTCGATAGCGAATTGCAACAGTGATAATGGTGTAGGCATCTTAACTATCAGAGATGAAGAAGTGTTAGTATTTTACCTTCGATGGCACCGACTCTGCAAAGAACAATTTCCAAAGCCTTTCGATCAGTTCGCACCCATAGTTCCGTCCGACCAAGTCGACAAAGATTGGCAATTGCAGTACATGAGCCTGTCCGACTCCGACAAGTTATGAGTCTCAAGTGAGCACCAGTATTCCAGCCTCTCAGGTTCCGGAAGCCGATTTACGCCATCAAAATGGGCATGGAAGCTTTCCGACTACTGTATACGTGATTATGGCGTAGCTTTCCGATTTCCAGATCAGTAAACTTGAGCACGACCTCGAAAACCCGCAAGAAGGAATGAAGCACGAATTGCGACATGGAGAAGAGTATGGGAAGATGGATTATTTCCAGTCTACGATGGGCTGACAACAAGATCTGATGAGATAGATGCGACATACAGCCCCATCGAGCTTGGACGCTGACTCCCCAGAAATGAAATCGTACAAGAGAGCAACGAATACCTCGAGGTTTATCTGGAGTATCTGATGAACCTTGTATTTAATCTGCTATACATCTACGAGCGTTTCAACGATAAGTAGGTGCTTATTCGTCTATTGAGAGGTCTGTACCAATTTTCAAAGGGAGGGAGGGAGGGGAAAGGACCATATTCAGGGGCATATAGGGAATGTTATGAATTACTACTGTTCTCAGGATATAGTGAAAGGATGTACATGCCAGTGCACATGCGGATACTCACGACAGATATAACATGTCCTGCAAATGCCACGGCTAACCTCATCTTATTTGACCTGTCCAGCTTGTAGAGTATGTGAAAACGAATTGCTATCGTCAATAGTGTCTAGAAGTTCTTCGTAGATAACATGTTGGCCAGGCAGAGATTCAATTTCTCGGCCAGAGACATTAATAATGACCTTTGCACTGTCAGCAGGGCTCCGCCTGGTAATACTCACCTTGTCCCGTACACCCTGGGGCATGCTTGACAGGCTTGCAAGGTTGCTTTCGCAGTGCATCTGGACGGCGAGCTCACTTCTACCTCGCATACTATGCAGGAAGTTCCTTCACACCGTACCAGGAACTTCAGCTCAATCCCATTGTGTGCCCTCGGATGACCACCAGTTCAGCAATATTTTTTTCAAAATCCAAAAGGCTCGCTTGATGTCAGGCTACAGAGTTATTGGTAAAGTTGTGAACAGTTGTCTCACAGGCCAGCCTCCTCTATACCCTGCGTCTCTTCAGGTATCATCCTGTTGGATATAAAGTTCAATTGCCTGAAACAGACATGCTAGCACCATTTCCCACGCCACCAGCCTCACCATGGCTGTTTCATATATCAAAGCCCATGTCTCGCTCACCCCGGTGCCATCCTTACCTAGGTAACATGAGCCCTCTGAAGTCAGCTCTGGAAGTTACACCCAAATGACCGTTGATCCCTGGCCGTGATATGCGGCGCTATCCAAAGTGAAGATACCGAACAGGCAACGATAGCGAAGACGCGGCAAAGGCGACAGGGAGTCGACGGTAAGAAGCCGGGCGGCGATAGTGTCCTCTATGGTGTAGTTGAAATGAGCCGGCCCACAATTGTTCTCTAAACCATCACTGTCTCCGTCGGTCAGGACTCATTTTGGTGGTTGTGTGTGAAGGAGCTCGGAGGGTGGCCTGATCTGGTTTTGAAGCACGAACAATCCGACGATTCATCGTCCCGGACGATCCGACAAACACGAGGGCAAAAAAGCAAAGAAGCCAAACCCTGAAGTTGTATGTATAGAAGGGAATACCGGCCACAAATCTATTTCGGCGCGCTTGTCCGGCGGAAAGTAGATAAAAACCCCCCCGCCGACCCATCAACATGGGTCAGGCAAGGACCCGCTGTGGGTTCATGCAAAGGTGCAAAGGTGGATGCGGACAGGGGGGGTCGTGGCAGGATGACACGGTCCTTTTTGTGCATGATGCCCCGGGGCCTGGGAACGGTGTGTTTCGTGGGAATTTGGGACTTTGAAAAGATTTTCTTTTCCTTGTTCGTTCAAGTCCCCAACCACCACCACCAAGGCATTGCGGGGTGGGTGGTTATCACGACGGCCACTTTTGTCGATCCAATCTCTTGTCCGTAATAGAATTTTGCCTATGACGCTTACCGGTTGATCCTTTGCCCATATGAACAATGAAATAACTTTCAAAACAATCGGAATCACCGTCAACTGGGATGCCGGGGATTGACACCGGAACGCTGTTCCGGAGCAGCGGCCGGGGGTGGGAACGATTTCTCCGGACCGGGGAACATTGAATGTTCAACGGGCGTAAACTAGAAAGAAGAACATGGATGAGAAAAAGTTTTGAAATGAGGGTATGAAGAATCCTTGATGAAGATAAGAAAGATAAGGGCCCAGACCGAGTCTCACCGAGAACCCCTACTTTTACTTAAGTTCAATATCTATCTTTGGACATGGGGATATCGCGGGCTCACCGACCACCCCCCGGACCATGCGTTACATGGGGACCTTGTTCATCCGAACCAGCCGAGTACGCACCTGTGATGTTTTGCACATGGTCGTGAATATTGTACATATGTACTTACTAAGGCGTGCAGAGAGTTCACACATATTGCAAGGGGTCTTGAGCAGCAGATCCATAGAGATTGTAAAAGGAAAGAAGAAGAAAAAAAACCGTTAATTCAACCATCGCGGGAGTGCTTCCAGAGCAACATCCACCAGCGAGCCTCATGAAGGGTATCATTATTATTACACGCGGTCCCAATAGTTCACCCACCCCGCCTACCAATGGTTTTGTTTTTCTCTTCCAAAGCCCGTCCGTCATAAAACATGTGTCGTGAAAAAACCCTGTTGCCCACCCATAATTCCCTCAACCGCCGAAAGGTAGGAAAAAAGTTGGTGATACAGCTTCGTCTGTAGTATCCGAAGAAGAAAAAGAGATGCAAAATGCCGACTGGGTATAAGGGTATGATGCCGCAGACCGCAAAATGCAAAAGAAACAAACGCCTGTCAGTAGTAGATGCCATTGCCCTCCCGACCCAGCAAGCAGTGCCGTATAAACCCGCATTGGCAAGAACCAGAACAGAAACGGTAAAAACCAAGAAAAGCACAAAACCAGAGAACATCGCACGCATGAACCAATAACAACAGAAAAATCAAAGAACCATGAGACCATGATGCAGTGAGGGGTATTGCCAACACTGAAAAAAATTGAGAGGAGATTGCAAAGAGATCAGGACATGAGAGGATGAGACAAAAGAAAGAAAATAGAGGAAAAGGCGATTAAGTGGTTGGGACATGGACTTGGTGGTCCATTTAGAAGAAGCCATTCTTAGGCGTGCCGCTCCGGGGAGTGCCTCGGGGGCTCTGGATCTCGTCGACGTGGTTGCAGAGAGTGACAAACAAGTCGAAGAAGAGTTGAGACCCGCCATTGAACATCTCGGCCTGCATGGTGCCGCTGCGCTTGAAAGTGGAGCGGCTGCGGACGATGAGGGCGAGGTAGTGCGTGCGCAGCTTGGAATCGGAGTCGGGTGTGTTGGCGTAAGCATAGCGCGCGGACGAGAGGATGGTGTTGCACTGGATGCCGGTTCCTGCGTCCAACATTGTTAGATAAAGTTCTCAAAGGGAAAAGGAAGGAATCAAAGGGTTGGTTGCGAAAGCCGTGATGCGATGTGATGTATGACGTGGCAAGGGGGGTTGAGAAAAACTTACGGAGCCCCTGCTTGCGCAGAGCGATGCGCTTCAGGTCATCCAGTCGGTACTTGTCAGCAGCACAGTATATGACAGTATCCTTGAGCAGTTCGGTGCCGGCGGCCTGGTGGAAAATGGTCGCCTCGTCGTTGCTCTCGATCTCCCAGGTGTCGCGTCGCTTGTTGTGGACCAGGCGGGGGGAGTAGTCGTCCTTGTACAGGTACTCGAGGACCGAGGAGAGGATCTCGGGCTCCTCATCCGGGATCGTGATGCGCTTGCCGGATGTCTCCATGTACTGGGATCTCAGGACATTGGCGAAGACGGGTGACTTGGCAAGGACATCCTCGTGTGCGGCAAAGATTCTTGCCTCTCGTCCGACGACGAGTGTGACAATGGGAGAGTTGCTGCAGCATGACACGTCAGTGTACAGGAACAACGATGCGTTGAGAATGGATTCGGGAAGTACCCACTTTCCTGATGGATCCACCAGAGTTTGTGCGGAGGTGGCTATCGATGGTCGGCGGCGCGATGTGGTGGAGGTCGATGGTCGTCGTTTGGAAACCCCCGAATCTCTGACAGATATCGATGCTGATGGTGGCTTGCTGGCTTTTGTGGTGGGCTGAGACACACTCGCTTTCCTCGATCGGCCAAACATTTTGATATATTTTTATATTTTTATTCCTTATCCCTTGTCCTTTATTCCAATACAAGAAATCACAAATCCGGGGTAATCGTACACAGCAGGGAGGCGGGTGTGGATTTCGTACGTGG
>LKEA01000018.1:148750-170050 GCA_003795315.1 Cytospora schulzeri | reverse complement strand
AGACGAGAAACCCGACCAAAAACTAAACAATGCACCGAGGACTGAAATGAGATAGATTGCAGAGTAATGAGGAAACAAAGAGAGAAAAAAAACAAGAAGAACGAAGTTCTTAAGAGGAGGCCACCTCACTGTTATATACTTTGGTATCAGTCTATCATGAAGTCTGTGCTCGGCCGAATTTTCTGCACCCTTGAACCAGATCCATGGGGATGATGTGAGGCAGACGGGGCTTGCGAGGACGCAAAATGGATGCAGCTCTGGCCACTCGCTTGAAGAGCTTGGGCCTGGTGGAGAGTCGGTGGAGAGAAGTCAGTGGAGCGTGGGTGGAGCGGAGGCACGTGTGATGTTCGCTTTCCGATCCCTGACCGTACCGGATCGAGGGGGATCCGCTTGGTGACTCGGTGAAGGTTGGGAAATCTTTGAAATGAGTCTTTCCTAGGTTGTCAGGCTGATGATAGCGCACAATGGCTTTGTTTCTTTTGTTTCAAACTTCTCGGGAACACGCAACGCCCAGGCCGGAAGGGATCCGAAAGCGTCAACTTCAGCCGGTTATCATAGTAGTGTATACGAGCCCGCGAGACGGTGAAAGAAGAAGAGCCCCCCGCCCCCCCCCCAAAACTCCCCTGTCAGTCTTATTCGAATGCTCAAATTTGAGAGATTGGATCACTGGGCTGGAGATTGTGGATTAAAACCGGGAAGCGCAGAATTTTCTCTCGACCAAACCTTTCCTAAAATCAAAGGTTCTCCCGTGCGTTTCCTAGCCTGCGAGAAAGCTTCCCATCTTGGGTAACCGCTCGGCTAAGATTGGGGATATGGAGCATGTTGCCAGTGGGCCCTCCTGCCAGCGTGCAAGAGCTGCATGTCTGACAAGTTACAACAGACGGTGAGACCACAGGGGTTGGTCGTGCATGCTGCCGTGCGGCCTGAGATCCCGGCCTGCACTGCAACCTGCGAACACAGTCCGCAAAACCTTTCCAGGGTTCATATTTCACTACATCATCGTGCTTCTTCTTCCATCATGTCCCAGTTTTTCTGCCTTTTCTCTTTTCCAAATTTAGTACACATATGGCAGAATCCGCCACCTCACGATCTTCTTGTACTTGTTCCAGTCCTCACCATACTTCTCAGTACAAGCGACATCATCCCTCCTCTCCCGGTGGATGAGCAGGGTGGCAAAATACAACACGTAGAAGTAACTACGTGAATACCATACCCCATCCCTTTGCAGCACCTTGCTGGACGTGACTGCCATCGATCATGGTGACAGGCTTATCCGAGTCAGCAACAGCATCAGCGATGATATTGCCTGCAGGCATGATAACGTATCCTGCGATCCCAGTGGGGAGGCTGAATGGCAATGCTTGCAGCCAGTCACCAAAATAATTGATGTGTCGACTTGTTCCCCACCACCCCGCCGTCAACAGACGTGTGCCGCGCTTGGTCTGGATGTACGACAAGTTCTTAACGGTGGAATCGTCCGGGTTCTTCCTGAGGGTGTTCTTTTGCAGGTTTGCTGCGTAGAAGATATAAAGGCCTTGGGCGAATGTAAAGATAACCCGGATGAGTCCAGCCCAGCCTAGTTGCACGAGGTAGACGGCGAGGTAGCGGCATTGGGTAGAGTACACTGTACAGGAAAGGAACCCAGACGATATCTCCAAAGGTGAGCATAAAGCCCAGGCCATCCGTGATGATGTCCATCATGGACAAAATCCCGGCTTCGGCATACTGCCCATAGAGGACGCAAAAGGTCTGCGTCACGGCAGTCACGACAATACTGTCGGACAAATTCCCGTAGTTGCGATGCTGCTGAGCAACAGAGGCAAGGTTGAGAAGCACCCATCCCGTCAATCCAGGACGCATCTCGAGCCACGCTTTGATATCAACCTCTCCGAAGAAAGGAAAAGTAACGCGTGGGTTCAGCTCGCGGCCGATGTAGAAATCGTAAATCAAGTTCCCCGTGTGGCCACCTGCAGCCAGCTCCCGCAATTCGGCATTGCCAAGTTTCACCGAGACCCTAAGCTCCGGACGTAAACGTAAGCCGAGATGCTGAAGGCAAGGATGATATTCGCGGTCAAGAGCTGCAGGTAATTGTCCGTGATGAATGACCAGAAAATCCAATTGGAGCCATAGAGGTAGGTGCCGATGGCGCAGGCTGCCAGTTGAGCGACAGAGGCATGAAAGGCGTTGAAGCGGTACAGCAGCGGACGACCAGACTCGCGTAATTTGGTGCCGTGCACCTCCCTGGCTGGCAATACCCGATACAAATTCAGACTCAGAAAGTAGTACGCCTCCATCCAGCCAGTGGCTTTCCAACTAGAAAGACCCCAGATGCCGTCCGCGGGCCACGGGGTCTGAGCCTTGAACTTCTCCCAAGTAAGAGTACTGGGCTTCAGCAGGGCCGGAGCTGGGCATCATGACATGTCATTGCAGGCGAAGTACCAGAAGTTAAGGAGGAACGGCAAACCTAGCACAATGGCAGCGGCACCAATGCTATATTGCTTGACTGTCAGTGTATGCATTGTCATCATAGGTTGGTTGATTTACGGGCCCCCAAACTCATATTTTGGTGTTATAGGCGACATATTGCCTAAGATGGAGTGGTCGAGTAATTGTGATGTAGCGGGGCATGCAAACTTTGATCTTGGAAGACAACAGGTAACTGATAAGTCCCCATCTATATGGACAGATGACCTTAAGTAATCTCAAAAGGGGTGAGAAAATGGGAAGGCAGATGGCTGTAGTCGCCCGGGCGTCGCCAGGCTCCTGTCGGGAGGTTGACTTGCCGTGCCGTACAATTGTTGTTCAACACCTTCCCAGGGTTTGCATGGTCTTGAGGTCTACAAAAAGGGGCTAGGGTCAGTAAACTTGGTTGGGGACCCCCTCCTTTTTTCCATTACGGGTTACGCTGCAGGACAAACTTCGGTCAGTTTTGAGTTGGTGTCTTCGACAGACTTTGAAAAGACCAAGAGAAGAGTGGAGGTTCAATATTGGGTGGGGGAGGAATTCCGGCGAGATGTCCATGCATAAACCACCCGTCTTTCATTGAATTCCTTTTTCCTCCTCCAGTGTCACTGCTGTCTTCGACCAGCACTGTTCTCAAGCTTACGGGAGAGAATCCAGAATGTATAACTCCGGGACCGTTTTCTGCGTGTTCCAGACTTTTCAGCGTTTGAGCGGGAAGATGCATTGCCAATAACATTAATCTAACCCCTACGTGGGTCTATCGACGACACCTTGACCTCGATCAAGAGCTGAACAAGGCTGGGTCTTGGAACGCAGACCACTCATGCTTGCAGCTGGATGTTACTTATACTTCTTGATTCTGGATTAGTAACCCCCAAGTATTGCTCTAGGCTGTCCAAGTAGCTACGACTATTTTGTGTAGATACTTAAGTATGAACCTAGATATGCAACTACAACCAGTTGACTTTACGGTGTAACCACTTAATTATATCTTGTGTTCCTGTAAGTCTAACAAAACCCTCTCTCGAATGAGGAAGAACTACGGTGAATTTCACAGATACCGCATCCTATACCATTTTTGATCGGTCTTGGGGAGGGAAGAGGATGAAGGAGGCAGGGGGGGCGTAAATATTTTGCAAGATACAAACGGATGGCTGACTGACTGTCAATGGAGGGAAAAGTAAGAATGTGACACTTGTCAATGCTGTTTCCAAATTACATGATGCGCAACTCAAGATAACTCTATTGGCTTGGACGAACCGTCTATTAGGCTAAACCTTCCTTATATGCTTGTCCAGCAAAGCATAGATGCCAGAGGCCTAGCGTGGGGGCCGGACAACCACAGGCAGAACCATATAAGGCTGCCTCACGGTCAGCCAATGAACAAGGCAGAATTTCGTTTGCCGCCTTTGCAGCTGCACAGGAACCAACTGTGTTTCACCCTTTTTCCACTTATATACTTACTTTCCCCTCCTTCACATGTTGAATCTGGCTTGGAACTCGCCTTATAAACTCCCAAGGTTCCACATTGTCTGGATGTTACACAATCATTCTGTTCACATCGTTCATCGTGATAGAACTCGCTCCGCCACACAAAACTCACCCAAAAATATTACTACTGTAACGCCACCACCGCCTGCAAGATGGTTGGCTTCTCTCAAGAGCAGCTGATATTCTTCAGGCACCACCTGTTTCTTCCTCCAGGCCTCCCCCAGGAGGACGATCAAGATGTTGGCCATGATGACGCATTGTTGAAGCTGGTGATTGTAGCACTCGAGGACTTCGGGGATCTGAGGCCTGGACACCAGAGATCAATTGTGGACGATGTTGCTGCGGCTGTCCGTCAGCTAAGCCAGACAAGGAACGTCAAAGATGGTGTTGTCAACGAGGAAGAGCTCCTCAAAGCTTTCAAGATGATGAGCGAGGCAGACGGTCGTAAGTAATCATTTGCCAAAGTCATTTGATACAAATCAAGTTGATAATGTTGAACCACAGCTGCCGCGATACCCCTACACATCAATGCTCAGAACGCCGGGGTTATCTTCAGCACCTGCAGCAAAGAGGATGGTGTTCTATTCCAGGCATTCGAGGTATTGCCCACCAACAGTGCGGCCATGGGCACTCAAGGACGCCTTCGACGGTGCTTCCCCGGTCCGGTGCTCTGCATCGGCAAGGAACACTTCAAGAAACCTGACTTTTTGTCGACCCTGGCAAACAAGCTGTCCACGCTGAGTCTGCAACAGGCACCCGGCATGACACCCACGGTCCGAAAGTCGGGGAACGATGT
The DNA here is from genome assembly GCA_003795315.1 of Cytospora schulzeri. Classification (NCBI taxonomy): domain Eukaryota; kingdom Fungi; phylum Ascomycota; class Sordariomycetes; order Diaporthales; family Cytosporaceae; genus Cytospora; species Cytospora schulzeri. The sequence goes on along the minus strand of LKEA01000018.1, from coordinate 165,300 downwards.
CGATGAGACTCGGGACACAATACATCCTGGACTAGTGACCGAACTTGTCGTGGCCTTCTTGCAACCATTCTCCAGTTTCCCCCCGGCTCAGAGGATCTGGAAGCACACGCGAGAGGAGGTGTTGTGGGACAATGCCTACATGCCTTGGCGACGCTCGCCACTTTGGCTTGTCCTCCGGACAGTGATGCAGCTGCTATTCACTCAATTTCAGATATCTAGGTCCAGCGAACCAGCTGTTGCCAATGGCCGTTCTCTCTTCAAGCTCTTCATGATCTATCTCCTCGCTAGGGTCCTGTCGGAATCTGTTGATGAGAGTGCCTCCACGGAACCTGACATGCTCTCGTGTATGAACGCCAAAATATACCGTCGATTGCTCAAGTTGAACCCTGCGGAACATGAACCTGGAATGAGCTTCGTTCAAGGGATTCTCGACAAAACAAGACACTGTCTCGAGGATAGGTGGTCGAGTGTTCAGGGGTTGGACAACAAGGTCTTGGACCTTGACTGCCTTAAGTCCCTCGACTTCGAGAACGACGTATCTCTTACATTGCCTGAACTGGATGGATTCCTGTCAGATATACCAGAGAGAAGTCTAGCAACCGACTTCGTAGACTTTTCCCCGTCTCCGGATCTACGGAAGCTTACACCCGGTGAACTACCAACGATGGACCTCGAATCCGATGACTACATAGTCTACAACCTCAGTACCCTTGAGCTTTGGGTCGCCTCCGCTTTGCCTGACTGGTTGGCTGCGAATCTCAGGTGGCCAGGAACCTGCGGTGCCTTGGGGACTTTGATGAAGCAATACCATTCCATTGCGCTCGAGACTTACCGTGGGAATCCCGAAACTTGCTCCATTATGCTCCTCACTCTCCTCGAGTTATGGATAGCCTGTGACAAGTCGGCGCTCGCCCTTTTCCCCATGCTGCACGACTACGACCCTGGTGCCCAGCTCGAGACACTGCAGTCGTTGGTCCTGCCTCAAAGGGAGCACATGATCCGTCTTCTCGATATTGAGAAGTATCTACAGGGTCGTCGAGCTGCAACCCGGCTTGGAGAGCAGGGTTCTATCTTCAGAGACTTTGGTACTCCAGACTGTTTCTCAGTAAGATATCACGACACATCTTCGAAGCACAGAATCCTTCTGCAAAACATTGAGGAAGCTGCGGCAGATGAACGTAGGCAGAAGCGTGAGGAGCTTTCCTCGAAGAAGCTGGAGTATGGTAGACTCATGCGAGAATACCAGCAATGCACGTGTGACTACTACGAGTGGACCAACGCATTCGGCAGACGATGCAGCAGTCACAGTTACTCCTGCCACAAATGCGAGCTCAAGACACGATTTGAGAGTATTCAGATTAGTGTGCATGAATGGCCACTCCCTTTGGAAGAGCTAAAGAAGAAGTCGGTCGTGTTTGAGCTTGATGCTCCTCGATCATTTTGTGCTTGGAGAGACTCGACAATGTTTCTGCTCCTGGATGTTTTTGGTGCTGCATACGATGGTGGCTCCCCACCTAGGTCCAGATTTCCTCTTGCTGAATATAACGCTCTGCGACATCATTTCTACGGGAGCACACCTAGACGCCTTGGTCTGCTGTCGGAGGACAAACCACATGTGGATACACATCGCAAGGAGAGGTTTTCGATTCCTGCCACCACGGACAGAGATATTTGTCTTAATAACGGTCTCAACTTCCACTACTATGATTTCACTCAGGGCTGCTTTGTTGCTGGCATCTCTCACTCGGATGCGGTGCCGAAGATGTGCACCTACCAGCTGTCTGAGAAGGCGTGTACGCTGCAGCCATTCCTCTTTCGGACATTTCGGGGGAAAGACTCGACGCCCAATGAAGTGATCTCGTCTCAGTCGGGGTGCCCGGAACATTTGAGCCTTGAGGAATACAGATACCTGACTGGAATTCCTGTATGCTATAGATTGCAGTGGAAGGATCTTCTGTCTCAGCTTGCCAATCCGAATGTCGATTTTAAGAAGCCAGACACCAGCCTCGTGGTCTTTCAGGCCATCTACCAAGCGGGCCCCCGGGAAGATGAAGACTTCCAGCGTGCAAGCCATAGTATTTTGACAGATGAGAATTTCACCGAAGCTCTTCTCTCTGCTGTCGAGGAAACTACAAGCACGATCGAGAAGAACTGGGAGTCATATCAATCATTAAGTGTGTTCAGCTGCATTGTGACGCGGCAGTTAACCTTGAGTCTTGCTCCAGAGCTCGCTGCCAAAGCTCTGAAGCTTCTATCCAGACTCCGTAATGTCGTCGTCAACTGGTTGAAGCTTCTTCAGAGGAAACGCGACAAGACTGAGGACGAGATTCAGAGACACGAGCTTGCCGAGAAGATTGTTGTCATGGCCATGATATGTTCCGGTACATTCGACGTGGATGTTCAATTCCTTGAACGAGTTCTAATGGATCCCAAAGATGCTTCGATCCTGATTCACTGCGGTATTCTGATCCATGAGCTCCTCTTGCTTAAGGATGTGGCCCCTCATTCCTCTCTCCTGTCAATCCTACATCAGCGATGGCAGCGACTCTCGTGGCGGGTTTACCCAGTGCTACTCGGCAAGGTCGCGCATATCGATGTGGAAACCTGTCTGGATCATGCAATCGTGAATTCTTGGTCAGAATACCGGCGACTGGGCTGCTGGGAAGCAGCAACAGGCCAGGCTGATCACTGGGTCGTCAGCAACTCTGGCAGCGGGTCCGACCGGTCTTTACGGGTCCATTTCAATCTCTTGACAGGCGATTTGCTTGTCAATGGGCTTCCACTCTCTCGTCCGCCACCTCAATACGAAAGGCACGATGCATATGTTGAGCTTCTCGGCGAAATTGTCCTCCAGATAACGCCAAGCTCAGTAGCAGGTATGAAGTTTTCGTCCAAGCAATGTTATGCAGACCATTCCTTGCATTTCGGCTTGAGTAACTTAGATCTGCTCGTTCAAGCTACCAAAGATGACCATACGTTTGAGCTGGTTCCAAAGAGAGTATTCCGTGGCAAGATTCCTTTGACTTTCGTTGACAACTTCATCCACTGGTATGATACGAAATCAGGTACCGTGGAGTTCCGTGCAATCCGGCAGCCATGGACGCCGGATGATGATACATGGATACTTGCAAGAGATGATTCGGGGTGGGCACTCTCAAAGCGGGATCTTACGCTCATCAATCCATATAGTCCGACAGGAGAGGAGCTTGCCAAAATATTGGCTCCTGTGCAGCAGCGACTGCAGATCGACATCACTCTGTCAAGACATGGTCGAATACTCGAAGTGGATTTGCCCAGACTCAAACTCGCATTTGATCTGAAGAGAGGAGGCTCGTCGGTTTCGTCGCATCAATTCAGAGGCATGGAGATTGACCGCGAGCAGTCTATCGGTACCTTGATCGGACTGAAGAACAAGCTCGTACTGAGAAATGTCTCAACGGGCGATCGCAGAGTTATAATTCCCTTTGGCGAAGTCTCGTTTGCGCGTGATGGAGATCACGTTTCAGTGGGTATTCACCCAAGTCCTACCTCGACCCACGTCTACACGTTGGATACGATGCTGGGACTGAGGGACAACGGGAATATTCAGAGCCAGCTTTTCCTCTGCTACCTGCATGCAATCACTTCCTTCTGTCTCCCTGATTCCTTGACTTCCAATAGTACCGGGACTGAGCAGGCCCTTTCAATCCTCAAAAGTGCGGCTGTGAAGTCCACCTCTCTTCTGACCAAGGAGAACATGGACCTATTGCGACATATCGAGGCTTTGAGCCCACGCAGATCCTACTACCCAGATCACTTGCAAGTCATGCAAAGCATCGCATGGAACACAAATCTGCCAGTACTTTCACAACATGCACAATTCCACCAGTGTGTCATGGATCTGTGGGAACAGAACAAGCTAAGCCGGCTATACTATCCCGCGGATTATGTTGAGCCGCCCAAAATAGCCGACATTGTTCCCAGCTTGCTGAGGCGAGACAATCTGCGCTCCTCCACATTTCGTATCTCTGGTTTTGGAGCGGAAGATTTCTCGAACGCCCTGGATGTTACCTACAACTCCCGGGACCTTGGGCAGTCATCGAAGCGGTCAGTCCAATCTGGTTTGGCTGCTGCCTTATTATTTCACCGTCCACAAAGCCTTCAATATCCGGTTACAGGTTTCGCGTCACGGCTTTCATCGCTTTTGAAGACCGTCGCGACCGTTCAAGGACCTGATAACCAAGGAGCCAGTCAGTCCACGTTGGATTACGATGGGAGGTGGCTAGATGGCCATGCAGGAAACTGGGCTGAACTGTGGTGCTGGCTCCATAGGCAGTCCCAGCTAGCCTCATCGTTCGAAATTAACGGCCCACAACTCATGGCCTGGCTCGCGACTATGGCGTTCTCTCCAAAGGCCGATATGGATATAATCCAGGTCGCGGCGTTACTATTCAGCCTTCCTGGGTTGAGGACCTTTCAGCCTCCTAAAATACGGAGTTTCCGTCTTCAAGAAGGTGATAGCACAGATGAATATGCCCTGAGGAACGAGATACGTTCTTGTTGCTTGACATTTCATCAAAGCCCGGAATCCGAAGACTTAGCGTATACAAGCAACGAAACACGGCGACAAAGACAGGCGCAGTACGAAGAGAACAAAGACAGTGCCATCGAACGACTTGCGAGACATTTGGTCTCTCAGTGGCCGAGCTGTTCGCCCGCACCACCATCGGGATACACAGGACAATTAATCGAGAAATATGTCAATATCGACCAGGCGATGGATGCCGTCAAACCAAAGTTTCAAGTCTGGTATGAGAACATGCTATTCACCAGATATCTTCAACAGATTGAATCAGTCATCCAAATCCAATCTGTAGAACCACTGAATGTTGCAAGCCTCCAATTTGAGAGCCCCCATTATACTCCCGTCCGTCAAAACACTTTCATCAGCTCTGCGAATCTCTTCGCGGCTACTCCACCCGACAGTGTTCCTGTTTGCCCCAAGATTTCAAGTGAATCGCTCCAAAGTTGCTTACGAGCGAGTGGGACCACAACACAGCGGATTTCCCAAGCAATGCCGTCCGCCAGGTCCAAAATTAAAGCTCTGATTCAGGATTGCAAAAACAAGGCTAGCTCGTCATACGAACGGAAATATGCAAGGGAGCTGAACGACAGTCTCAAGAGCTTGTGTTCACGTCTTGGCGACGAAACCAACGGTCTTGAATTCAATCTCGAGAAATTAGGACCTCTGCTCAACGAACATCTCCTCGACTCGGAGAGGCACGCTGACCGTCTCTTCAGCCTAATGCAGACGACCATGCATGATGGGTTGAGAAGCCGGTTCTCCGCCAGCAGTCAGGGTCCTGGCCCTCGTATTTCTCCAGTTTTCCTACTCAGGCAACTCTCACATGGGGGCTGGGATAGTGAAGACGGATGGCGGTCTTTACCAGCGCCGTGGAAACCGTGGTTCGTGGCTTATGGCCTTGCCCTCACGGAAATGCAGCGGGCGAAACGACTCATCACCTCTCTCCACAACACCATTGATCTAAAACGAGAGCTGGGGAATGAGGGACACACCAACTGGGATGTGATGGAATTCCCGGAATCGCTCCTGCTTGAGATCGAGAGCAATATACTGATCAGGGAGGTTCAGGAGAATATTGCAGCGAATATGAGGCAGCCACCAGACAACCGGAACGCGATCATGCAATTGAATATGGGCGAGGGAAAGTCCTCAGTCATCGCACCAGCCGTGACGGCAGCACTTGCAGATGGATCTCGGCTGGTTCGAGTGATCGTAGCGAAGCCACAATCCCGACAGATGTTCCACATGCTAGTCTCGAAGCTTGGGCGTCTCTTGAATCGGCGAATCTTTCATTTGCCTTTCTCCCGCGATCTCCAGACTCGCTTGACTATCGAACACGCAAAGGCCATCCATGGTGAATGCAAACGCTGCATTGATGTGGGCGGAGTCATGCTAGTACAGCCAGAACATATACTGTCTTTCAAGCTCATGGGGCTCCAGTCTCTCATAATGGCAAGGGAAGCAACTCGAGTAGAGATTGGTAAGTCCTTGCTGCAGACGCAGCATTTGTTCGACACCAAGACCCGCGATATCGTGGACGAAAGCGATGAGAACTTCAGTGTCAAGTTTGAACTGATCTACACCATGGGCGAGCAAGCACCGACTGAATTTGCCCCAGAGAGGTGGATTGTAATTCAAACCGTGCTAGATTACATCAGAGACCATGTCAAGGAGGTCAAAAAGGCACTTCCTGAGTCCATCGAAGTTCACGAGCGACACCCGGGCAGCTTTCCGCGAATTCGTCTGCTCAAAGAGGATGCAACTGAGATGTTGCTTGACAAAGTGGCCAAGGACATATGCAATAAAGGATTCGTTGGATTTCCTATATCTCGGCAGCCCCCCGCTTCTCGCGACAGCGTTCTGAAGTACATCAGCCAAACAGACCTGCCGAACCGTCTTGACATTGATAAAGTCGAGGAAGGGGTGTTCTGGTCCGAAACAACACAACATCATCTACTTCTTTTGCGAGGTCTCTTCGCTGGAGGAATCTTAGCATTCGCATTCGGGCACAAGCGATGGCGCGTCAACTATGGTCTTGACAATACAAGACAGCCTCCGACCAAACTGGCTGTTCCGTACAGGGCCAAAGATTTGCCCACACAGAGATCCGAATTCAGTCATCCAGACGTCGTTATCACTCTCACATGCAACTGTTACTACTACAAGGGCCTCAGTGATGAGGACTTGTTCTTGTCCTTTGACCATCTCTTGAGATCGAACCAGGCGGCGGCCGGATACGATGAATGGACTCGCGACTCTCGCAATCTTCCCCAGGAGTTCAAACAGCTGACGGGGATTAATATGAAGGACACTGTCCAGTGTAGAAAGGAGGTGTTTCCCTGCTGTGAGTTATGCTCATATTGGTGTATCTCATCCGTCTCACTCGCCGCCCTGTGTTGACAGAGCCTCGTTGTGAAAGTCATGCTGACCAGCGCACTATAGTTCGATACGCCAAACGAACGATTGACTACTTCCTACAGTTAATTGTGTTTCCCAAACAGATGAAGGAGTTTCCTCAAAAGCTTTCCACGTCAGGATGGGACATCGGGGCTGCCAAATCTCATCCCACGACTGGTTTTAGCGGCACTGTCGACTCCAGGACAGTGTTGCCACTTGACGTGAACTACCTCCCGCTCCCCGAACAAAGTTCAACCAATGCCCTCGTCTTGGAGAACCTCCTGCGGCCTGAAAACGGGGTGATTCTTCTCCACCCAACTTCAAGATCCGACGTTGAACACAATCAAAGTCCCAACCCAGAGCAAGCAGTGTCTGAGGCGGAAACCTTATTGAGTGACGTCGTTGGACAGCGAGATCCCCATTTAAGGGTTATTCTCGACGTCGGAGCCCAGATACTCGAGATGACCAACGCACAAGTCGCAACAAGGTGGTTGGAAATGGCCCATGCTCAAGATTCTAGCATCCGGGGTGGCATCTTCTTCGACGACAATGAAGAGCTTATGGTTGTCGATATCAATGGCTTCACTGAGACCCTACGCACATCGCCATACGGGGAACAGTTAGATGTCTGTCTTGTTTTCCTGGACGAGGCACACACGAGAGGCACGGACCTGAAGTTGCCACAGTACTACAGGGCAGCAGTCACTCTGGGCGCGTCATTGACGAGAGATAGACTGGCGCAAGGTTAGCGATCCCGGACTTCAAGGCTTCCTTCTTTACTTTCTTGTTTGGGTTTGTGACCTTTACTGACATGTTGGCAGCTTGCATGAGAATGCGAAAGCTCGGACAAGGTCAATCTGTCGTCTTCTGCGTTCCTCGAGAGATACAGACCAAGATCAAGGAACGCATGGCACCCAAGGGTGAGACAAACACGGATGACGGGCACATTGATATACAGCATGTGCTCGAGTGGGCCATCAGTGAAACACACAAAGACAACCGCAAGAGTATGCCTCTTTGGGCAGCCCAAGGTCAGCGCTTCGAGCGCCAGAGGATCTTCTGGGATGAGGCCCGGACTAACAGGGGGATAGAAATGACGACAGTCCAAGCAGCGAGGTTCCTTGAGGAGGAAGCACAAACTCTTCAGCAACGTTACCGGCCGAAGCCCCCTTCTGAAGACGCAAGGCTCGTCGGCGAAGCAACAACTGTTAGGCTGCTTGAGATACAAGCACGCTGCGAAGAAGTTGGTAGCACCAGCTTGGATGAGGCCACCTTGCAGGAGGAGCAGGAACGAGAGCTTTCTCCTGAGACTGAGCAGGAACGCCAGCTTGAGCGACCGCCACCGGCAGAGGCAGAGAGTCACAGTGTTCATGCGGACCTGCGAGCATTTGCAGAATCCGGTATCCTGTCTCCCAGGTCTCCCGCCTTCATTGCCGCCTTCGAATCGTTGCGGGAAACAAGCGCAGCCCAGCATCTCGATGTCAGCATGTTCCCGAAGGATGTGTTGGTGACCGCGGATTTTGCACGAACTGTCCAACGGACTGCTATAACTGGTTCCGTACTGGATGCATACCAGCGTCCAGTACAGTGGATTCTGACCAGTCAGCCTCATAACTGGAATCATATTGTCATCATCAGCCCCTACGAGGCCCACGAACTCTTGCCCGCGATCAAGTCCAGGGGCAAGACGACGCTCCACATATACGCTCCACGACCCAACCGTGCGACTCGGCCTCTGGATGGACTCGATTTGTACACGGTTCCTTCCTCATCCTCGCAGACAATGACTTCGATCCCAATGCACTTGAAACTCCAATTGAATCTGTTCGCTGGGCAACTATATTTCACAGAGCTTTCAGAGTACGTTGAATTCTGCGACATGCTCGGATTGTCATGGCAGAAAGCCAGCGAAGGAGTAGAGATCGCCGCGGATGGGTTTATTCCCCCTTCCTCCCTTGACGACGCAGAGACGACGAACGGGCTCGAGTCTAGTCAAACCAGGAAGTCGAACTTCACCACGAGCCCTGTCAAGTTCCTGAAAGTCTTCCTCATGAAAGCTCGCCGAGATTGCCAGTCAATTGAGAAGACACATCTAGGGAAACTGCTAGATGGTGCTTTGCTCGAGGAAGACGACTTCAAGTCTCAAGAAGCGCCAGAGCAGGGTTTGCCACTCAGGACTTCTAGGGGTTGATGTTGTCTGACATGAGACCTCGGGGGATTCCACGTACCATGGGCTAGCACGAGTGTCTGTGTTTGGCTTAATCTTGAATAATGCTCTATACGCTTTCTGTGGTTGTTTGAGTTTTCAGGCTGAAAATTTGTGTAGTACCATTATAGAAGCCTGCAGATAGTTTATATTTATCCAAAGTTTTGAGAAATACTTGAAATAAATGATTACTCGTTTGATACACATCTTACACATCACACTTGCTCAGGTTAGCTGTGCTGTTTGTCACTCCTCCCGTGGAAGCATTGCTGACAGTTCAATGTTCCTACTCATGTTGTGGCTCGGTACCCTTGTTCCTTCAATTGTTTCTTCCAACCCTCCTCTCGAATCGCTATAACCTGTCATCGGTATAGTTCCTGGTCTGGGTTTCGTTTAATCACCACTATGTAAGTATATAAACTGTTGGCAGTCATTTTCATCCAGACGAATACGACATGTCACGTGGGCGTCCAATAGAGAATTCGTTAAACAATTCCCAAGGCTGAGTTGGTGTACTCATGCCGGTTGTATTAGGATTTACGTATTCACCGCCTCGTAATGCGGGAATCGGAGGCCATCTAGCCCATCTCAGATGTATCAGATGCTCTGGGGACCGTACCAAACCTCTCCAACTTCACCATCAGCTTTTGTCTTGCAGACCTCACCATCCATCGCCTAGTACCCTCCCTTCCTCCTGCTAAATGTGGCCATTTTCGCTCTGGCCATGGTATTTGTACGAAACCGGTGGTTGTGCTGGTAATCTCGGAGAGGGAACAGGGGTGGGCGGAGTGTAGATGATTTGAGGTACGGTTGCTTGCCGAAGAGGAACAGTAGCTTCAGTTGGCTCAGGGCTTTGGGCGTTCGATGGTTTGCAGGGGCAGAACCCAGCGCAAAGAGGCGAGCTTGACATTTGATGATTGTGAATTGTTGCCCTCAATCGTTTTGCGTAATTTTGGAGGGCAGTATATCTTAGTCTAGTAATCTTCTTTCTGGTGGTCAGATGGTTCAATGTTAGTTTTGTTTTCGTTGGGTGCTCCATTGGGTGCAAGATACCTACTTGAGTAGGTAGTTAAGTAGATTATCATTTATATATGTAAACACTTGCCTCGGGTTGCGCGAAATTCTCAATGATGAGTGAGGTACAGTATGGTGAGTTGAAGCGGGATATGAATACTTAAGTATTGTTGTGAGATAGGCTTCTCAGCAGTTTCTATACTGTGTCGACGTGAATAATATTTGACTGACCACATTAATCAGTTGTCAGCCTGGAAAGTGATTAGGGTTAAGACATATGACTGGATGTAATGGAGTTAAAAGACACATGGCCCCATTGAAATTGCTATCAGCAATACAATTGATATGGTAATGAATGACACTTGCTTGTGACACGGTCCAGCCGGCAACAGCGAAGGAAACCAAAATCTACAATACTGACTGAAGAAGGCCATGCTTCTCACAGTACACCGATCCTTGACTCTCAACACCACTCCAAGAGGATATCCCCATCCCAGCAAAACCAGTGCTCCCGCCTGACTCCTTCGGCAATGTCAGTGCTTCCCAGTGGGGTAACCTGACACAACTGCTCACTCTTCATCCACAGCCCTAAGTTGAGAAATTCCATCGCGCCGTCAAAAGACTCAAGAAGCGGCCTCGGGACTCCGCTTGGCAACATCCATCGAGATATTGACAGCCTGCTCCCCGTTTCCATTTCCGTTGTCACTTCCGTCGTCAGCTGAACTAGAAGAATCCGGTTGCGCGTGGTCAACCATCTTCAATACACCCTTTGAAAGGCTGAAGAGTCCCTGAGGAGAGCGCTGCTCCAATTCAGAAGGGAGTGGTTCCAAGGGCTCATCGATCGGGATGGAGCTACGCTTTTGGACAGATTCTTCAGCAATGTTGAGCAAGGCTCCAGCGACAGACCGCCTGAGCATCTTGGAGTCCGAATCGTCCTCGTCTCCATCCCCAGAGAGGAAGTCCATCAATTTGTTCTTGAGGTCCTCGACTTCACTCTTGAAATCGTCCTTGCTATCGTCGGTCTTGTTCTTCGTCTCATCGTGGGTGATCTTGCTCGCTGCCTTTTTCCCCGTCTTCGAGGCCAATTTTCCGGCCAAGCCACGCTTTTGGGAGGCGGCTGCTGTCGGAGTGGCTGCGCTGTTGCCCATGCCCAACGCACTCTCGGCCTCGCTTGCCAGCCAATCCCCGGCCAAGCCCGAGGCGCCCTGCTCGAAAACGTCTTTTCCGAAGGTCTTGGCGAGTGAACCAAAGCCCGACTTTCGCTTCTCCGCGCGGATGGATGTAGGAGTGGGGGAAGGGCTGTCTTCGGGATCAAAGCTGTCGGCTTCTTTTAGGATTGTGGGCTCAACAATGCCGATGCGGATTTCCTTGTCCCAGTCGCTCGGAAGAGCCTCCTCGCCATCAGAGCTTCGCTTCCGAGCAGCGGCAGCCTCTGTTGTAGAAGCTGGTGCCATAGCACTCTCAACTTCGCTAGCAAAATAGTCTCCTCCAACCTGTGAAGCACCGTTCAGGAGAGTACCGGTGACCAGGTCCTTGCCTATATTCCACAAGCCCCCTCCCGTAGAGGATCCGGAGTTGCTTCCGCTGCTACTGCTGCTGCCGGTGCTTCCACTGCCCTTACTGGATTTGACCTTTCGACGTTGGTTCTGAGCAGAAGCTGCGTCTGTGGTGGAAGCTGGTGCCATGGCACTCTCAACTCCGCTAGCAAAATAGTCTCCTCCAACCTGTGAAGCACCGTTCAGGAGAGTACCGGTAACCAGGTCCTTGCCTATATCCCACAAGCCCCCTCCCGTAGAGGATCCGGAGTTGCTTCCGCTGCTACTGCTGCTGCCGGTGCTACCATTTCCCTTACTGGATTTGACCTTTCGGGGATACTTCTGAAAACCCTCAGTATCTTCAGCAATCTCTTTGCCAGACTCAATAATCACCTGTTCTTTATCGACTTGTCTGGTGCTGATCCAAGGGCTGTTGCTGCCGCTGCGGCGTTGCTTAGCAGAAGCTGTGTCCGTAGTGGAAGCCGGCGCGACAGCGCTCTCAACGGCGTCGGCAATGTAGTCTCCTCCAATCTGGGATGCACCGTTTATGACAGTACCGGTTACCAGGTCCTTGCCCGTATTGAACACACTTCCTCCTATGGAGGATCCGGAGTTGCCGCTGCCGCTGCCGCTGCCGCTGCCAGATTTCACTTTCCGGCGTTCCTTGTTGGTAGACACGGTGGTCTCCCTAGCTGCGACAGCCGCCGAGGTTGTCTCTGACGAAGTCAAGCCAATGGCGCCTCCGATCTGATCTCCAATGTTCTTGCCGAGCCAGCTGGCCGCGAATGGCTCAACAGTGTCTAGAAGACCGGATGTCTTGCTCTTGCTTCCGGCGGGCTCGGATGATTCTCCAGAACTACCACCCGAGGTGGTCCCAATCCTGGTGCCTCTCAAGTTTCGTGCAGATACATCATTGACGAGATCGGCAAAGACACCGGTCGGACGAGCCGATGGGGCCCCCGTCCCGATCGATGTAGATGGGTCCTCAACAGGAGGCAAGTTGGGTTTGATATAGATGTCACTGAGATCCACGGGCATTTGTAGTGGAGCAGCACTGGATATTTGCAGCATAGCTGTGGCTGCGAGGAGTCGATTGGAAACGGTCGTTGGGTGCATCTTGAAGGGTTGGATGAGACCAGCTCAAAGAGTTTGAAATGAGGGCACAGCGGGAATATTACTATAAGAGTGGCTTTGGTAGGTATAATGAATGTCAAGAACAGAAAAGTGCCACTACCAGAGTGGGCTCTTGGGAAGAAATGAACAGAATGATTGAGAGGGAAGGAATGTGTTGTTGATGCAGATAGGAACCAAGTGATCCAGTCCAAGACCGAGTGTGCTTATATAGACATTTCTCGTCAAGTTGAAGCTATTCTAGATGTCCTCCAGATGTCCCCCAATCGTCCTGAGCCTCGGTATCTGTCTATTTCCATCATGAGCCTTGTCTTAGACACCAGAGGCCATGAGACTGCTGACAGGAGGCCACATGAGACAGGATTTCGCGGTTGTTACCTCCTCACTCGACCCCGAAAACAAGTAGGCGAAGAGCATCGCCTATTATTTTTTATTCTAAATTTGGAAGCGAGACTGTAGATAATGTCTTCAGGATTCACTCTGTCAGCAATTTGAGGCTTTGCGGACCGGTGTTGGTTCTGTCGATATGGGGCGCGGCCCGGTCGGCTGTATTTCACGTTGGCCCCTTACCGAGAATGCACATTCGACAGTAAAATACTATGCATAAAGTCCACGTGTGTAACGGTTTCTGCCCCCATGGGGCCAAAAACCACCACAAGTTCGAGGCCCACAAAACACCAACAGCATATGAATATGCTGACAGCGTCCCAAACCCAGCCGTATGGACCTCAATATCATCCTCCTGGTCTGTCAGACAGCCGAAAGGACAAATCCCATGATGATTACCTCGGCCACTTCCCGCGTTTGTGTCAGGAAAGGGTTGTTGGGCTGATGCATCTCAAGCTCAGACCTTCTAAGACATGGGATGGATAACCAGTCAACCCGCTCATAGGCATTGCGTTGAGCCCGTCGCAGACTGGACCTGGCCAGAGAGAAGACGACTTCGTCAACACGCTCTTACACATCCATCCACCGGGGCCGTACTCGTGTCTTCTCCGGCGTAGCAGACCTGCCTACGGGTGACGGACCGCGTCCCAGAGCTGACCGGACCGATGCCAACTGCAGGGTATCCATGACTCTGGCCGAGAAATATTGTTTTATGGACCTGGGGCGATAGGTATTTGGGTTCTGGTGATGTGGCCATCGAGTCCACGGGTGTCATGCCGTGGTGACATAACTCCAGTGCTCATCCAATGTCAGTTAACGGATCTTGGTAAGTTCCTTGGTGAGTTCCTTGATGAGCGGCTGGGCTTCTTCCCAGTTCCATAGAAGTTGTCATCCCAAGTGGACGGGAATGCGTTATTTCGAAACCTCATCCATCACACAAATCTCTACAGAGACGACCCGACGATACTGTATCCAGGGCTGTATGTACCATGTCCGCCTGGTCTCCACTATAAAGTTCCCCCATGACGACTGCCCAGGCACGAACAGGTGAACTAGACCGTTGGTTCCCGGAACTAAACTGACTCGAATCTCCACGCCCGGCCAATCTTCCCCGGATGCTAGGATGCTAGGATGAGCACTTCACGTGAAGGCTTGACGATCACTGTCGGTAGCGAATTGATGACAGAATTTAATATCCCTTCAACTTCAAAAAGTGTGCACGGAGCGTCAAGAGCAACGAGTTGAAAATTGAAGCGACTCTGTAAAAGAGACGGTATGTACTAAGTAATATGAAGAGAAAGGGACAATAACAGTAATGAGTACCTAGCACTTGAGCCTAGCAAAGTGAAGTAGCCGAATGTGCCGAGGTCGGGAATAATATGGCGGAAATAAAAAATGAACAGAGTAAAAAGAAAAAAAAAACACAAAACAACGCATTGCCAGATGTCAGAGCACAGCTTCGAGGATAACAAGGAAAAGGAAAACGAAAGGAGAAAAAAAAAAAACGGCATGGCCCGAAGCAGCGAGGACTGCGAGAGTAGGCCGGCGCTATTCTTGCTACTGACGGCGCAACATCGGCGTTGTATCCAAATTTCCTTGACATTTTCCTGACTCTGAAGTCCGCGCTTCTCCGTACTTCTCCGTAAACAACTGACACAGTAAGCATTGGAATGCTGCATGCTGCATGCTGCAACGCCTAGATACAGCTGCTGCTACATACACTATGTAGGCACACACCCCACAGTTAATTCCAGCCAACCACCCAACCAGCCCAGCCCAGCCTACCTACCTACGTCGGCGGTGGAAACAAGCTTTTTAGCCGAGAGCTGCATCCGTGGACCGTGCGAAGCGAAGGTGAAGCGAGGCGGGCAGACGGGGCAACTGGATGATGGAATGGATCAAATGCATTCAAAGTTCAAGCTTTGACGGGGCTGGACGACATCATGTCAACTGTGTACTTATCTATGTAGTATAGCTATACCTGGGTATGTATGGGTTAGGGCTTGCAACTTATTACGCAGGTCCACCGAGAAGGAACCTTGCAACGAATGCCATGAGGATGGGGAAAAGACATGGAGCTACCGTTGATAGCAAGTTGATGGCGTTGTACTATGTAAACGGCGCCAAATCTGGCGGCGAGAGAGCTCCAAAGTAGAGCCGAGCAACCGGCTAGACTTACATAACACCAGAGACTGCTTATGTACCATGTATTGAATCTTGGACAATTGCCGTGATCCGGGATTGGTCCAAGGAATATGATCGTCCGCGCGATTTTTGAGCCTCACGTCCTCGGTACCTGGGGTACTGGGCAATCCCTGTCAACCCTTGAACAGCTCCCTTGTCAACCAGGTCAACACACCACAGTAGACAGTAGTAATAGCCGATGAAACATTGGCCGGCCGCCGAGGCTCAAGGCAGAACAAGGAGATGCATGATCTGCTAGGGGAAATGCTGCATCACGAAGGAGGATTCACAGGGGAGAGGTCAGTTGGAAAACCTGGAAAAAGACCGCAAGGCGCAATTCATGACGGCATGCGGAACTTTGATGAACAGGAGCGGGACCCACTGGGCAGTTGGCATGCGGTCGCATATGGGTACTATGCTAACACCACAAAATCCGCGAAGATCGATAGCTGATCACCAGCGGAATTCCCGGCTCCACCGGCATCAAGCTTCCACCACCTTGGGCAACCAACCCAGTTAGTCAGTCACTCAGTCACTCAGTCAGCCAGTCAGTCACTCAGTCAGTCAGTCACTCACTCACTGAGCAGTACTGTATCTGTGTATCTACAGCGGCAGGAAAGTTGCTTCGATGAGTGTCCAGAGTGAGTGCCCAGGTGAGTGCCCAGGTGAGTGAGTGAGTGAAGTGAGTGAGTTAACGGTACCTACACTACTAACTGCACTAACTGCCCCTTCATCCATCATCCAAGCTCATCCTAGTTCACCATGCGATCAGCACCAGTTCTTTCTTTGTCAAACACCCCTCCCCTTCCCCCCCCCCAGCAAATCCATTCAATTCAGGCCAGTCCCAACTCCCAAGTCCATAAAACCCACACAACCACAATCCTCCAAAAAACCAGCTGGCATACCCACGCACGGAAATGATCAACCAGTCCGAGGCTGTAAGCGGATAGACCGGCAAAAATGGCTCGTGCCGGACGACCGTCTTATTCGCCAATGCGTATGACCTCACTTTCGGTCCGTCGAACCCTTCCCACCGTCCAACATGTCCCTTCACAGGACTGGCGCGGTGGGTCTCTGCGCGACTAACACACATAGCAACCTCTCCTGTCTATCGATCCCTCCCTCCCTGCCA
>LKEA01000018.1:135131-148722 GCA_003795315.1 Cytospora schulzeri | reverse complement strand
ATTGTGCATGTTATGTACTGTGTGTTTGTCTGTGTGTGTGTGTGTGCATGTGCATAGCTATGGTAAGCTACTGCGATGATGCCAGTGTGATGTCGGCCTTGAAAATCCGAAAAGCGAGCGAGCCGGATGCGGCGGCGAATAAGGTCGCATTGATGGCATTGACACCAAGAGATAAATGCCTCGTCTACGTCTATTCAAGAAGGGCTCAACGTCCACCATTCTTGTTCCGGTTTCTTGCTTTCCTGGAGTTCTTCCTAATAACCTTTGCCGCAAACACACACTTACGCTTCCGGTGATAGGCAGTGTACGTTACGTGTTTTCCCCGTAGGCGTGTTTGGGTGGTCACTCCCCCGGCTCTATCTCTCTCTAGTTTCACCTTTGACCTACGACGGCATAAGAACGAGAAACAAAAAGAACCATGGCGCTCGGACACCATTCGGACCAGCACCATGCGGGCGACGTCGAGGCAGAAGCCGCCGACCGCACCCACGGCGGTCTCAGCCACGATGTGGACGACCACGACCTCCCCGAGTACGAGGCTCTCGACCGCTTCATCACCCGGTTCGATGCCAGCGGGCACGCACGCGACGGAGAGGAGCAGTCCGTGAAGAAGGAAAAGCCACCATCCTTCCTGAAGCTTCTGTTCACCAGCGACGACTCAGAGTCCCATGCGAACCAGAACCTTGTACCGCCAGAGAACTGGCTCCAGACCGACATCCGGAGGGGTATCACCAGCCACGACGTCGAGGAGCGTCGGAGGCGCTTCGGCTGGAACGAGCTTACGGCTGAGAAGGAGAACCAGCTGGCCAAGTTCATGGGTTTCTTCCAGGGGCCTATTCTGTATGGTGAGTAATGATATCTCCTCAACGGCAGCAAACCCTGCGAGTCACAATCCCTGGTGTTGTTGGAATTGGTCAATGCTGACCTATCCTATGACAGTCATGGAAATCGCTGCTTTGCTCGCTGTCGGTCTCAACGACTGGATCGATTTCGGTGTTATTATCGGTATCCTGTTCCTCAACGCCGCTGTCGGTTGGTACCAGGAGAAGCAGGCAGCAGATGTTGTTGCCAGCCTGAAGGGAGACATCGCCATGAGGGCCACCGTTGTCCGTGATGGCAGGGAACAAGAAATCCTCGCACGAGAGCTCGTCCCTGGCGACATTGTTATCCTCCAGGAAGGCAGATCTATCCCTGCTGACTGCCAACTGATTTGCGAATACACTCAACCCGAGGCCTTCGAGGAGTTCAAGAAGCTCAAGAACGAGGACAAGTTCGCCGGTGAGGAGTCTGGCAACGAGAGCGCCAACGAGAAGGAGGATGGCGGCGCTACCCACGAGGACGACGACGCCAGGTCTATCCACTACGGTCTGCCCCTGATTGCCTGTGACCAGTCTGCCATTACCGGAGAATCCCTCGCCGTCGACAAGTACATGGGTGATGGTGTCTACTACACCACCGGTTGCAAGCGTGGCAAGGCCTATGCTCTCGTCACCACTTCCGCCCGGTACTCTTTCGTCGGTAAGACTGCCAGCCTTGTTGAGGGAACCAAGGACGTTGGTCACTTCAAGCAGGTCATGGACAGCATTGGAACCTCGCTCCTTGTTCTCGTCATGTTCTGGATCCTGGCTATCTGGATTGGTGGTTTCTTCCGTCACATCCACATCGCTTCTCCTGGTGTTCAGACCCTGCTCGACTACGCTCTGATCATGTTCATCATTGGTGTCCCCGTCGGTCTGCCTGTCGTTACTACCACTACCCTGGCTGTCGGCGCTGCATACCTCGCTAAGGAGAAGGCTATCGTACAGAAGTTGACTGCTATCGAGTCTCTTGCCGGTGTCAACGTCCTCTGCTCCGACAAGACTGGTACTCTGACTGCCAACAAGCTGAGCATTCGCGATCCCTACGTTGCCGAAGGCCAGGATGTCAACTGGATGATGGCCGTCGCCGCCCTTGCCAGTTCCCACAACATCTCGTCTCTCGACCCCATCGACAAGGTTACCATCCTGACCCTGAAGCGCTACCCCAAGGCCCGCGAGATCCTCCGCCAGGGTTGGATCACCGACAAGTTCACTCCCTTCGACCCCGTCTCTAAGCGTATCACCTGCGAGTGCCGCCTCGGAAACGACCGCTACATCTGTGCCAAGGGTGCCCCCCGTGCTGTTGTGAACCTCACCAACTGCTCCGAGGAGGTCCGCGACCTGTACAACATCAAGGCCAAGGAGTTTGCCAGCCGTGGATTCCGTTCGCTCGGTGTCGCCGTCAAGAAGAACAACGAGGACTGGCAGCTGCTCGGCATGATCTCCATGTTCGACCCTCCCCGTGAGGATACCGCCCAGACCATCATGGAGGCTCAGGCTCTCGGTCAGTATAATCCCACAGCCTGGTTCATATTCCTTGGTAACGCAATTACTGACTGACTCATCCAGGTGTTCCTGTCAAGATGCTTACTGGTGATGCCATCGCCATTGCCAAGGAGACCTGCAAGATGCTTGGTCTCGGTACCAAGGTCTACAACTCCACCAAGCTCATGAACAGCGGTCTTTCTGGTACTCTGCAGCACGATCTCATTGAGCGTGCCGATGGTTTCGCAGAAGTCTTCCCCGAACACAAGTACAAGGTCGTCGAGATGCTTCAGCAGCGAGGCTCCCTCACTGCCATGACTGGTGATGGTAAGTTACAGCCGCCCCCAAATTTTCTGACACGACCATGTCGGAAAGGCGATTTGCTGACAATATCTGCGCACAGGTGTCAACGATGCTCCATCCCTGAAGAAGGCCGACTGTGGTATTGCCGTCGAAGGTTCATCCGAAGCCGCCCAGGCTGCCGCCGATATCGTCTTCCTTGCCCCCGGTCTCAGCACTATCAT
Source organism: Cytospora schulzeri (assembly GCA_003795315.1). Lineage (NCBI taxonomy): Eukaryota > Fungi > Ascomycota > Sordariomycetes > Diaporthales > Cytosporaceae > Cytospora > Cytospora schulzeri. The sequence continues at coordinate 145,856 of LKEA01000018.1, read as the reverse complement.
TCTCTCTATCAAGCTCGCCCGACAGATCTTCCAGCGTATGAAGGCCTACGTGCAATACCGTATTGCCCTCTGTATCCACCTCGAGATCTACCTGACCACCTCCATGATCATCCTGAACGAGACCATCCGCCCCGACCTTATCGTCTTCATCGCCCTGTTCGCCGATCTTGCCACCGTCGCCGTCGCCTACGATAACGCACACGTCGAGCCCAGGCCCGTCGAGTGGCAGCTCCCCAAGATCTGGGTCGTCAGTATCGTACTTGGTTTCCTCCTGGCCATCGCTACCTGGATCGTCCGTGGCACCATGTTCCTCGAGAACGGCGGTATCGTCCAGAACTTCGGCTCCATCCAGGAGGTCCTCTTCCTCGAGGTCGCCCTGACCGAGAACTGGCTCATCTTCGTGACCCGCGGCGGCAGGACCTGGCCATCGTGGCAGCTCGTCGGCGCCATCTTCGTCGTCGATGTCCTCGCTACCCTCTTCGCCCTCTTCGGTTGGTTGTCTGGCTCCGGCGGTGGTGTCATGCGCACCGAGCCCGTCACCCAATTCCACAACTCCGACGACGGCTGGACTGACGTCGTCACCGTCGTCCTTGTCTGGGCCTACTCTATCGGTGTCACCATCTTCATCGCTATTGTGTACTACATGCTCAACAAGGTCCAGTGGCTGAACGACCTCGGCCGCAAGGACAGGCACCACAAGGACACCATGATCGAGAACGCGCTGCTGCAGCTCAACAAGATTGCCATCGAGCATGACAACAACCCCATTACGGGTAGTGACAGGTATTACCTGGTTGAGAAGAACGCTGCTGAGGATGACGACTAAAGCAGTGTGTGTGGTGGTACTGCATTGATAAATTCTAATCATGCATACAATACTTAATCATAGAACTAGTCAACACTCTTCCACGAGTGAAAACTAATAATTCAAATAAACAAGTTAAAATATATATATCATGGAACGATTGGAGCAATATGTGATGCTTGATATTGACAATGAAAAAACATTGTGTGTGTGGTCTGCGTTATATTGATATATAGCAAACACCCTGAGTTTGAAATTATTTACACGAAACAAATGTCCAGAATAGGGCTATATGCTAGCTAGGCTTGGTCAAGTGTGATGTGGGCCAGCTGTGAAGCAAATGCGACCATCCTCCGCCCTCCGCCATCCCCCTTACCCGCTGCACCTGATCTCAGGAGGGACGGGCGGAAGACTTGATCTCATCGCCAACTCAGAGACACTGAGCGTAGTAGGCATTGAGAGTCGTGCAAGTCGCAGACACACAGCTAGTCGCCCCAGTCCACCCGCTCCCTCCACACTGGCCGTACTTGGTTTGACCCGCAGCGGCAGCCACACTCGTCGTGACAGCCTTGGAGGTCGTCACCGCCGTCGTCAAGGTAGTGCTCACAACCGAGCTGGTCTTGGAGGTACTAGCAGCCGCGCTGCTCGCGGTCGTCTTGGCGCTGGTGCTGGCCACCGAGGACGTAGCAGCAGCACTACCCGACCCCGTGAGGGCCGAGCTCGTCGCCGTGGCCGCGGAGCTGCTCTGCGCCACGCTGCTGGGGAAACCCGTATACTCGGCCGGCCCGGGCACGGTGTATACCTCCTCCGTGGTGTAGAGGTTGTACAGGATGCCCGGGTCGGTCTCCTGGTACAGTGCCGTGCCTAGCACGCCGCTCGGCTGGAGGGTTCCCGTGCCGCTCACGGCGAGGTTGAAGCATTGCGGGTAGTTCTGCGCGCCGTCGGCTGACCCGGCCGAGTGCAGGGCTATGATCTCGTGCCTCAGGACGTAGTTCCCTGCGGCCAGGTCGGCGGGGATCTGGACGAGCCAGGTGTTGTTGTTCTCGATGAGGCTAATCGAATTGCTTGATTAGTCTACTCCTTGCCTTTCCTTTCATTCTCGTCTTTGTCCCTCGATGTTTTGTATGACAACAAGCTGGCAATAGAGGACCTTGGGACAGTAACTTACACGTCGCTTCCCCATACGCCCGGGTCAGACCCGCTTATGTATCCCACGCCATCAATCTTGAAGAACTCGAGTGTCGTCTTGTCAACCGTCTCACACGAGGCCCCGCAGTTTGCGAGGTAGTCAATCACCGGACCGTGATGGCTGTCTGGCCAGGCAGACGCCCACTGGATGGAGATAGAATCGCCCGCCTTCACGGAGGCATGGCCGCCAGCGTTGGTAGCACTCTTGTGACATATGATGTCTGAGGTCTGGTACGCGTCGGGTGCAACGAAGCCGTTGTCTGTGTCCGAGGCCGTCCATCCTACCACGACGGGTGGGTTGGTCTGGTAAGGATAGGAGGTTGGGTCGTAGCCTTGCCAGTATACTCCGTCGACTTAGAATTGGATGTCAGCAAGATCCTCTAGGATGATATGACAGTAGGAACACGTATGGAGTAATTCTCCTTGAGTAGCCGAAATTCCTAATATCCCAAAGGTTCTGGAATTTTTGGGAAGTGGCGAGCAAGGAGCCAGGAAAAAGAGAGATATTCTCGAATTTATACGTACTGACGAGGTTGTTGACATGTCCGTGGGCGATGACAGCAGTAGCTCCGGCGAGGAGGCCGAGGATTGGTCTTGACAGGATGGCCATAATCGCGTTCCTTTATCCAGTACAAAGTTTGAAGGTATCGCAAGAGTGTGTAAGAAGATATCAGTTTGTTGATCTCACCCTCCAGTTGCTGACTTGCTGTTGTAGTTGCACCCAAAAGCTCAACAACACATAGCTGGGCATGGCATCCATTTATACTGACAAAGTTCATGACCACCCAAAGTAGACACATGACTATCAAGAAACTCTCAATCGAACAAAACGTGCCTTGCCGTCCCAACCGAGCAAGACTGCCAGAAGGAGACTCTCGAGGCCGTCCTCCGTGATCATGTTGTTGCTTCTGGCGAGTATTCCACACTCTCCCCCCTCCAGAAGACGGTTAACCGCCGGCAACAAACATCTGGTTATGGCAACGTGCACGCCGATGTTTCATTATGGAACGTGGTGCCATACACGTGTGGATAGTAGATAGTTCCCGGAGGTAGGCTATCCTCCAATGGAGCAAGTCGAGGCCAGCCATGTCCACGTGCTTTGCAATTTCAACTGAATAAAAAGATCTAGGATACACATCTCGAGGGGAATGGTGCCACGCTCTTGTGGACGCTGAGCCGGTTTGGATTTTGCGTCTTCATCCAGGTGAAGGCGTGGCATCTGTGCCCAGCCTTTGCTTTCCTGAATGGGCAATTTCGGGGGGCCGTCCGCCGCATCGCATGCATGCATGCAAAGAGCCCCGGGCAGGAATGTGATCCAGGGGGGTCCTTATACTATGGCTAAGCTTTTTTGACAGACGACACGAACAAGGGTATGTATTTTATATTCTACTTATATTGAATCAACGTAAGCCCGGCGACTTGTGGTGTGAGCTGACGGGCTGGGCCATGCCAGGACGAGGAACACGCAAATCTATCCTCCGAATAGGATGCCGATTCGCCCAATCGCTAGCAACGTACTTTATTGAGGCTCGGTACCATATATAGACCCTTGCAACTAAGACGAGTCACACGAGGTTGTTTCGAAACCGTGGTTGGTTATTTTCTGGACACTTAGTTACTCCGCCAATAGCTCAGCAAGCCTATATGAACTTCATCGCTCCCCCTGACCGAACTTTGTTCTTTCATGGTTTGGATCCACTTCAACCCTGCGCGAGATCACTGCTGGTTGCCATGTAGTATCGTAGATGAGCCCAGCAAAATGTTTCCAGGAGAAGTAAAGAATAAAATGGCTTTGTAACCAATATCTGCCATGTGTCTGCAGAGTCGATCGTGCCAAGCCAGGAGGCTCTGTGCTGATCTCTGGACGAAGATAACGACAACGCTGGACACAGTCATTCCTTTACCGAGAAATGACAATGACCGTAAGGGCTGGAGGGCTATTCGTGATCCTGAAGATATGGGGCCTCCTGCGGCCACTCGTGAGAGCATTAAGTATGCAGAGCGCCGAGATATTTTGGACCTGCAGTTGCGGTCGAGGCAAAGCAGATGGAAATCCGTGGCGAAAGAGATGCCGGGCTGGAAGGTGTCTATCCGTCACGTTAACTGTAGACGGGCTCGACCTCAGGTACCGCAGGCGTAGGCATAACAGTTAGCTTGAGTAATCGTACATTTCACTAACAGCAGTGACCGGAGATGTATGTGTTTCGACCATGAGTAGCCTGCTTGCAATGCACATGATATGTATGTAACTCTCTAGGTCAATATACAAAACATCAAAGGAGGGATATCATACCATCGTCGTTCGTGAGGAGAGAGAGCATCTGACCAAGCCACACCGCCAAACTCCCGCTACCGTGTAAAGGAACTACATTCTATACCATCTGCACCCATCCCCCTTTCCTCTTCCCCACGCCTCACGTCATTGGAAGATCTTCAAAGATCTCCATGGATCCGAGGCCAACGTCACCAACCATCCGCACAGCGCACACAAACACTACCGCTCCTTCTTCTGTAGATCCTCATCGCTCAAAACTCCCCATCACCGCCCCCACCAACGACAGCAGCCGTCCACAGACCAACCAGTCCCCACCAATTGACCTTCCATCCTCTCCAAAGACCCTCCACACCTTGGCCACGGCGGTAGACCGCCTCAGCAACACCCGGCTTGCCCTTCTTAGGAGCAGTCCGACCCTTTGCTGCTGCTGTTGCTGCTGCCGCCGGGGTCGTAGGCACAGCCCTTGATCCCTCATCGTTCACAATCGTGTACATAGTGCCGAACACGCCATCGTACCTGCCCGGCTGCACGATCGTGTCCAACGACGTGGCCGGAGCTCCGTCCTCGCTGATCGGCTTACCAAGAGGCTTCTCACTGGGACTTGCAGCTTGCTCAATGGCGCGGATGTACTGCGGCTGGTTGAGCACGGCGACCTGGCCACGGCGCAGGACCGTTTCGAGCGGGAGCTTGAGGAACAAGGCGACGGTGGAAGATGAAAACTTGGCGAGGGAAAATGTGGTTGGAGAGATCTCACTGTCAATCATGAACTTGGTCCTCAGGACCAGTGGCGTCGAAAGGGCGAGGACAGGATGTACGAGGGAGTGCAGAACCGTGGGGAGGACCAGGCTTGATGGACAGAGATATGAAGGGAGAGCGCGGAGCAGTGCCAGCGTCCTACGTGGGCCGCGACTGGTTGTTGTGATTATTGATCTGATCTTGTTAGCTCTATGTGTGACACTGTGGGACACCAAGTAATAAGCAGGACTCACCTCGTGCGGACGAGATCCAGTGGCGAGAGAATGAGGCTCGTCACGACAGCAGCCGCGGCGGCTATACCAAGTGATGCCCATGGGTAAGGTGAGGCGAGATCGACCAGGCGGTCCAAATCAGTCTTCAGGCCAAGGTCCGGCACATCGAAGAGTGCACTCAGTAGACTTCTTGACCAATTCTCCAGCAGGGACTGCAGCACTGTGTAAACAAAGGTTACATTTGTCCCTTTCCAAGTTCCCCAAGCGCCTTCCCTCTGCCACAGTTGTGACAAGACCTCCGTTATCGAGTCGGGGCGGCGGATATTCAGCATGTGAGCTGGAAGTTCGGGCTTCTTGATCGACTTTGGAGATTCTGGTGGGGGCGTTGAGGATCGCCTCCTTCGTCTTTGTACGGGCGATGGTGTATGCGGAACATTGGTGGTGAAGTATGCGGGCTCATCACCTTCTGAGCCAGAATCGGCGAGCTGAATGCCAGTGTTAGCGATGTCTTCCCCAGTATCTCCCAGTCTACCCAGCTCTCTCTTTCAAAGATTTCCTCCTAGGTGACACATACATCGTCGGTCCAAGGGTTGGTCTTCAGGCTGGACTTTGTGGACGCGGCGGGCGTTGGCACAGGAAGCGGCAGAGCTCCCAATGCACCAATATCATCCTGAGTGCGAACCTGCAGCAGCAATTTGGCGGCCTCGAAGGGTTGGGCCAGGAACACGGAGGTGTATTTCCATATCAGCTCGTCGACGATATCCTTGACGCTTCTAACGACAGAGGGCGAGGGCTCGGAGATGTAGTCCTTGTAGTCGAGGTCGGAGAAGATGTCGCGTGCCTTAGACGCATACTTTCCCGAGGATGTGCCCGGTGCAGATGGACGGGAGAAGGCATTGGGACCCGGTATGTTTGGTGCTTCAGTGGAGACATCCCCGATGGTGGGAGGGATGTAGTATGGTCTGAGGGGATTGACCCCTGGTCTATTCGTACTGTTCGACATGATTTCGAGGTTTGGGAGTTTTGGAGAAGACTGGGAGGGGTCGGACAATATGTGTTCAGGAAGTCGTCGTCGTGATCGTGGTCATGATCTCGTTCGTGTGTTGCCGTGCCGTCCGTGTCCTTTTATTGTGGTGCGTGATGGTGATGGTGATGGTGATGTCGGTGCGGGGTGGAGTGAGTGAGCTTCTTCTTTTGTTTTGTACCGCCGAGAGAAGCTCTATTCTCTAGTGATCAATCCTCTTTCCAACTAGACTTCTTCCTGAAGCTATACAGAAAAAAACCAGAGCACTGTTCACCGAGTGAAACAAGCTCTTTGGTGCTCTTGGTAGCGCGTCACGTAACGGGTCCGTAGTGTGTGTGATGGATGCTAGATTCACCCCGGTTTTTGCTTTCTCCTCACCAAAAACCCGGTTTGAACTGCAAGAGTGGTCGATAACGATGGCGATAACGGAGGCCTGTACTGGCCTGGTTATGTAATCCTCTGAGAAGTGACAGCGGGTGGGTTATCGATACCGATAAACCTTGGGAAGCCCACTCTGGGATTTTTTGCTGACGATCTGCGGCTCTGGCATTGGTGAAATTCAATTGTTGGAGAAGAAAAAAAGTACCACAGTACTAAGTACCTAGGTAGTAATGTTCGGTTCGGTCCACAGTCACAAGCTCTCTCGGTGCGGTTTTCGGCCCCGTTCCCAATACCCCGGAAAAGAAAATAATCGCGGACTTTTGACTCTGATCTGACTTGACTTGACTTGACTTGACTTGCGCCCGCTTCGCAGCTGCAGCCAACGTGCATTGTCATCTTTCTGACATTTTTACACTACCTCTTTTCTTTTTGGTTTTGGAGAGCCCATTGCTTGAACAGTCACCACCAGGCTACAATCACAACGGTCATATACCAGGCTGCCAATTGGAGACCCTCCGAAGGCATTCAAAGCAAATCAATCCAATCCGAGTCTTGGTCATATCTATAGACCGACCATCTCTCTCTCTTTCTCTCTCTCTCTATCTCTGTGTCTTACTCTCTTGCGCCTGGTCGATCAACCCTTCCTAACACCACCACCACCACCTTCTTCGCCTCTGTCTCTACTGTAACCTCCTCGACTTTACTTCGGTCCTCAACCTTCGCTACAATGGCAACCCCACGAGCCTTCACCCGCGCGTTGATGCGCCTTCGACCATCGCATGTGCCTACTTGCGGCAGCAGCAGCTCCTCAATAATATTACCCCGCCCATCCTCCGTCCTTGCCCAGAAACACCGAACCGCTTTCCGGATATGCCGATCGAGCCCAGCTTTGGCAGCCCGTGCCTTTACTACAACACCTACAAGGAAGCATGGACACGTCGACCCACCAAAGGCCGGCGAGGAGATCTGGGTGACCTTTATCGACAAGGACGGCGACGAGCACAAGATTGCAGCCAGCAAGGGGGACAACCTGCTGGATGTTGCCCAAGCGCATGATCTTGAGATGGAAGGTACGGAATGCCCAATCTTGATTTAACGAGGTCTCTTCACTTCCCAAGCAGAATTGTTATACTGACAAGCTATTGTCTTAGGTGCTTGCGGCGGATCCTGCGCGTGCTCGACTTGCCATGTGGTTGTGCAAGACGAGGAGTATTACGAAAAGATGCCGGAACCCGACGACGACGAGAACGACATGCTCGATTTGGCATTCGGCCTGACCGAGACAAGTAGGCTGGGGTGCCAGGTCGTCTTGACCCCGGAGATGAGTGGTCTGGTGGTTAAGTTGCCTTCTATGACGAGGAATTTGCAAGCGAGTGATTTCAATTCATGAGAATGGAGACTGTGAGACAACGGGAAATGGAAATAGAAATACAAGACTTTGCAAGGGCAGAGCTGAGCAGTATGAAGGTCACATTTTGACAGCTATACTGCTGGGCCCCGCCGTGCGCTGCACTGGAAGATATGGAGGAGTGTGTACCAGGCCAGGAGTTCGGGGATGCAATATGGGATTCACAACTAGGCTCCCTTCGGGGAATTTTGTATATGTATGTAAAAGTATCATCACGACGTCGCGACAAGCGATAGAAGGAGACTGGGGGGACACAAAAAGACGTCCCGATTGAGAACCCTACTCAAAAGATTCAAAAGAACGCCTGCCAAATGCAATGCAATTCCAAATGTCCGTTGCGCCAGAGACCCTCGCCCTTGACAAAACACACCGCCCAATTAAGCCTCCTCGATGGGGCCCTTCTTCATTGCACCACCGCCCGAGGCAATCAGGTCCAGGAAGCCCTTCTTACTCATCTCTGTAACCTTCTCCTTCTTCCTGTCCACACCCAAAACACCATCCTTCTTGGCCGCCCTCTCCGCCTCGACGGCCTTGACCTGCGCCGTGCGGAACGCATTGAACAGCTGAACCACACCCCTCTGCGCGACCTTCCGCAGCCTCTTCTCCGTCTCGAGGATCTGGCCCGTCGTCTCGCCATCCGTATCCTTCATGATCTCGCCCGTGACGGGGTTAATGTTGCTGAACATGCCGTTCGTGGCCACCAGCACGTCCCGGACGCGGCCCTTCTCCATGGCCAGCCTCTTCTTCTCCCGCATCATCTTCCTCGCCTTGCTCTCCAGCTTGCTGTCGACGGCCTGTCGGCCTGCCTCCTGGGCGCTAGGGTCGCGGGCGAGGACGGGGTCGGCGCGGTTCTTGGTCGACACCTTGGCTGCGAGGATCTTGGACATGGAATTCGCGAAGGCGTCCGGGTCGTTACGCTTGGATTTGACGGTGCGTTTTGGCCGTTCGGCGCCGTCTTCTGCGTCCTGCTCCTCGCCGCTGCTGGCCTCATCGTCGAGGTCCGAGTACTCGTCATTGTCGTCCTCCTCTCCGTTGTCTGATTCCATCTCGTCATCGGAGGGTGGGGCGTCTTTCGCAATCTTGTTCTTGGCTGCGTCACGGGCTATTGATGGTGCTGCCGCCTTCTTGTTTCGTGGTGGTGCCCTGTTCTCTTGATCCGAGTCTGATTCTGAGCCCTCGGATGCCGAGTCGGCACCGTCGTCTACTGGTGCATTGTGAATATCATCGTCCGAGTCCAGCAGATCCACGGCCTGGAAATCTTCCGCATCGTCCTCGCTTTCGCTGTTGTATGCCTGCTGCTTCTTCTGCTTCTTGTTGGGTCGGGCGGTCTTTGATTTTGTCGCCTCGTCATGCGACCTCTTCTTGTATGTTGTTCCGGCCATTTTTGAGAATATGTTGGATGGTCAAGGATCGGGCGTTGAGTTGGGGAAGCTGGAATGCGATTGAAGGAGGGAAGGGGAGCTATCTACAAATCTGCTACCTCCAGGGTCTGATTCTGCCGCGGAAATTTTTGGCGGTGTCGACAGGCGAACGTGGGGCAGGCAATCCGGTGAACAATTGAACCACATGTGACACCCCCCCGCCTGACTTGGCTAACCCTGGAGTCAGGGTTAGAGAGCCCCTGTGGGTTCAAGCCCCTTTTCAGCTAAAATGCACCTGTTTGTTTACAAACACTGGCCTCCTTCATCAACCTCAAGCGGGCATATTTCCCAGCTCTGGCTGCGTCAGAACATACCTAGGTATATAGTTCAAACGCTGACACAGTACCTGCATCTTCTAGCTTGTCAAAATTCTGAAGGGGGTGCTTGTTGATTTTTCCACACAGTTGCCCCTTATGCAGGGTGTCGCGGTGTCCATTCGCATTCATCATTGATGCCTGTCCTCGGCTCAGATTCCTCGGCACCCGCCGATGCAGAAGACTATGCCACTGCCACTGCCGTGCTCTTCACAACACATTGGTGGTGCCCAGGTGATCATGAAATATCATTTCCCCTTGCTGAGCCATCGTCATCCTTGAAGATATAGGGCGAAGACTCCCTTCCAGTGCTCCTTATGTGACATGTCATATGCGACAAGTCATCGATAGCCGTCTCACGAGTGTTACTCTGCGATGGATTCGTGCTACAATTATCAGCCTCGCACTCTTTATGTAGCGGCCTTGTTGAAATTCTCAATATATACTTCTTGCCATGGCTGGCTTACATACACTACATATATACATACATGCTGGATGTCCAGGTGAGGATTGACATGGTTTCTGCGGATTAGGCCTGCCTTTGAAGTTTGGGTATAGCTAAACTGCAAAGACGAAACATTGGTCCATCAAGGAAGTGATAAGGACGCGTTGTCGTGAGATTCCGCGTCACGAACAACTCGACCGAGGTCGGGTTGCTGGCCGAATCGTCGCTGTTCTTGTGGACAAGGTCAGATTAACCTCTATAGTTGGTTTCGCGTGCATGAGGCACACCAACATTATTCTAGGTAAAGTCCTACCGCTGTAATCCTGGCTGAATACCTGGCTGTTCTCCTTTTTCTTCTTTTTCTTTTTCAAATAGGTTTGGAGATCCTGACAAGACGCCATCCAACCTCCCCAGCCACATTTACCTAGGTACGCCCGGGCGGCTCATCACCTGCCAACTGTCTCCCCGTGGGCTTGCAGTCACCCGTCCCCCCCCC
>LKEA01000018.1:120174-132501 GCA_003795315.1 Cytospora schulzeri | reverse complement strand
CGGAACCCACGTGGAGAGATATGGGCCTACTACACGTTGGACGTAATTTTGGTTCCGGGTAAGCAGATAAGAGCAGTCAATATTTTGGCACAGAGGATTAATTATAATCTATACAGTACGGATCGACTGCTGCTGGACTAATATACAAGCTAGAGTTTTGATGCTGCAGACTATGATCTTCTTGCTGGGGTCCCGGGCGTCTCGAAGTCACATTCTGTCAAGAAGCTGGTTGAAGTGAGGGTAGTGAGAAACTGTGGTATTTTGCATCACGAAGGTTTAGCAAAATAGGGATATAGGTACGAAACGCCAGAGGCAACCACCAAGTAACAAAGAATCAACTAGCCAAATCCCGCCCCTTCCCAATGGCTCCTAGCACACCATCCATCACTCGTCCCACAAAACCCTCAAGGTACTCGGGACCGGCCAAAAGGCGCTCTGATCCGCCGTCATATAAGTCCTCAACCCCGTCCATCCTGCATCTGGGTTCCTCGCAGCCCCAACCTGGCCGTTCCAGGGCGCCGCGGGGAAGGACTTGAGCACGCCCCTCCCACCCGGCGCACGTCGCAGGTTCTTCAGCCCCACAATCTTCTTGAACATGGCTGACAGGCCGGCGATGCTCATGTCCTTGCCGAGACAGAGATGCGGGCCCCAGCCGAAGTGGATGTAGCTGTCGACAGGACGGTCGAGGCGAACGGTCTCCGGGTCTGGGAATACGGTGGCGTCGTGGTTGGCGGTTGTGAGGTTTACAATGATGCGAGAGCCTGTTCTTAGGTTATAGGATATGCCTCTGGCGCCTGATTTGGCCGTTGGCAAGGGATGGAGGCCGGAGGGGTCAGAGGAATTAGGCATGGATGGGGAGAAATCATGGATGGTCTGGTCGCTTGCTAGTTCCCTGAAGACGGCGACGGCGCCGCGGAGACGAACACCCTCAAGGAAGCTGTCAGGTAGTAAGCTCACCGCACCCGGTACTCTTGGGTTTGTCTGGGATGACTCACTATTTCTTCAATTGCTCATCAGCCTCGGCTGTTCCCGCGTGTGCAAGCGTGTACATCGCTGGGAGGTGTGGCTTCCCATCACCAAGATAGTAGTCGATAGCCTGGCTCAGGGCTTCGGTCTGGTTTGCACAACCAGCTACCGAGGCAGGAAGTATAGAGCCCCATACCACCTCCTCCAGCGTTCGTCCGGCCTCCATCATCATGCGCTTGATCATGTGGTCCCCATACAGCCCCAGTGCGGGCCACTCCGACTGTCTAGGTTCACCATTCTTGCCACTCTTCAGCTCTTCTCTGGCGCCAAGGTTCTCCTCCAAGGTCTCCGCTACAGCATTCAAGAAGCTATTCCCAGTGCTCACCTGCAACGACTGGGTTTCCGACATAATCAGCCGTCCCAAATGCTGCGCCCACTCTCTGGCATGCGAGCGAAGCGTGAACGACTTGCCAATATCGGCATCGAAGAAAATGGCGGCGAAGCATCCAAGGAGCACCAGGTATAGCTCTTGATCTGAGTATACGCCTTGGGGGTTCGCTTGGGTTCTCAATGGTAATGACCACAGGGCCGCGCTGAAGCGTGCCGTGGTGAGGGCTATGACATCCCGGACGATGTCGACCTCGTGTGTGCGGACACCATGTGAAGCATTCGGATGGTTCAAGCCGGTCTGTGACGCCTCAAAGTCGCCATACTGGACAAGTAGTCGGTCGGTTGTCACAGAGAAGAAGTTATTGATTTCTTTTTCCCAATTGGCGGGGTAGAGACACCCCTGGATGTGGTTGCGGTTGGATGCATTTACACTTCTGTCGCCAGTGAGGCAGAACTCGTTTGCCAGTAGAGTGCCATCATCCCGCATGCTTAAGAAGTTGATTGCCTCTCCCCAGGTGACCTTGAAGTCCTCCGGATTGTTCAAAATATGTGTGCATGCCTTGTAGGATTTGATCATTGTCAAACCAGGCCGCCGGTGAGGCGTCTCCCAGTTATACTGGTTTTTCTTCCCAAGGCCCTTGAGCACTTTCTCATTTTCCGCTGGTGTTACAAGTGGGAAGTGTGCGTAGACACTATTATTGACGAAGTGGTTGGGGAAAGCTCTGAAAATGAGTTTATGCAAAACATGTCCACCATCAACCGCGGAATCACAGTCGACCTCATTGAAACCCCAGTTCGTGAGGAGCTTAGGCGTGTAGTCTATCGTGTAAAACCTGTCGCCTCGGACCAGGGCCACAGCATCTGACAAAATAGCCGTTGTCATTGTAACAGTGCCACAGAGCCCACTGCCCGGGGACATTGGTGGCTTGGTCTTCTCCGCAATAATTCCAGGATAGATCTCGACACGGTCGGGAGTGTCGTAAAGTTGTTTCAACCTGGATGCCACTTCAGGATCTGGGTTGATGTCTTCAAAGGTCGCATGCTTCGCAAGGCCCACGAACTCTCTGAACTCATTGAGCGTGCCCAGGTCCCAACCTCGTGCTTGTAGAATACCCAGGACTTCGACTGACTTCATACAACGCGGTACCTTGTTGGCTCCGAAAGAGCCAGCAACGTCGTTAATTGACCCCGTCAAGATTTTGACCAAATCGTCATCACTCAACGTGCCATCCGGCAGCCGCTTGAGGTTCTCAAATATTCTGGCTTCTGGTTCTGGAGGCATAGCAGCCTGCCACAGGGCGAGTGCACCAAGGACGTCGGTGTGGCTAGCAGTCTCTGGGTTCTTTCCTTTCAGTAGGCGCTTGAACTCCGCAATCGCCCACTCCTCATCCTTGGGAGAGATTGTGCTGTGCCATCGGTATAGGAGGTTAAACTCCGCTGAAACCATGTTCCCGGTCCCAGCAGGAACGCCTTTGCTGAACACGGTCTTGCCCTCTTTTGCTCGTGGGTCAAGTGACCATGTCGTATTCGCTCGGTTCAAGGCGAGTATGGTACGAACAAAGTCTTTCAACACAATGTTGATATAGATGCCAGAAGTGACCAGTCTGCCCGTCTGAAACAGTTCCTCGTCATACCTCGTCCAGCCTCCCTTGTCAGATTCGCGAGGTTTCGTGAATCGGCCTGATTCGTTGATTCTATATTCAAATTAGGACACTGTATAAGCCAACAGGCAGAAAGAGTAGGATAGGTTGCCTTCGAGATGTGCAAATGGGGAGGGGACACGACGGCCTGGTCAAGGGATGGATAGACTCACAAAGCAAGCTGAGTGACGACGTAGTTGTGGAATCTGTTGAACATAATTAGATATATGCCACATCCGGGTGGAAATCCCAGCAGGCGTGCCGAACTGAAACAGTCCCGCTTCAATTGGCCATGCTTGAATGTCCGCATTGCCCGGACTTCTTCCAAATTGCGACCATACAAGGACGACAAGTCGAGGTATGAGGAAGCCATATTGTTGTTGTGGTCCGTCGGAGATGTCTGGAAGATGTCGTGTATAATTATGGTGGCAAGGTAAGGCAGCATGCTGGAAAGACCTTGTGGATGAGGCTCGAAAGTGTCTCCTCTTGCCACTAACAACATTGGGGTCAGTGCCGCTACTCATATGCAACGAATCCAGGGTGAGGGGAACCCATACTCAGCTTGTCAAAGATCGTTCCTGGATCCGGAAGGTCGGGATTCTGAAAGACGGTTGGCCTCACTGACCTGGCATATGGTCTATTTGCGGCCCCGAGCTGCGGATCATTGATGTTGTTATGAGACCCATCGGCCTGACGATATTGGTACTGATCCCCTAGAGAAGAGGCCGGAGGGTGATCGAGAGTGTTCCATAGCTGGTCAATGAAGCCATCACTGAGTTGCTTCAACTCCTTGGACTGCGGTGGCAGTTTGGATAAGAGCTGCACCAGACGCTCGACGAGAAGCTTGTTGTCATCGTTGATACCTTTGGCAGAGGTACTGAGGAATATGCCCAATGTTTCGTAGTCCTTGAACCCAAGCCTTTGGATGTCCCGAAGGATGCCATTGTGGGGGCTGTTGCCGTCATTCTCAGGGGTATGAGACCGGCTCTGTAGGGAGGTAAAAGAACCGCGGAGGGCACTCAAAATGGAAGAGAGCATGCCGTTAGGGGAAGAGGACATAATGCATAGCTAAAAGTGATTTATCATATGAACGTTCGAACAATGAGTACAGCGAGGAGGGTTTCTAGCCAGTACGTCGTAAAACTGGGGACATAGATCGTTCTGCGGGATGTACAATGTAATCTGCCAGCAGGGAAAGTGCTACAACGACAGATGATCAAAAAGGACATTCGAGTGCTGTCGGAAGACAAGAGCATGTCCACTCAGGCTTTCTTGGCATCCATGAATGTTGTAATAACACTGAAGCCCGTAGGAAGCCTCTTGCCACGCAGGCTGCGATACTTGATCGCACCTGCAGTCACTTGCACTGAGACCCATAGGCTTTGCGGAAACACTTGGGCACACTACCAAGCTCTCGGCCCAGGCTTCTTGCGGGTATACGGAGTCAGTGGACCTTGGAAGGTTCAGAGGATGAAGCTATCCTTAGATGTGGCGCAGATCACTGCTACCATCAGATGGGCAGGAATAGAAAAAGGTGACACGGTCCGAATACTTTGAGAAAAGGCCGTATATCCAGAATCCCATTTCTTGGAAGTCGCAATTATGAGGAGCTAGAATTGCGTTCCGTCTCTGCAGAAACGCATCCTTTTGTATTCGATCTTGTTGTAGTTGTCGTGGAAGCCGTGTTTGATTTCTATCACATCTCGCCTACTGTCCAGCTGACAGCACGAGACGGAGATGAAGCGTTTCGTCGTAATTCAGCCATGCCACATTACCGCCTCACCGTTGCCTCGCAACCATAGACTCAGGCTCCATGCCTTTGCCAGCAGACAGCACACCCGCCTTGCGTAGTACTTCCACGGTCTTCTCCACAACACTCAGGTCGACGCCTTCCGTGTGGTCCGGGAACCTGACTGTCTTCAGCCACTCCCGTGCATCTTCCTCGGAGTAATCGAGCTCGGTGCTGATATACTTGACTGCCTCCTCCTTGTTCTCGTTGAAGTGCTTAATGCCCTGGTCCAGTTTCTCGAACAGACCGTGCAGCCTCAAGTCGAGCTGGCCATCGCGGACAAGGTTGGTGCTAGCCACAATCTTCCAGCTGCTCCAGGGGGTGTAGATCTCGCCAACCTTTCGTATCTCGCCTGAATCGTAGTAGCGTTTGGAGGTGAAGTGCTCCCACATGAAGAAGTCTGCCTCTCCGGAGTTGACTGCTTTGCGCAGGTTCTCAAAGGTATTGAGAACGACGAAGTCGGAGTAGGGGGAGGAAGAGGTCGCGGTGGCGTTCGAGAGCCAGCCGTGTTGATCGGCTAGGACGGAGCCCATGACATAGGATCCCGAACCGATGCGAGAGACACCAATTTTTCCGCCGTTGAGCGAATCGACGCCTGTGATTTCGGGACGTTGTGCACCGGTGGATATCGCCCAGCCTGGAAGAGCCGAAATTCAGTCAGAACTTTTCCCAAGGAGAAACCATCGCATTGCAGGGGAGGGGAAACCACTGACAGAGAGGCGTCTCGACATAGGTGCCTACTACTTTGTAACCCCCGTCACTAGAAGCCTCCTCCTTGCCCAAACCGGCGACCCATCCCTCGGTCAGACCAATGCCGACATCGATCTCGCCTGCGCGGAGGGCTGTGATCATATGGCCGGTGCCAGAAGGGAAGGGTACCAGGTCGGCATCGAGATTAAAGTGCTTCTTTGCGAAGTAGATGGGTGTTGAGAAGTGCTCGGGTACATAACCGATGCGAAGCGGGGCAGATGCCGATGCTGGTGCTGACGATGATGCCATGATGTCTTCCTCAGTCAGGTAACAGACGGGCGAGAACATGCAAACAAACAATGACTTTCCCTGGGCTGCTGGGTACGTCTCTGTCCCTTTGGAAGATATTTATTTTCTAGGTCGAGTCGAAGCGGTATGGAGCACATGTCATAGTGAAGCTTGGTGAGCATGCGGCAGCTCCGGACTTTTCAGCGGAGAACATGGTGGAATGGAGGGGTAATCCCTGTCTTGTTCCCTGTTTGTCCAGTAAGCGGGGTTCAGCCTTACGTACAATAAATAGACTATGCATATTGAATATATAAAATAAGGTAATACCGTATACACCTGGCAGCATACAGAAGTACTTGAAGGTGAGAATGAAGATGAGACAACAACTTCAGGACTAGATTATCCTTTTTGTACTATGCACAGAAGCCCACTTATATATGCAACGTTGAAACTTTAACGACCTCTGGTGGATCTCAAGTGCCGCTTTACTGTACCTAAGATAGCAGGAATCTGCGGACAGCTCAGGGTTACGAGGGGATTGCATAATGGGGCGGAGGGTTAGAGGGTTCAGGCGCTCTTGATTATTTGAGTACCCTCCCTCCCCCTTTGACCCCCCCCCTTTGATCCTCTTTTCCGCCCTCGAATATATGGCAGCCTACCAGGCAGCATCATAAAATCAACCTTGAAACTTTTGGAATCCACTTGGGCTTCCAGCACCTCAACAATGAAAGTACCTCCCTATAAGCACCTGGGCATACTTGAGGCCTTTCTTATCTACTTAAGTACTCTCTACCCGGCAACTAAGACCCATCCTTATTTACTTAGATAATCCATCTGGCGACCTCCTTTGTCATCACTTTCCCGCATCCATAATTATGTCTGACTTCGAAAATGCCGGTTACCGGCTCCTCTCGTTCAAGTACACACCGATTAAACCAACCAGAGAGGATGACCATCAGGAAAATGACAAAGCCGGCAGTTCAGAAACAACAGAGGCAGAGGCAAAAACAGAGACAAAGACAGAGGCCGAGTTGCCCTCACTTGCGCCGCTCATGACGGCTCTTCCACAACTTCAGGACGACACAAACCCTTCTCAAAGTCGAGACGAGAAGGAGGTCGCAGCATCAGGACCTGGCGAGGACAAGGACAATAATAAACCATCCGCATCGTCACCTGCATCAGCAGCTTCTGCATCAGTATTATCATCATCATCATCACCATCAACCCCACAACAGGCCCAATTTCACCTCTTTGGCGACTTACCCACTGAGCTCCGCATCAAAATATGGGAACTCACCTTTCTCCCCCGCGTTGTCGAGCTGCACCCAACAAGGCCCAACTACTCCGCAGTCCATGACGACCCTGGCCGCCAACCATTGTGGCAATCAGGCTGCAGCAACCCCGCCGCCTTATCCGTCTGCGCAGAGTCCCGTGACCTCGCTCTCAGTCACTTCCGCATCGCCTTCCCTCTCGCGGCCATCACAGCCGACCAGGAGGCCCCGACACCCTTCTCCAGGTACGCCGGCGACACCAGCACGTACAACTTCTCGGGCATCAGCGTCAACGGCAAGGCCCGCCTCCTCCGCAGGGTACTGCACATGTCGCCTGTCTACGATACCGTGGCGCTGCTCGGTCAGGACTCCGACTTCATGAAACTGTCGCAGCTCATGAAGGCGTTCCGGGATGCGGACCCCCTGGGCGTGGGTATCGGTAGGCTGGCCCTGAGCGTCCGTGGTTGGGGGTATGGCGGTTCCGTGACCATGATGAAGAGTCTTGGAAAGACCATCTTGAAGGACTTGGAGCAGTTGACGCTGTTCATGTACGGTGAGCGCGCGCCACCTGCAGAATGGCGCGTGAAGGGTGCTACCCTGGACGAGGAGTCGTTAGAGCAGTTCCGGAAGACAGGTAACCGCTGCGAGTTGATCCCGTGCGAGGGGGGTAGTGCGTGGTATGCTTACAGGGTCTGGAGTGGTGGGAAGGGTCGGCAGTTTTGGGATCATGATGGGAGGATTTTGCGCGTTGGAAAGAACGAAATGCAGATCATGGATCTGGAGTTTGAGGATGGATGGTGATATATAGCGAATAAATAGGGTACTAGTGTAGTGCTCCTTACCGAAGGAATACAATCTGACTTATACATCAGGTGTATTGAGATTCATATGCCATGGGACATGATCTTCAACGAATCCAGTGGCAAAGAATCCTCTGAATTGTTCTACTCGGGCTGTGACTTGAACTTCTCATACCAGTCACTGAACAGGGAGTGACCTGTTAATGCGGGGCCCGGGGTCTTCGATGATGCACGACCCATTGGTGATACATTGACAGCTGCTAGCCGGCGATACGTGGTAATCGAGCCAATATCGGTACAGCCTGATTCGTGTCGTGTAGCCGGCCTTGCCATGCATAGCAAACTTTCAGATCTCCCACATCTAGTCATAAGAACAGTCTGCCCGGACAGTGTCTGGCAACAGCTTTGTTTACTCAAGACTCGAGTAACGACATTTGAACGTACAACACCGAACATCATACCACCCCGCGCACGATACGCCAGGCAGGTCACATATCGAGGCAAAATGGACTCGAACTTAGAGACCGGAATCAGCTCGTACTCGAACAATTTGACTGCCCTGCAAACTATAAAAGCCCCATTTTGGGTGTCATCGACAAACTCCCGGGGAACCATGGACATCCTAACCTCGTGTCTTCTCACACTGATAACGTGTGTCTATAATGCCCTTCACCGGAATGTGTCGTCCGACCGAGGAACCTGGTCCAAGTTCAAGTTGACGAGCCAGTGGATCCTCGTTGCACTCATTGCACCGGAAGCTGTCGTCTATTTCGCCGCCAACCAGTTACCAGAGGCCCGTTGGCTGAAGAGAGGACTCCAGACAGCAATATCCCCTAAAGACCGGTCAAAATCCCAGCAGGATGATGTGGAAAACGCAGGAAGCCCACAGCCGCCCAGACAAGTGCGCCTCACATCAGAGAATACAATCTTCAGGAACAAGGACACCATAAATATGTGCCTCTTAATAATCGGACACTACTGCAGCTCCCGGATGTATGACTGTAGTCACGACAAGTGGATGCCATTGCATAGGAGACGGTTCATTTAGAGCGAAGACAAGGTGGTTCTGATCGACTGTGCATATCCAAATATGTGTCGATCATGGAAGAAAGATGTGAGCGACCTATGTTGTACCTGTAAAAGACAGTTCAAAAACATGGGCTTGCCGGTTCCCGATGCGTTGTTTGATTAAAGAGAGAGGGATAGCTAACCATCATCAATGCACTCTAGTACACCACTAATGTATAACCCTATACATGTATCCAGCTCTAGCACTGCCTCTGCATCTACATATGTACGTAGTTGCCCATTACTAGTTAAACCTCTTGAGAAATGCAACATCCACTACGCGAAAAACGTGACCTTCCTCCTCGTCTCCTCGACACCGTCCTCCACAGAATGTCGAGAAGCCACTGTCGAAGACGCCGTCTCGCTAGCCAGTGTAGTACTAGGACTAGAGCTAGTGTCACTTCCCAGGACCGCAGTTGCCAGCGCAGTCATGTTGGTAGGTCCCTGCTTGATATACTGCTTCTCCCGGGGAAGACTCTCCCACACGCCCTCCGCAAGGTGCAGGTGATCCTGAACAACCTGCTTGGGCGTGAGCGCAAGCCACTGAGCGGCGCTGACATCCGTGAATTTCTTAGCCTGCAAGACCTCCAAGAAGACCACGTCCTCGTCGCCCGTGTTTTCAATATAGTGGCTCGCCGCCTGCGGGATGTACCCCACGCCGCCGGCCGTGAAGTCGAAGGTCCGCGCGGCCTCGGGCGCCTGGAAGACAGTGATGCGTGCCGAGCCTTGTAGGAAGTAGTTCCACTCGGGAGAGGTTGTGTGCCAGTGAATCTCACGCATGGCGCCCGGCTGCACAACCACGAGGGCTGCGGCGAATTCAGCCGCGACGGGGAAGCTGGTCGAGTCGATGATCTTGACAGAACCGCCCGGTGTCTCATATGCAGGCTGTTGGGACCAGTGGTAGGAGTAGGTACCTGAGGTGCCGTCGAGAGAGCCAGCGGAAGAGGTCAGGTTTTGGGTCTTGTCGATTGCCTTGGGCTGGGGGGTGCCGTTGAAGATCTGATGATATAGTTAGGGGTATATCCCAAGTATTCCTACATCTGTGATGATATGATAACCATCTCGGAGAATTGGACTTACGTATAGCTGATCCTGAGGAATGTTGTTGAAGGCGCTCGGGTCCGCTTCGAAGTTTTTGGACAGAACACTGACGGGGTTGCGCATCATCATCTCCGAGACCAAGAATGTTTCGTCCTCACTGAATGAGCCACTGTCAAAGACAAGGAGGAACTCACAGCCCTCGTCAAAGGCTTGAATACTGTGAGGCACCCCGCTGGGGAAGAACCAGACATCGCCGGCGCACACATCGTCAACAAAGGTACGGCCCTCCTCGTCGACAGCCGATATTCTTACGCAACCTTTGAGCATCAGAGACCACTCGTTGGCCGTGTGCCAGTGGAGCTCACGATATGCGTTGGGACCAAGTCGCATGTCGACACCTGCCATGGCTTCCGCGGAGGGAAGAACATCGATGTTTTGCTGTCTAGCCCAGCCCGCGCCCTTGTCAGATCCTTGACGGTTATGAGAGAGGCCAAGGGGCCACATGGCCTGAGGCACATCTCCCTTGTCGGTGCCAGGTACGGCGTAGACATCGGGATTAATTTTCTCGTAGTCATACGTGCGTGGACCCGGATCAGTTGCACCAAATCCACCCCTGACAGGCTGCGGCACATCGACCGCGTTGAAGTCGAGGTACAGGCCGAGCTTGCGATCTGCGAACTGCCCGTTGACGTATTCAGGGTTGTCCACCACGGCCGAATCGGAATCTAGATCGGGCAGGGGAGCATTACCTCCCAGGAGGTCAGAGCCGCCATATAGAGACCCGGATGCAGCCGTAACGGTAGGTATGGGAGGGTCCACTCCACCGACGGGACCGGAGTTTTCGCCGTAGTCTCCCATTCTTCCGAGTCCGTTAGTGAATGCTTGCTGAGGAGTTGTTTGAGGTATGGCAAAGATGTTCAAAGGATAACTTGGTATCGAGAGCCATGTAGAGGGGGGAGGTTGACTTACTGAGGTGCTGGCACTGCAGAAGAGAAGGGCAATACCTGGAGCAAACCCATTGTGAATATGATACTTTGCGAATACATTGTATGGAAGTAATATCTTCAAGAAAGAAGGTAAGGGTGGGTTGTCTGGTTCGACAATAAGTTACGAGCCTTCTCGAAGCTGAAGGGGACTTCGCGTGAGTTGAGATGGGAGAGACGACTTCATGGAATTTGAACCAGATGAAATGGACCCCTTTATATGTCCGTTATGCCTCACAGAAACGAGAAGTAGGACCGTCGAGCAACGATGACACACAGCAATGTTGCAGAAGATCCATATCGGTAGTACCGGCACGAAGCAGGGGGCCGCATACTTGGAGGCTCTGCCAAGGGGAGGACCTCCATCTCACAATCGGCAGTTTGGCTAGTACTAAGTAGTTACAGTGAAGAGACCAATGTGACTCCCAGGATTTAGAGCCTCACTGGTGTGCACCGATCGGCTTCCAGGCAGCAAGTCCGAGTAATCTCCGCGATATCCATCGATTACGGTCGAGGCAAAGTCCAACAAGAAATAACATGGCGGTGATTGTTGGTGCTGTCGAATATCCTGTCCTTCAAGGAGGGCTTAGTGAAGGAATCTGCATGATGACACCCCACAATTCGACCGTAGTCCTGGGAGGCAAGCAGGATGCTTCCAGGATGAATGCACCTATTCGTCAGCATCGTTGGTCAAAGGATCGGAGTAATCATCACACTGCAGGGCAGTGAACAATATCGCTGAACCTTACCCACGAAGTGTGGGTGGGTATCACCTCGTAGAAGTAAAATAGCTTGAAACATAACGTAGGACCAGAGCCAGGCCTATCATGGGTCGTGATGGCGGTGAGGCTACCCAAGTAGACAATATAGACATGCAGCCTGGTCATATCAGGACTGGGCTGGGGCTGTACAACCGCAGAGAGATATATGCGAGTCGCCGACTGCAGATATATTAGTATTTTAATATCCTCCTGTCCAAATTTGGAAGTGGGCAGTATCAAGTGCGCATAGGAACAAGCGCTGCCCCCCACCCCCAACCCCGAGGTGACTTACAGCGCGACTGGCGAGCCTCGGAGATACGACTACCGAGCTCCATCAGAGAAAACCGAGATTCGGCCGGGCTCTGGTGGTAACAATGGTACCGAGTGTTGGCCGTCGTCGATACATATGGAGGGGTGTACATTAATCGTTGTGTGATTCCTCTTCTGTAGGGCTGTGCCGAGCATCCGAAAGTGCTACCGCCCAAGGGGAAATAGTTCTGGACAACCACCCCGGAGGCTGGGTTATATTGCAGGTACTCCACAGATATGACACAGGGAAGAATAACCATATGCATTCTACTGTATACTGTATTTAGCATACATGGTAAGCCCATTCGCGCGTGACAACCCACACATGCGG
>LKEA01000018.1:72154-120146 GCA_003795315.1 Cytospora schulzeri | reverse complement strand
TGTGCCCGGTATCTGCACCCCATTCGTACCCCGTGAAATATGTAGACAGATGATGTTTCTAATGATGCCTGGATTCGTACTCAAATAATGAGGGCCTGTTGCAACCATTACGTCGGCTTTTCAGTGGGTCGTGGCCACATGCATGTACTGCCGTGACATCCGGATCCGAAGTACCCAAAAGGTCCCGGCAACGTCGTTCATGGTTTCTTAGGGGAGCTGTTTCCATAAGTTCCAGGACGCGTGTTGTTCTCACAATATCTCGGCATGAAGGTGCCGACAAGCCACGTCCGGATAGCTGGGACCAAATGGTCACGATGCATGGGTCCTCGATGGCGGGCGAGGCTCGGGAAGATAAGAGGATATTGATGCCGCCGGGTGTACATAGAATATGACTACAGGCAACTGTGGGCGTGTACCGGTACGAAACCGCCAGAAACTTGCATATACCCGCTCCAGAGGTAAGCATTACATGTGATTAGGGGACTGGGTAGGTGGAGTTAGATTCATCCAGGCGTGTTTCCCTTGGTTGATGCTGATGTTCATGCAGTCCTTCTCCACGTGGGAGACGGACAAGTCGAGATTCATCATCCTATAGAAATGAGTAGTGAGTGCAAGTGTACGTCGTATACAGACGATAATATTAGACTTTGTGCAACATCTTCAAAGCAACCTTACCACGTGCCTTATTACTGAACTGTAGATATTATATACTATGTTCCTTGGTAATATTACTTGTAAGTGAGTTTGACGTTGAAAGAAGGGTTGAAGTCAAAGTTAAGTTGACGCCAAAACGCTTGGCAGGCCTTGGCGAGAGCTTGGCGTTCTTGGCGCTGGAGAAACACTACGTGCACGGGCCATTAAATATCAAATCCATTTATGTTCCATAATAAGAAAATTCTCAAAAGCTCAAAAGTTCACAGCCTACTTAAGTACACACAGCTCAACTCACTGAGATTTCTAGTTTCATTCATTTACCGACCAATCTTCATCAGTTGCAAAATTAAGAATGGCTGAACAAAAAGAATTCCATCTCAAGACGTCCGACTTTCTTGCCTGGTTCCAAAGCCAGCCGGACACCACCTTCCATGATGACATCGAGATTCAGGACCTGCGAGGGAAAGGCGCCGGACGCGGAATAGGTAAGCCAGCCCACCAATTCTTTTGTTCATGAGCCAGTCGCAACTGACACAATATTATCATGAAGTGGCCAAGGCCGACATCCCCGCAGAAACCGTACTCTTCACTATCCCCCGCCAGAGTATCATCTGCACAAACACATCTGGCCTCGTCGCCAAGATCCCTGACGTGTTCAATCCTCCGGTCGAAGATGGGGATAATGACGCCGACGACCATGATGTAGATGGTGGTGCCCATCAGTGTGGCCATGATCACGCTCACGACCACGATCACGACCACGATCACGACGAGGACGACACAGCACAAGACTCATGGACATCTCTCATCCTGATCCTCATCTACGAGTACCTCCAGGGCGCTAACTCGCCATGGAAACCCTACCTGGATGTCCTGCCCACCGTCGACCAGTTCGGCACGCCCATGTTCTGGGACCCCGAAGAGCTAGCGGAGCTGCAGGCCAGTCCCGTGGCGAGCAAGGTCGGCAGGGACGAGGCGGAGAAGATGATCCGGACCAAGATCATACCTGTCATCAAGGAGAACGAGGCCGTCTTCTTCCCCGCGTCAGACCCACAGAAGTTGAACGAGGATGAGCTGGTCCAGCTCGCCTTCAGGATGGGCAGCGTCATCATGGCGTACGCTTTCGACCTCGAGAAGGAGGACGATGACGGGTCCAAGGACGGAGATGAGGAAGAGGAGGACGAGTGGATCGAGGACCGCGAGGGCAAGACAATGCTCGGCATGGTCCCCATGGCCGACATTCTCAACGCCGACGCGGCGTTCAACGCACACATCGAGCACGGCGAGCACGCCCTCACCGCCACAACGCTGCGGCCCATTGCCAAGGGTGAGGAGATCCTCAACTACTACGGCCCCCTGAGCAATGGCGAGCTGCTCAGGAGGTACGGCTACACGACCATCACCCACCGGAGGTGGAACCTCGCCGACCTGGCGTGGGAATCCGTGTGGGCGGGACTGAAGAGCGAAATACCGCTCAAAGAGAAGGAGTGGGAGAAGGTCCAGGAAATTCTTGACGAGGACGACGAGCTAGAGGAGGGCTTTATTATCGAGCGTGGGGCAGATGATCCGGATTCCGAGGGGAGAGTGAGTGACAAGGAGAAGAAAGCGGACGTGCCAGAGGAGTTGCTGGACCAGCTCAAAACGGTCATGAAGGCTGTAAAAAAGGTCAAGGCCGATGCGGTGCCTGACAAGACCGTGCGTGACAGGATTATGTACTCTGCTATTTCAAAGGCATTGGACGAGAGGATGAAGCAGTACAGCACGACGCTAGAGCAGGACCTGGAGCTATACGCAGCCGGGAGTGGCAAGATGGACCGGCGGATGATGGCGCTGGATGTGAGGTTAGGCGAAAAGGTGCTGCTGAAGCAGGCCAGCGAATCGGCCAAGGCAAAGTTGGCCGAGCTGGCCGAGGCGGATAGGGGCGGTGACAAGCCCAGCGCCAAACGGCGCAAGGTGTAAAGCGCAGATCGCCCTGGTCCGCGTTGCGCATCCTTCTGAGATACCCACATAGTGTAAAACAAAGTCAGAAAAGATATAAAGATTAGGAAGGCAAAGAAGGGAAAAAGAGAACCTTTCCATTATGCTATTCGGATTACTGTTTGCGCCGGGGTATGTTGACTGCAAACATGTGCACATCGATTAAGCCAAAAACAAAACGCCATCCGTGAAATTCATTGTATGCCTTTTGGGGTATCCATTCCCGGAGATCCAAGTCTCCCATCCATATGATCCTCTGATAACCTTTAACCGAAAAAGAATATGTGCTCATGAGGTTTTAGCTTTCTTGCGCACCAAACCGTCAGCCAGGACATTCACGGCCGGCGCATCGGTACTTGAGGTTACGTCCTCGTCCTTCGCCGCGGCCGAAGAGCCATTCGCCGGCTCTTCCATCTCAGGAGTGGGCTCCTTTCTCTTCTTCCGCGGCACGAGAAGGTTGACAGGCGCCGTTGCACTGGATCCCACCTCAGCGCCGGCAGTAGATGGCGGTGTAGGCGTCAGCCCTTCAACCTCGGTCTGTGGCTTTCTCCTCGGCGTCAACACAGGCACAGTAACGACGGGCTGAGTCGCAGTCGCAGCTGGTGCAGAGCCCAAGGGGTGCTCTGCACCATCCTTGTTGGTCACAGACACCACGGTCGGCCGCTGCTTCTTGCGCACCAGATTCGTCATGTTGTTGACAGCTATCGACGCTGGAGCAACTGTGGCAGAAGTGACGTGCCGTCGTCCAACGACTTCCAATGCCCATTTTTGACCGCCACCAACCTCGTTGATCCATCTCCTAGTACTGGTAATAGCCAGTTCCAGGGTTTCGAAGTCGAGCTTGGTGAGCAAGTCAATCGATCTTTTGTAATCGGCTTCAGCAACAATCCGGGTTCCTCGGCCAGCTGGAGGCCAATAATAGTACGAAGTGGTGACCGGGATATCCGGTACATAGTTACGGGCGTGCCTTTTCACTCGCGGCATACGCGGATGGATCGGCCCCTTCAGTGTTTTCTTCCTGTCCTTAGCCCCAGAACCTCCTTTTGACGGACTCTGCTTAGTGGGAGTCAGCTGTGTGGAGCCGGGGGTGGCTCCCATTTTCAGGGGGCTCGTCTTTGGTGTTGAAGATGTGAGTGTGTTTCGTCTTTTTGGTGGCGTCGATGGCTGGGACATTTGCGTAATGTCAAAGGATGAGTTGGATGTAAAAAGAGACTCGGTGGGAGAAGTCACTGTCGTCTCGTTGTCTTTGGCCCATCCGTACGGTTCAAGTACAACCCATATGAAACCAGTCATGTGCCCGCTGGAACACTCTTGTCGGTATGCCATCATGTCCCAGAACTGCTCCATAGTCTGGACGCTGCGCCATAGCCCCTTCTCTTCGTATTGCGCCGACTTGGAAGCCTCGAGGTCGAGCTCGTCGCGGAAGCGGGATTTGGGGTCATCAGGGAACTTGGGTACCAGGCACCTCGGTGGAACCCAGTCATATTCCCGAGCGAAGTGGGAGATGCGCTCCAAGGGGTGACCAAGGATCCAATTGGACGGCGTGCTTGGTGTTCGAGGTAGGAAGGCGCGCAATTCGTAGGCATCTAGTCCGGGAACAACCAGAAACCCCTTCATCTGCTCCCAGTCTCCTTTCTTGTTAGAGGGGCGGAAGATCTTGTCCTCATGTGTACCCTGACCCTCCATAACTGAATTCAAGACACGGCACCACCATTTCACCAGGCCCCGATCATCAAGAACGTGCTTGTGCTCATTCTCCACGCTTCCGGGAAACAAGTACTGATTCTGGGCCCGGGCAAAGAGGCTGACTATTGTCTGCACATTATCGCGACGTCGTTCTTGGACGAGGTACGAGACGAAAGCAGAACTTATTTCGCGGATGGGAGAAGGTGCGCCTTTGGGGAGGTTGAGAATGGACAGGTAGCCAGTCGAGTCGGCTTTTGACACGAAGAAAGTACTCGACCATGCCGTTGTAAAGACGTAAATTTCGAGGCCGAGTACCAGGACTTGATTGTTGTTTGTCGCGACGCTTTCGTTCGCACGTCCCGGAGTCAAGGGAGAAGATGATATGCTCGGGTTCTTCGAGGTCGAAGATGGTTTTGCATTGGAATCTATGCTGATAGCAAGGAAATGGGATTCTCGGTAGGTTCGATCGGGTCGGGCATCGGGTGGAGGTGAGCAAAGGGCATCAGTTCGAGTGGGAGGTGTTGAGAGGTGGTTGATGGTGAACCTGTAGCCCTTTGGGAGCACCTTTGCCAGCTTTTCCAATAGAGCAGTACTGCATTGTTGTTGCTGCTTGGAAGCTGGCGTACTAGGAGACGCCGTGGAGGTGAACATGGTGATGAAGAAAGGGATTGAAGGCGCGATTGCTATCGACGCAACATGGTAGCGAAGGACATCAAGAAGGACAACCTTGGAAGCCAAACAAAGGGACAGTGTAGTAAGTAGAAGTGGAGGTAGAAGTGGAAGTTTAACTTCTCCAAAAAGAATTGAATTGAATCTGATTAAATTGGGTTGGATATGGAGACTTTAAATCAATTGATTGAATGATTGATTGATCGAAATGCGCTTCACGTCGCGAACAAACGCGGTCTGAAGCTAGGATCGCGAAAGCTCTTGTGGGTCGGCGAACCCTTTTGTGTGTGCACATGCCTTCAGAAACCAGAAATGCTTGCGCGTGCCTGACAGGAACCCGCTTCAATGTTCAAAGGAGGAGAAAGGTGGAGTTGATGATTGGGTGGCACGTGTGTCATTTTGAGCAGTCAGGTACTTAAGTACCTAGGTACCTTAGATACTTAGGTACATAAGCAGGACTTGGCCCGTGCATCTATCTCAGAAGATACCAAGGTACCTGGGTACTTGAGGCAGTTGAACCGTGCGTGCTGGCGGTACGTTCTTTTCCAGGGTTACATGCCATTTGACGTCGGCCAGGCAAGCTTAGCCGTGGTTATTCCGGACCCACCTGAAAAAGTTACCGTCGAAACGTGCATCGCGACTCAACTCGAACTCGACCGGACCCGCGAAGGCTGAATTGAGCATGCGCCAACCCATCTTCGATCCCAGCTGCTAGACCACATGGCGCTCAATTCCTCTCGTTCAATCTGGTCAGCATCCAGGCAAGCCCTGCGACCCCTCCGAACCTCGGTAGCCCGACCAGCATGCCGTGCAAACCACCAGTTGGCCCGGGAGCCCACATCACTCTCCGAAAAGAATGATCCCCTGAACGAGCCTGTAACAGAGGAGGATATCGAGGAGGCAAGGCCACGATGGTCTTACACGCCAGAGGGCCTCAAGGCACCCCACGGCTTCTCCCTCAACAGGATCAAGGTGCCGCAACGAGCGATATGGCACGTCAACGAGGACCCCGCCAAGCTAGACGAGTTCTACGAGCGCTTCCTGGGGCGTAATGGCCCGAGGATGCTGCCAGAGGAGGTTAAATGGCTGGCTGTCACACACAAGAGTTTTGACTACGGTCGGAGAGGTTTCAACACAAGGCTAGCCTACTTTGGTATGTTGTTGTCATGCTGGAAACCCCTCATGCTGCGAGAACACCATGCTCGGAAGGCGAGAAGCTAACATATGGTTCTTTGCTCCCCTTCAGGACGACAAATAATGGTACACGAAACCATGAACGAGATCATGACCTCGTCGCACATATCAGAACAGCAACAGCTCGCCGACCCTTGGAACCGGAAACACTTCGAGTCCCCCGCCCTCCAAAACGTCGACAAGCTGAGCACCACTCGGCCACAAGACGTCATGTCAGTATCGAACCTGGCAGGTGTTGCCATCAACGCCAGGTTGAACGAGGTCGTGCGGTGGAAGCCTAGGAATGTGAGTATAATGCCTTCTACCCCCAGACCCTTGTTTTCTATGAACTGCGATTCCTGGATTCCCTATTCTGACGCGTTGCAACCCCAACACAGCCCGATAACGTGAAAGGCTCTGGTCTTGAGACGGTGCTGGCCACTTCCATCTTTGCCATCGTCGGCGCCGTTGCCCTGCAGAATGGTGGGGAGGTCGCGAGTAGACTTGCGCGGGAGAAGGTGCTCAGGAGGATAGTGCGCTGAGCGAGTCGGCGACAGGGCGGTGTACTATATTGTACTATCTACATACGAAAAAAGGCCACCATCCGCACGCTGCAGTAATGTGGCGTACAAATATACCACAAAATCAACAAGCGTTCGATTGCAGTACCAAGGTCCCATGATACTGTCTAGAGGCCAACCGATATGCTAAGACACAGGACTGCACCATCTGGTTGGACGAGTGCAAATTCTAGGGATCAAAGGCGGGCATGGCAGCCTCTCATTTCGGGATTGTGTTGCAGTATTCCACGCCAAGTACACTTGGTTACCAGGACGAAAGCTCAATGTCTGAGCCACTAGAATAAGCCGGTTCTGCAATGTAAGTCCGTGATGAAGCCGTCGCGTAGCATCATTTGAGGCCCAGTGTCACTTGCGCACCGGTGTCACTCAAGATCCTTCCTCGCTCCAGTTGCCTTGTCACTCTGACTGTTCAATCAATTCGACCCTTCAGTCGCTCACATCGCCCCGTCACTCATACGATCGTTGTCAGATGACGTAAAAGATTAGTGCTACCACCTACTACCTCCGAGAACACACCAGAGAAAGAGAACGTACTCATGCTCGTCCAGGATCACCGGTCGGTGGGTACACAGATCCAATCATTCATAAGCGCCACCCTCTCCCTTCGCGATGGTTTTAGCGCCATCGCCATGGCCCTTGGGGGGTGTATACGAGCGTCTCGGATGCGGGTGTGTCGAGGGTGTCCCAGGTCGGTATGGACGCAGCATATGACTTGCTTAGCGTGTCTTACATCTGTGGATGGCTCGTGTCTGTGGGCGCGGCGTGCCTGTATGTCTCTGGCTTGAAGCTTTCTTGGTCATGTAGTATTGATGCTTGCCAGCTTAGCCTTTCCCGATTTCGCGTTCTGCTCTGCCTGTGAAACTCCACGCCGCCGCATCGGACGGACAAACACTCGAAACGTTGCCACAGGAGCCTCCTCAGCGGCTTCATCACCTCGTCCTCGCAATCCCAAACCCGAGGGGAGCGCCTCCAGCCTGCACTTATGCGGCTCTCCCCTACGCATCATCAGCTCCCCAAACCAACGTGGCATGGGACGCGTCGTCGGACAGGAGACCTTGGTTTCATGCTGCTGCCGTGACCGGAGAAGCAGTGGGTGAAACCGTCGCCTGTTCCGTGTTGAAGGGAAGCTTGTCAGGTTGGTATCGAAGTCAGTCTCGGCGAAGGTAGTTTTGGTTTACTTGTAGCCATGGAGGTTGAGGCGTCCTATGATCCTTTCTCCCGTCCTTTGGCTTTGGTCTGGTGGTTGTCTTTTGGGTGCGAGTTTCGTATGACAGTAGAGCGGCCTTCTGTTTCCTGTGTTGAAGCTTGTGACATCCTCCAACGTCAAATCGGCTGATCGTCACCATCTGGCAAGGGGAATACCGTCAGTGATCAGCACTCAGCGTCTTCAGGGTCTGCGTAAAAATTAAGTCATCAACACCCTTCCCCCCTGGACTTCTTTATTTAACGGTCACGGCCATTACGTATCGGACTCTCACTTTCGCTTCACTTGCATGAAAACCAAAACACACTTAATCAGAGCATATCCGCGATTTCAGGTCAAAACTAAAGACAAGCAGAAACCCTTGCGCCGTATTCTCTCTGTCACACTCCGCACAAACATTACGAAACCAATTAAACCCCGGAAAAGTTGGCCGGCTTTACATCTTCCTAAGACATCCCCCCAAAGGACGAGCTCAGCACCCGCGCCGTCGAAGGCCACCCCCTCACCCAAGACGAAGTCTCGGCTATGGAATCCGCCAAGATGGAGAGGACGGGTTTCGGTCCCATCAAAGACGGTCCAGCGGCAACTGCACAGAGCATCCACGACAAGCAGCAGAACTTCTTCCAAAGGGCCGGTGATCTAGGCCGGAAGCCCGGTGGTGATATCACAAAGGAGGACGCTGCCGAGGTGCCGAGGGCCGAGGTATGTTCTGTCGATATGGGGAGGAACCTAGTAGTGTGTTCGTATTGATTAGCTGACCTCGGCTGTGGCAGGCGCGGGCAACCGGTGGGCCTCGAGAAAAGGGGACGACCTCGGCGGCGGTGCAGTCCATACCTGACCAGGTTTCTCGTGGGACGGAGTACTGAGATTCGGTCTGCATAATGTCAATAGCGGTCGGTAGTGTGCTCAGACGGGATTTGAAAAATGTCTTTCAAAGCCAATGGCGGCATCTGCAAGCTTTGCTTCGTTTTATATTTCAGCGTCCCGGGTCTCACCAGTGATCCCGGCGTCCCTCCCTAAAGAACCTTCGTACCATACAAGACGTGTAAATATTAATTCCTCACATACCGCCGCCAGCACCCACAGCCAGGTTTGAGCCGTGATACCATGCCCCCCCCCCCAAGCCGGGCAAACCCCCGTTCGCAAGCCTCCTTCTCTGCTAATGCCTGCAGAGCTCTGTGTCGTCAGAGTAGCCACTTTCGTGAGGTTTTATACCACATTGTGCAAAGAGGTGTTCCTTCAATGGTATAGGGACGGGACGGAAGATGGTGGCTCGTCCGGTTTGGTGAATACTTGCCGGCGGAAGTGAGCACCGTACCAAGGAAGTCCACTTTACCCACTGGTAGACGAATGTGGGCAGATGTCAGTATGAATATGAACCGTTGGGCTTGATAGGTGGTGGCCATACTTACTGGTGAAGTGCTCCCGTCGTATCTGCGCACGAACCAACGCTAACTCATGAGCAGACTTGGTTTTTGAGAACCATTTCAAAGTTCTGTTTCAATACCGTATTGAATTGGCACCAAGGGCGAAGCAAGCGGACAAACTGGACATACAAAGTTACTTGCCATGCCGCAGCAACCAAGCCGGTTTAGTGAGTCTGAATTTAGGACCTGGTTCGGTCCAGGAACCGCTGTAGAAGGACGCGGCCATGTATCGTACGGTCAATTCCATGCTGAGTTGTATTTGCTGCGATCATCTTGCTTCGTGGTTTTCTTGGATTGAGTCGGTTCAGCCTCTTGCCTCGACAGAGGCTGGGATTTGATCAACGTGGAGGTGCCGGTGCACTTCAACCACGCGGGTAGATTCCTGGCCCCTTCTTACTTCGAATACGAATCTTCCCACACTGACGAGGGTTTCCGGCTGCGGGTCTGGGTTGATATCAAACCGCAGAAACTTCTGGTTGATCCCTGACTAGAAAGAGGCCAACAACTCGCCATGGCCAATTTTCAACGCACAACGGACAGCATTGATGCTTTATACAGAGTGCGAGCCGAGCCATTCAGCCTCTGAAAAGAGAAAGGCTCTTTGCTGGCAGGTATTTTGTTTGTGGTGGTGTCTTTGAACCTCCATTCCAATGGTTGCCATGTTGTTCTTCTGGGGGGCGCAGCACGTTTTTTTATCTCAATTTGGATAATCCGGAGAGGATGAGAGCGGTTCTGGGCTCATCTGGGCCTTCAGTATCGGGGAGGCGCGGCTTTTCCCAGGTCTGCATGCTCGAAGCGCGCTGGCTCTGCGTCATTGGGTGGTTGAGACGCTTGGGATGCGTCCCCCTATGTCTGGCTAGATTCTTGAAGACTCGGAGCAGGACTGGACTGTGAAGACTTGAGACATCACACGTCAATGCTGACCACGGCGCCATTGCATCCTCGGGCATGATCATAGCTCGTCAAGGCGGGCGTATCTACCACGCTCAGGTTCGATTGCTTCACAAAGCCATGTGCGTTTTCGGGCTTGGTAGAATGTTAGCGGGAGCTGGACTGGGAAAGCGGCGAGCCAAAAGCACGTTGTCGACCTTGTGTAGCGAGATCTGCTATGCTGATTCTCTGGCTGGATTTGCTGTAGTATTTAAACACGACCATCCGCCGGTCCACGAAGAGGGCAGGTATTCCAGTTCCCAAGCCTCCCGATACACAGGCACTAAGTGCGACTTCCGTATGCGACGGTTGACTGTCGGTGAATGCCAAACCAAGGGATCGGAGACTGTAGACGTGTCACTGGTCTGGGCCTTGTGAGATTCCGTTATCCGGTCGTGATCAGATTCCAAAGAGATGGAGATGCCGACTGGTGAGCTGGGGACTGTGTCTGGGACTAGATGTAGCTGTTCGGGTTCCGGCTGGGCTGAGAACTGAGCACGACCAGGACTGGATTCTCTGAATGGCTGCCATATGGTTGAAGCCTTCATAAGGCTGGGCCATGATCATGATGGAAAGAAGCCTAACAGACTCACTCACGATTTGTGAAGACCAAAGGCAAGCCTCTAGGGGCGATGCAGTGCGGGTTGGAGATAGGTGAATCTCCCTCCATGCACTCAAGGTAGGCCAAGTGTGCTCCCGGCTCATTATCATCGGGGAGTTGTTTTCGGTGTCACTGGTGTTTGGCAGGTTTTCAGTGCAGGCAGGAGAGCACTGAGATGGGCTGACTTGTGGCATTAATATGCGCACTGTGGCTCTAACTTTAGGCTGTGGCTTGTGGCTTTGGGCAGGACTGGTGATTCATCGCGGTTTGCATTTGCTGCAATGAGGTGCTTCCTCACTTAAGACAAGAGTTGGTGCCTTGGTAGCAAGAATGTATGTGATATTGAAGTTGTCTGCATCAAGGGGAGAACCTCCTTTCTCGCATGCTTTGCGACTTTAAATTGAAATGTGTTCCGTGATTCTGGATCACAACCAGTCCGCAGTTGAGTTGAAGTTCTTATATCTGCGTTCTCGGGGGGGGGGGATACTGGCATTGTGTCAAGCTTCGCAGTGGCTGTAAACCTTGGCAACATCGGACTGAGCTCAATGTGGGGCTAGACTCGTGTAGATTACGACAGCACTTCGTGGATTAGAATAGATCCTCCAGTCGTGTGTGTGGTAAGTGTCATCGAGAGTCATGTTAGAGTGTGTTCGAATGTAGCGTAGCCTGCTGTGGATCGAAGCTGGCGATGTACTGGTAGGTCCTTGTCTACCACAAATGGTTCTGTGACAAGCTTAGGGGTGGCAGGATCTCGCGAGCTGGTATCAGAGCTGAAGCTTAGGCTGGAATGGCTTGGAAACAGCTATTCGTTGCGTGAGTTCGAACTGGTGTTCGCTCTTGATAAATTGTATGGCTGACCGAGTGGAATAGGGCCTAAAGGTTGGCGTCGGATCATGAGAGTATTTGCTTGTGACTCTCACTGTAGTATGGCTATGAATAATTTGGTTGGCTGTGCTGAGTATTGGCTGAGGTGTCTGTTCCGGGCCAGGACCTGGAGAATCCGCACGCGTTGCTTTGGTTCCACGCGTGCTGAAGTCGACATTGGAAGTGAATGTCGCTAGCAGTGTCCAAACCATTCGGCTGAATGGACTAGCTGTATTGATTCCGTCTTGTTCGAGTTCCAAATTTGTTCGAGACGGATTTGATTGCTTGACAATACATGATGGTGCTGAGTTATTCCACCATACCATGGAGGCAAGGTTTCGAACTCAAGGCGCTGAGCTGGAGTTTGTCTTTTGTCTTCCGACTCGATGTTCGATCTCATGTGATGGGATCATCCTGTGCTTCTCATTGCTTGAAGCTCGTTGATTGTCTCGAGGTCGGCTCGAGAGGTGCTCAGGTGTCGGAGTTGAAAGTCGATAGCTGATATTGATGGCTGGTTGTTGATGCGCGTGTACGTCGAGTTTACACTTCCTCCGCAGTGACGATTGATTTCTGTCAGAGGGGATGAAGTGAAGGTCTGATCTTTGCTGTCCGCTTTGATGATAGCGAATCCACCGGTTAATGTACAACAAGTGTACAATGCAGGGTACGCCAATTGATGAGCGTCTGACCCGCCAGACCAAGTTGCCCGGCCCACCTGGGGTACCGAGTTAACCCCCAGGATGGGTGCCGACGTACGGCTTTCCTCCTCTTTCAATGACTTCCTGTGAGATAACACACCCCCGGATCATGCATCTTACAAGCTTGCCAGACTTGCAAGACCGCCTAGCAAAGTGTGTGTCCGCCGTCTCCCTCCGATGCACAAAGCAACACACCCCCGGATCATGCATCTTGCAAGCTTGCCAGGCTTGCAAGACCGCCTAGCAAAGTGTGTGCCCTGCCATCCTCCTCCTGCACCCGACACACAGCCCCGGATCATGCATCTTACAAGCTTGCCAGGCTTGCAAGACCGCCTAGCAAACTGTGTGTCCACCATCCCCATCCACCTAGAAGAGCCGCGGCTCGGGGTCTGCGCCTTCAGACTTCGAAACCAGACGATATCGACTATTCCGATGGAAAGTCAACTCGCCAAGCCCGAGTCTGTCCGGAACTGGAGCGTTCCGGATGGCGGAGTCAGCCGAGTACCCAAGTGCTCGCCGGCTCGTCTCTGTTCGCGCCGTTCTGGTGGCTGTTCTTGACCTAGAGTGTTCCAGTCTCTTGTTGGCGACCCAGCCCATGAAGTCAGCCGACATCTGGAAGTCACTCTGGTTTGCCAGGTACCCGTTCTTCCGGTAGTCCTTGACTCTCCTGGGACGCACCCAGAAGAGGAACCAAGTCCACTTGTCCCCCAGCACCTCCTTCAGGTTGCCCCAGGTACCTAAGTCCCAAGGGTTCCCTTCGTAGGCACTAAAGATGAGGTCCGGTAGGTCCCTGGAGCCAACGGCGATGGCGAACAGGTGGTGGCCTTTCAGGCCTATCTCCGGGCCAATGAGGTTGCGAAATGCAAGCTTCCACCACATCTTCAACACGCTAGAGCCCGCCAGATATGTGATGATGAACGTGGTAAGGACCGACATTGGCGCATGGAGTATCGACGTCGAGTGTTCACGGCGTGCCATGGCGAAAATGGACAACGCGAGGACAATGAGGGCGTCGATGGTCAGGAAGAGGATGGTAAGAAGGTACGCCTTGACCGAGTCGAGGTAGACGATGACGCGTATCCAATAGCAGTAGTGATCGTAGACCGGTAGGTGGAATGGGGCTAGTACCCTCCCCATCACCACGTCGGCCTCCTTCTTTGCGCAATGGTTTACGCGGTCACCAAGTTCCTCATCAGGCCTCGAACAGGGATTCTGAGGATCGTGCTCGTACCGACAGTATCTGGGCCTCCTGCCCCTCCACGAGCGCCTGGTGCGGGCGTTCCATTCGTTGATGAAACGCAGACTTGTCTGCATGACAGCCCTCCTGGGCGCTCCGCCGCGCTCTCGGAGCCACTTGGTGGACCAGAGAACGGCGTAAGCCCAGGAAGACAGCCACCAGAGGCGCACCAAGCCAAAACCGACGAAGATGAAGACGGCGCCGATCTTGTTGCCCATGGGGGCGCCGGGGTTGAACAAACCGAAGGAGGGCTCATCAATGGTCGTGGACCACAGCTGGAGGTCTGCAAGTAAAGTATTAGCCCAACGATCTTGAGTGTCTCATGTCCTAGCTTCTACGACGAAAGAACAACTAGTGAAGGATGCCACATGCGGAAAACAGTAAAGCGATGAAAAGAAAGAACATGTCCCTCTGACACAATCAGGCGTTGGGAAATCTGTCCACAGAGTCTGGGGTTTTTTGTGTACTGTGTGATACGCTTGAGGGGGGTCTCTGGTGTATTCCTCGAACACGGATAGGACTTTGAAGGCCTGTCCACCCTGGGGCATATGGGCTGATGTGTGCGACCTCTGGCAGTTCTAGCTTCCTACTCAGGTAGACGCCGGGGACGAGGATCTGGAATGGGCAGTGACGGAAAGCTTGGAAATACACTTACAGGCGAGGTCGTAGAAAACGGACCACGCCGTGAACCCCGCGTAGATACATAGTATCCACGCGAAGCTCCACGTCACCCAGCCGGGTCCGTAGAGGAACAGCATGATGGCCTCTTGGATCTCGGAGAAGGTCGTCATGGTGATAGTATGACGACGCGACGAAGAGGAGAAAAAAGGAAAAGAAGGAAGAGAAGATATCTGTGATGGCTTGGTCTTGAACGAGCCGCAAAGGCGAAGACAAAGGCGCAGGCGAATTCGAAGTCAAAGTCAAAATAGAAGTCGAAGTCGAAGTCGAGATTGAAGTCGAAGTTGAAGTTGAAGCCGAAGTCACCTAGATGAGTGACGCGTGTGAGATCTTCAGGTATCTTCTTCTCACGATAGTAAACAAAAGTAAACCAACGATTACGGCTGTTGACGCGCTACGCGACAGGTGGTTGCCTGGGGGGTTTGCTGCTTGCCACTTGGGCGATGGGCCGTAGCTCCAAGTGCTGCCAGCTGGATGCCAGGTTTTGGTTCACGCAAGTATGGTACATACCCCATATTCAGCTATACCTAGGTATCAGTATTTGTATAGGTAGCTAGTGGTTCTATGATGTTTCTGTTCTATTCTTTCTAGCATCGAGTCTGGGAGAGTACTATGGCAGATCAGTTCGAGCTATACGGGTGCATTTGGGATGGCACCTAGTTGGTATACAGGGTATTAAACGGCCGCTGGTATACCAAGTACTGTAACAACAACCATCATATGTATCAGACGAGTGATATTGCTGAGCATTGTGACCTTCTATGTGGACACTGCTCAGGTGATTTCACCCTGGCCTTTGTAGTCTGAAGAATGCACTTAGTCCTGGGAATACCCACCACACGGTACTAACCTGTGGGCCTCACGTCAAGGTATAATATGTTCGGGTACACAATTTGGCAAATAATCACATACATGTACTCAAGTAGCTACTCATTGATATACTGATATGATAAGAACTTCTAACGAGTCACCGGTATGTACATTGATGAAGATCAGTAGTGCTAGAAAAGTTTCAAGCTCCGTTCAGTGAAGGTACATCCGAAGACTTCATACTCTAGGGTACCCGTGTGCCTCTAACTGGATCTCACAGGCGGAATATCCGCAAATAGCAGTGTTCCAGAGTATAATCCAAAGAGGTTCTCAGGAATGAAACTACCGCCCAAAGTCTCTCCACGGAAATACACTAGCCAAAATGGAGATTCAGCATGTAGATACCAGACAGGACCGTTCTATGTCTTTCTTTGTAACGGCATCGAAACTCGGTGGGAGGGGACAAGTCATTCCTGTGATCCCCGGTGCCAGCCTCTAGAGGCCTGAGATGCAACTCTTGGGAACCTAGAGACATTGAGAGGACACGCTTCTGCAGCATTCAAACCTATGATGACCATTATTAACCTCGGGATGGGGCATGCTACTCAACATGTACGTATATACGCCTATAACTTCCAAGGTTTGTAGTGGCTGGAAAGAGCCGCGGGTGTGTTTACCGTGCGTATAAGTAAACCTTCAGTATGGTAATTGTACTACTACCCAAACTTGGGCTGGCTCCGTTCACCCACTTTCTCTTATTTACAATCATATAATTTCAACTGCGAGGCCATGTTGCTTGATGATGCCCATGTCGGGAAATTCAGGTTTCGTCGTTCAAATCTTGGAACAACCACATTGGGATTTACACACTATTTACTGAAGCACCCAGGCTGTGATCGATCGTGAACCCAGCTGCCGGCGGTGGTCGACTAAACACCTAGTCATATACTTAAGTACTGGTGTAAGTAGTCTCTAGACATCGGGAGCAAGGCAACGAACTGCATCGAACATGGATTAGATTCACCACAGTATGTGGCATCTTGTTGAATTCCATTCAGCGTACGATCAAAACTAGAGTAAAAGCTATGGCCGAACTACCCAGAAGGTTAAGAAATGAAAGACCCACAAAGTCGTAGCCCGTTAACGATTAAATGTGTCCAACTAAATAAGTCCCCCATCCCACATCACGGACATGTTTCCTTCATCCAGATCCTTCCTGCATACCTGATTTCATCCATATGGTTCCTGCACTGCCACTTCCAGCATGGATATATGTGGTACAGAATCCAGGTGTTGGTCCTAACCCAAGTGGGCATATAACAGAACTTGTTCAGGTCCCAGTTGTATATATCCACGCCAACCTTTCCGTTCTCATTCCTGAAGCATGTTTGGAAGCACTCTGGGAGGCTCTTCATTTGTTCCGCCACCTTGCGATCCCGTGGGACCGGTGGGTCACCCCTGGTATCGAGACGTTTGTTCTCGGCGTCAAGGTCAAAGTCAGCAACGGCGTCACTGAGATCCCGAAAAAGGCCGAACATAGCAATGTCGAAGTCTTTGGGCCAATAAGTGTCGTTTCTGGTGAGGTTCGCCGCGGCGTCGTGAAGAGCTGCCTCAAGACTGACGACATTGGGTCCTATAGAGTTGGTCATGGGCAGGCTAGCACCCATTCCTAGCAGGGAGATGAAGCTCAGAACGACTGAGAGGCGCATTTTGGTAATTTATCTCACTCTTGTAATAAAAGTTAATGACAGCTTATTGCCAAGAGAATCTGAATTTGTGGGTGGGTATACAATAATCAATTGGAGATGGGGATGTGATAATGGGTTGCTGGTTTGGAAAAATGGGAAGCTTTCCAGAGTTGTGGAGATGAAGAGAGTCCTGTGTGATGGGCTGAAGGCCACCATTTTATATCTGTATTCAGAGGCTCTTTGTTTGATTATTCTCAACTACAGATCGCAAGGGCAATCGCATTGATGTCTGAGCAGGACGTGCTGACTTCCAACGTCTGGACGGCTCGGGGACGGCCTGAGCAGATACGAAGTCAAAACCTTCTTGACTGATCTTTTCGTCGATTTAAGTTGCCACAAGACACCAGAAAAGGGTCACAATGAAATGCTCACTCACAAGGTTTGAGCATAGTACGCCGTCAGAAGACTTGAACGCAGCCAACATACCCGGCCTTCCGACAAGCTAATGGATCTAGAGCACCGCTTTGACAACGAGATTAGGATTTCGGTAAGCTCAAGCCGCTTGCAAATATTGAAACTATATTTCCAAATAATCTCAAAAAGATACGTCTAAGTTGCGGGCAGTTACTCTGGTCAGCTACAGTATATCGGTATTCTTTTCCTAGCAAGCATTGTATGTAATTTGACGAACTCTGTAATCAAACTACAATAGGCTGAATCTAAACTTACCACTCATTTGAACGTGTAAGTACTAGCTATCTTGTGCCATCCGTGCCCAAGTCCGACCTCTTCTGGTACACAGTTGCGAGAGACAATAAGCTCAACTTCGTTTGCGGATGCTTCAGGCCATGCCACATATCCTTCCCCTTCAGCGCTGCCAGGAGCACCTTCTCGGCTTCAAGTAGCCTTCCGAGACCAATCAGCGTCTCTCCAAGATTATGCAGCGAGATAAAATACTCGGCATCTTCCCCGGTCACCTCCAGTTGCCTTCTGATCGCATCGCGGTGCATGTCCTCGGCCTGCTCAAGTCGGCCGTCCATTTGGTACACCATGGCCAGGTTCTTGGCCGCCTGCACCGTGTCCGGATGCGTCTCACCCAGCACTTCACGGAACCAAGCCAGGCATTCCAGGAACAAGTCCTCAGCCGCATCGTAGCTCCCCTCGTGCCACCTTGCTACGCCCAGCATCTTAACCTCACGCATCACAAGGCGATTCTGCCTGCCGTACTGTCGCTCTAGGGAAGCGATAATAGCCTCATACTCGTCACATGCTTCGGTATATAGGCCCTTGCCTCTGTGGACGGTCGCCAACCATGAGCGCACCTCGAGCGTATCCGGGTCCTCTGCACCCAGAAAAGCCTCTCGAGCATCTCGGCAGCGCAACAGCACATTTCCCGCATCATCGAGTCGGCTCATATTCCAATAAGTTCGTCCTAGGGCTACCATGGTGGCAATCGTCTCGGGGTGCTCCGGTCCACGCATTGGATGGTTGCTGAACCCGTCAATGGCGTGTCGCAGGTGTGATTCGCATGTCTTGTAGTCAATATTCTGCTTCCCGAGTACAGCGTACCACTGTAGTGTTTGGAGATCCATTGGCGCCCCCCATATGGAGCCAAGAACAACAGGCGAAATCTGTGAGAGCGTGTTCAAGGCCCCCTCGAAGCGCTTCAAACCTTCAATGAATGGCTTAATGATCTGTGAAATACGGTACCGCGTGCCCTTTCTCTGACGTTCTGAAAGGTCATTGATGACTCTGAGGACATCGTGCACTGACGGCCCTTCTTCTAATGTGTGCTCTTGTTCATCATTGAGCCGGATGTTGTATTTCCCGAAAGCATGAGTCCAAGCGATCTTGAAAATGGAGCTGCTCAGACGATAGACAGTAAGACACATCTCGTAGTACCCAAAGTTAAGGTCTTACAAGATGAGGAGTTACATACGAAGGACTGGCGTCGTCGGTATGGTCCTGATGACTTATGTCTCCCACAACGGTTGACGAGCTTGGTAATGGAGATGCGCTGTTCAACGACCCCTGGTCTGGATAATTGTAGATATGCGGAGACGTGCTCATCGCTACTTAACGTAGAGCATGCCAAGTGGCGAAATCCCGCCTGAGATGGATCCCGCTATGTAGGGGGTGATGAGTAGGGCTCGGTGTAATATGGTTTATCGGATGCGACATCAATATGCTGTATTACGATCGAGGTACTCGCATTCGTATCAACATGTTGAAGAAGTGAAAGCCGGCCTAGCAATATGTATAGCACTTGAGTACTTCGTGGATAGAGCATGCCTCTCCTAGGATCTCTGAACCGGTTGCTCGCCTCAAGGCGAGGAAAGATACTTGTGCGTCAGCAGACGTGTTACAAACTGTGGTTCCAAGGCTTGCAAAAGAAGGTGACGAATCCAGGTAATGGGGTGCGCTTTAGGAATGATACCTGTGTGCCACTCTTCCCCTCCCTCTCCTTCACGTCTATATGGTGCGTGATACAGTGGCGTCGAAGACGTATAAACCCTCCCAGAGAACTTGATACAATCTACTTTCAATTCATAAACCTGATACCCCATACCTAGTGGTGGTCATCCTTGTGCACGGCTACAAATTCACCTCGAGACTATGAAATAACTGGACATGATAGAAGCTCTTCTCCGTATCTTCTACCGAAATTATCAGGTAGTAGACATGAAGGAAATCACTAGAAGGCTTGTACTAGAAAGGTCAACATTTACGAACCATGGGTCCTTACCCTGGTGTTCAACATGTGTAGTCGACCTTTGTCGTTGATTTTGCAGTAACAACCATTTTTTGAAATCAATACTCAGATCATTCTTTGCAAAAAGATGTTCTTCCACACTGCCCATGTGTTGTTGTTCTCGACCCTTCCAGGGAACCTTGGAAGGAGGGGACATCTGGATGATTGATTATGTGTTTGAGTTTCTCTCTCAAGCTGAGTTCCCCTGACACTCTTCGGTGGATTCCACCAGAGACAAGATGTAGTAAAGTCAAGCCACAGATTGGCTATGACAAGAAAAGGAATAATCAAATTGTCCGGTTAGAGAAGCGAGAGCAGTAGACTCTTGGCAATGAACCTAAGATAAAAGATCAGAGATCATAAGAGGATGTCGGAGTCCGAAAGGGGGGGAAGTGAAAGTGGCGTAGGCCCTAGTGCCGATATCGAGTATAGATCAGCTCCACCCAACAGATGTACTTTCTCACCAAGTATTGTGTTGGGAAGTACTTTATCTTGGAAAGCTACACTAACTCTCGGCACATCCCGCCGATCACCGATCACCGCAAGACACAAGACACTAAGAAAAAGTTTAGAAGCTCCGAGATTCGTCAACCGACTTGACCGACCGCCGCTCGACCGATCATTTTCAAGCTGCTGCTGATGAGGCATTTCTCTTCACCCAATTCGTCCCCGGAGTTTGTATCACCTCAGCCAATTTGACTTTGCATTTGCAATGATAAAGAGACGCATCTGCTCTCAACTCTCACAGCTCTCAGGAACTGCTGTTGCCCGCTCTTCATCATCTCCTAGTCTAAGCCTCAGCATCAGCCACAGCCAGAGCATCAGCCGCACCTTTCAACAACACTGCAGCTCCAGCTCAACAAATACCAATACAGACACCAACACCACCAACAACATCACCAACAGTTCCCGCAGCCCTCGGCTCAATCACCATAACATCAAAACCATGACCGGCGAAGAGATCTCCCAGTACATCAAGAAGAGCCACCAGCGTGTGTTTGACCACAACGCAAAATGGGCGGCCGAGAAGCATTCTCAGGACCCCGAGTTCTTCGCTAAGCTGTCAGCCGGCCAGGAGCCCGAGTACCTCTGGATCGGATGCAGCGACTCGCGTATCCCCGCTGAGCAAATCACCGGCCTCGAGCCTGGTGAGGCCTTTGTCCACCGCAACATCGCCAACCTGGTCTGCAACGTCGATCTTAACGCTATGAGCGTCATCAACTACGCTGTCGACCACCTGCAGGTCAAGCACATTGTCGTCTGTGGCCACTACGGCTGCGGCGGTGTCAAGGCCGCCATGACCCCCAAGGATCTGGGCATCCTGAACCCCTGGTTGCGGAACATCCGGGACGTCTACCGGCTGCACGAGGCCGAGCTTGACACCATCAAGGATGACGAGGAGCGGTACAACCGCCTTGTGGAGTTGAACGTCATCGAGCAGTGCAGGAATGTCATGAAGACGGCTGCCGTGCAGACCTCGTACGCCAACAAGGGCTTCCCCATCGTTCACGGCTGGGTGTTTGGGTTCAAGGACGGCAAGCTTAAGGACCTTGACTTCGACTTCGCCTCCACCCTGCAGGACATCCAGAAGATCTACAACCTTACCTCCTGATAGATGGTGGGGGTAGCTGCACTTTTGAGGAGTTCGGATTTGGGGCGGTTGGCGTTAGGGAACACCGGAGGTCGTGACAGACAGACAGACAGGTCCGACGAGGTCAAGGGAGGTGGGCAGGAAGGTGGGACAACAGGACGTCTTGCCCCAACTGGGAACCGGACGGGAGTGAGGGTCGAATTAGAGGAATCATATGGAATGCACAGCGGCAGATTATTTATGACAAGACATGGGACGAACAACCATAAGCTGAACCACGCTCAGCCACGGCGAGCCTTGCAAGTCGAGCCATCATGTCCATGACCAGTGACTCTGTCCAAACGATTGCCAGAGTTCTATACCTGCAGACTCTTTTATTTTCTTGCATCGACATCGGCATCAATCCAGGCTCACGGGATGCGATCTTCGGTTTGATTCCCGCGATGGGATTCGATTGTCTTTATTACTCCCGGCACTGTCGCCGGTGCAAGGCTCAAGCTGCAGGTAGCCACTCGGCTGACCCTCACTAGCCCT
Organism: Cytospora schulzeri; assembly: GCA_003795315.1. Taxonomy (NCBI): domain Eukaryota; kingdom Fungi; phylum Ascomycota; class Sordariomycetes; order Diaporthales; family Cytosporaceae; genus Cytospora; species Cytospora schulzeri. The sequence continues at coordinate 98,392 of LKEA01000018.1, read as the reverse complement.
CTCAACACGTCTGATAAGACCAAGCCATGGCGACGGTGAATCAAATCTGCCAGACTTGAAAATGGAGCAGATGACACTTGTCTCGGAAGTTTCTCCTATGGATATGAACATAACCGCTCATCGAGCTCGACGACCCACCATCAGGGATCCGTTCGGCTTGGATAAGGATCTCAAGGTGGTATCTCATGCAGACCTTAAATTTGATAGACTGACGCATATCAAAAGGAACCCTTTAGTTCGGTCCCGCTTGGTTCCTGTAGCACGAGCATTTGGGAGATGATCTCAAGAGTTGTGGCCTGGGGTGACGACTGGTCCTCAATGGCCTTCCCCAGTTGCGTTGCTGGGCAACAGGGTGACCTGGCGCAGGCCTACGTACAAGATGAGCTCTTTGATCAGCAGGGAAGTAAGTGGTAAGTGGTACGGCCCAGCATTTGAAAGCTAATAGTCACCCAGATTAGACTGGTTGAGTTACCTAGGTACCGGACGGGAATTTGAGGGCTTTCCTGAGGTCCTGAGGTCACTTTACTTCATCCGAACCTACTTGATTATACAACTAAGTATATACGTACCTGGCACCTAGGTACTTAGGCACGTAGCTGCAGCTAGCCACTTGGCCGTACACAATCACCGGTGATCAATCGCCAAGTGGCATAACCCGAGGTCCGCAGCAATTAAATCCATACGCTTCAGACTCAAAAGAGCGACGATATGCTGCTGACTGCGAGTCTCACCCCGGCCTACTTGATACATTCTTCTTCAAGACATAGACCGGGTAGCGATTCCACGATTATGACGTTGTTTTATCTCGGGTTTTCATCCTGTCCAGCGTAAATGCCGAGAACGGGTAGTCTACCTCTACAATGAGTTTGCTCAACACACTTGACAGGCTTGATATACACAATTTGCACAAAGCTCCGAGACAGAAAAGATTTCACGCAGGTGGCGTGGGATATAGGTATACTTATGGTGTCCTCGATTCTCAACAAAACCAAGATCAATAGTGTACAGTTTCTGTCTATTTACGTTTATACCGATGATGAAGACGTATCCCGCTCCACAGCTCAACCGGAGACGCCATCTGCAAGGTACTTCCACGACTGGGTGCTTGTGACAGCCCTGGGGCTACTGAAGTATATTATAGTACAATGGAACACCACCATCCTGGATCTTGAACAGGTCCAACCCTTTGTATGATTATCTGTTTTGTTCGACTAATTTTCATCCACATCAGTTGCGACTCTTTCATATCCAGGCCGATGGGCTTGGAGAGGCGGCTCCTGGAGTCCGGAACCGGGAAGCTCGGATACAGGACGCAGAATTTCCGTATTGCCCATCTCAGACACAGTATGCAGATGCTGTTGTTGAGGGTAGAAACCCCAGTTCCGACTACCTTCAGAGCTGACTGATGCGTGCCCGCTAGGATCATAGCCAGACATCCAGGATGGACTGGAAGAGGGTGGTCGCTGGAACAAAGACTGCCCTGAGGCGTTCGCAATGCCATGCATTTTCTCGTTGCTGTATAGCTGAACTGAATAAGGAGGTACTGGGCTGAGCCCTGGGCTACCAAATGAGTCTGACAGGTGACGATTAGCAGTGAAGGATCTACAGATATTCATAGAAGACAGGCTCACCTTGATATGGACTCGGCAAATACATGCCTGGGGTTCCAGCTTGGGCAGCGTCCGACTGTCCCGCGGCCACTAGGACGTGCTTTGCTTTCTCGCGCCTCTTGTAGCACAAGAATAGTATGACTGCAGCAATGAGGGCTGTGAATGAACTTCCGATAGCGATACCAACTATAGCCCCTGTCGACAATGATGTGGAACTATTATCAGCGCTCGAGCTCGCTGTCGAGCTTGGGGCTGTACCGGTCGCCGTGAGAAACACGCTGGCGTTTGAGGGATCATCGTCGACTCTCGCTGCCAACAGATCATCACTCGGGCAGCCGTTATTGCGGCAAGGATTCGACGCGCAGCATCCCATGAATGGCGGGGTCACGCCAGAGCAAGTATACCATGAGGTCGAGTTATATGGTGAGGCGCAGTTCTCTGGTGGTATAGAAATGTAGCTATCCTTGCTGTAGCTGGAATTGCGAAGAGAGTCTTGGGGACAGTAGCCCTTGCCGCTGGCACAAGGGTCTATGGTGCAGCACCCCAGAAACTGCGTCTCCGCGTCCTGACAGACGTAGAAATCTCCGCCATCTGGACAAGTGAGGCCAAGCCCGGTTTTGGTGCTTGCGGCCGACATCGCAAATGCTGTAGTGCAGCGCGCTCCGGGATTGGTATTGAGTGGAGCACGATTTCAGTCAAATCCGGCCAATCCAGAAGAAAGATGCATGAAACTGGAAAAGAAGAGAAACACGGATATGGGAACCAGCACAGGCGGGGAATGGTTGTCCAAATATGATGGAGCCGCAAAGAGTTTATCGAGCTGTCGGCTTCCAAGGCTCGCTACTGTATTAATCTGCATGTTGGCTGCAGTGTGCTCAAACTGACCAATAAAACACGATCCAGTATGCGGTAATAATAACCAAAATATCCCTAGTGGGGACACGAGATTTCAGCTGGAGGTCTTTCGGGTTGCATCAATGAGGCTCAGTCAGTAGTAAGAGGATATGAAGGAGGGCATTGCCACTCACTATACCTAGCCTATGCAGACCCATCCACACCCGTAGCGCTGATCTGGGCACATTGGCTCAAGGTTCTACCATACTCCTGTGGTAGCAATGCTGTTTATTGACTTAGCGTTGAATCAGGTCCGGGCTTTCTTGAGTAGCTACTGCAGCATTCATCTCCAGCCCCTGCTGACCAGTGCTCTGCTGAAGTATGGATGCATCCATGGATGGTCCTAAGGAAGGGGGGTGTGGGGCGGATTGGGCTTTTTTTCACCAGGGAACTCGGTGACCGTAGTAAATCATTCCACCAGCTTACTGAAGACTTATCAGCTCAGCTTCGACTTCAAAGATATGGGTCTAATATTGATAATGTTGGTGAAACAAATCAGCAATGTAGCGGCTTTGGAATGGGGGGCCTGCTGGATGAATACTTATATAGCCGTACAACACGAGACACTGTTCCTTTCGCAGTGTTCGAATAATTTGCAGATATAATTTGCAGATAAGTCATGTTCAGCGGAGTTGCAGGTACACTTTAAAAGTTCCTGAAGTTTCCTTGCAACTGAAATCAAGATACTTCTTCGTGGTCGTACGCTTCTGTATAATCGACTTTGATCGGGTAATTGGTTCAAGAACAGGTCATCTAGAAAGATTGGACATGTAGGATCTGCAAGGGACGTCCAGACTTGTGTACTCATATACCGAAAACACTCAAGGCGACAAACCACCAGTTGATTATGGCGATGTGGGCTAGGACTGTGATAGCGACAGTCTGTCATTTGTTAGATTGATTCCAGCCCAGAACGACAGAGATCCAGCCCTGGAGAGTCGCCACCTGGGTAGCTGGTGCATGGATTCATAGGATACCCGGCCAAGCGAACCCGACACTTCTGCAAGTTCCGTACTTATCCAAACCGGCCGTATCGCCTAAGAAATCATTTTGGTGACGTGCGTAATTAAAGTCTCAATAGGCGCCAGTGCTTTTCAAGGTTTTGGAGCCTATCTCTGCTTGTCGCGATTCTCAGGTGCAGTCGTGGCACCTCATGGAGACAGTAACGGTTGTCGTTCGTCAATGACTTCTACCTGGTTTCCGCCGTCTCTGAACCTGTGGGTAGTGTACTATGAGCCATTTGCCCATGAATATACTAGGGGGAAGTGATATGTGGACACTTACCTAGTGTATCCAACAAAAGAGACAAGCCAGAACGATCCAATATAGCACAGTGTCCACTCGAGAAAACCGGCTATCCTATAGCGCCCGTTATACATGAAGATAACAAAGGCCATGCCAAGGGCTGTCTGACTTAGAACAAGGAACGTATTGAAAAGGCACCTGGGTGGGAGTATATGGGTAGTTTGTCAGTCGCATATTTTTTAAGGTAGGTAGTAATCCAATGAGCTGTTCGAAACTCACCATTTTCTCAAGCCAGAAAACCGTGCCGGGCCCCAAATCTGATCCCACCACACTGCCGTCGTCAACAATCCCGCCAGCCCAAGGCCGGCAAAGACAGACAACAGGATATACCGATGCTCATCATTGTTCTCAAAGGTGTCGAAGATACTCAGCAAAACCAGACTGGTGGCCGCGAGGAAGCCCATAAAAAACGCCACGAAGCTAGTGCTTTGCCTCCACTGAGCATCATCCGTCAGCCCATAGAAGTTGGGCGAGTAGCGCACATGCTGCACGGCAAAGACTGTGCCCGCAAAGGATACCCCAGTGATGGCACAGCCAGCGATGAAGATGGGCTGGAACGTAAATGCCGCGATGTCGCTGATGAAGGGGATTTCTGGGTTGACTTGGCCGGGATATCTGGGACGGCCAATTGCTAGCCACCTGATGAGCAAAATACTGAGTGTCGTGAACCAGGAGACGCCAGCCACCAATGGGAAGACCCAGAGCTTGTGGGAATAACGGAAGTCTCTGAAGACTTTGAACCACGGGCCGGCCATCTTTGTTGATCGCCGTGACAAGCGTTGAGTATTTCTAGGTACCGGTCGATGCGAGGATGACAGGAATCTTGGAATCTACGCAGTATCACAACCACTGAGCACGCGACATGACAGACAGACATGCAGACATGTGGGGAGAATCTTGCTGTCAGTCAAGTACACCGCAGATAACTTGTATGTATAGCACTGTATATAGGAAAAACTGGACGGATTCCCCCGCGTCACTTTCCATGGGAGTCATTTGATTGATGATGATCATGGCCCAGAAAGCCTGGAGTTTCAGGCTGTCTATCGTACATATGTAATACGTCACTGTGGGGCCCATTGCAGTTTGCAGAGTTGCATTGACAGGCTCGGATGAAGTCTCTCGACTTTCCGATCTCCATGCTTATCGTCTTGTCAGCTTATCGACCACTCCAGGCGTCTTGGTCATTCTCCAGGTTGCCGACATGGAACAGGTGACTGGCCTCAGGGGTTGACGGATTACATAACATCAACCCCTCTCCAAAGTTTCATTCGTGCTCTCCTGAACGATTCTCTCCTACGGTCTGACCGACGAGTCCTCACAGTTTATTTGGTACTGGATCAATAGATCCTATCATATAACCCTTGGAAGGTCTAGCGACCTCAACCCTGGGCCTTGGGAACCGGTTTTATCCCTGGATAGAGGAGAGGAGGTACTGAGTAGTCCACAGGTACCCTAACCCTCTTGAGTGACAAGCACCTCCACCTCAGGTGACTGACTGACTGACTCCTGAGTGCCCAGGTGGGCTGGGCATGGCTGTTGTGTCGCCAATGAGGTATGATCCGTACGATTTACACAGTATCTATACATTACCTAGGTATCTGTGACTTGGTTCCTGCCCCGGCCCGACCCGGTTCGCTAGCAAGACGAGCATTGGAATCTTTCTCCGTCTTCCCAGTACTCTGGTAGATCTCAAGTGCTACCTGGGTGCTGTGTATATGCCATTCTACCGTATGTGATGAGGCCCCGTGTCTGCTAACCCCTTGAAGTTGTCTCCTGAGATACCAGGCGGTGAGAATCGCTCCGATCCAGACCATAAGCAGCGGGGCCAACTGCATGAACCTCCGGCCATACACGTGTCAATGAGGTGGCCCCCGGCCTCCACTTGGTTGATGCTGGCCCAATGAAGCAGACAACGCCGGGGACATCAATGGTAAGCGCTTCTTCCGCCATGGGGACATACGAACGCCTCGCGGGGCTGCCGTGAGGTCCGTGACTGCCCCCCCCCCCTCCGTGGCTCCATACGATGCTGGGGAATTCCAAGGCCATGTCTAGGTATTTGAACAAGACTCCCATGGAATACCTCTGCCACACCATCTCTTTACTCATCCATCCAACACCACAACTATCGTTACCTGGCTTTACAGTCTTGTCGAAGATTGCTGCGCAATTCTGAATGACTGCGAGTCTGCTCTGGTAGCAGACGAAACCCTCGAGAATGTCCTCCCCCAAACCTCTTGTCAAGCACACCTCGCGTGAGTCAAGCAAGTCAAGCAGAGACGAGGCTCGTTATCAATCAAGCCAACGGGAGTGCGAGCATGTCTACCAAGGCATCAAAAGGTGGAAGGCCCACGATGGCGCGGTCTTGCTCCCGGTAGTCAGGAGGGGCACGGTCTCATTGCTGAACGAAAGGGCCAAGCCGCGGTGGTGGAAGGTGAAAGTGAAGAAGAGTATGTCACGTTTGCTATGCTGGAATTTTTCCCATCCTGGCCTTGCTCAACTCCTCTCCATCATACCATCACACCATGCTGATTCATATCGACGGAATAGCCAAAGCTACCATGTGCATCACAACACCCCACACTCTTCAGCAAGAGATCGATAGCTCGGCACGCCATGGACAGGTCCATGAGCTCTTCCTCCTCGTCAGCCGGCACGTCGAGATCCAACAACTTCAGTTCCATGTACCATCAACTATCGACAACCTGTACATCATCCGCTGCGCCAACGAGTCGAGACGCCCTGGTAGCGTCGAAGCCAACAGGAAACTCGTCCTCAACGGGGGCTCCACCTTCTGCGGTGTCAGACTCGACGAATGGCAGTCCAAACGAGTGGGCGAACACAACATCATCCTCGGCCCAGACGTCGCCATCCAGCTCAGCATGGGCATCCCTTGGACCGCCCGTGACGCACTGGCTGTCATCTCAAAACAGCAGCGGGAGGAAGTGTGCAAGCACTTCAAGGAGATGTGCGAGGCCAAGTGCGAAGGCAACCCCCAGTGGGACAAGTGGAGGGACCCAGTCAACAAGCTGCTAGACGTGGCGGCCGGTACCAGTTCACTCGCGCAGGTCGTGGAGTGCTACGCTGGCGGCATCGTCGTCCAGGCGGCAACGAAGCTGACAGCCTCGGGCATCGAGGGCGCCTTCAGGGTCAGCGCTGGACTTTTGTGCTTGTCCGGGCCAGGGCAGATGGCGCTGGTCGGCGTGGGAGCCGCAGCCGCCATCTACTATATCCCCTGGGATACCGTCTGGGGCTGGTTCCGGTCCGCCTTTGGCGCATTCCTGACGTGGCTGATGCGTGCATGGGAGAACCTGAAGAGCTGGGTACAAACCACTGTGGCTCAGAAGGGCCCGGTTATAGCAAAGCAGGCTATCGAGATGAGTATTCACCCACTCCTGACTGCTTGAGACGAGGGTACCCAGGACGTCGTTTCAGATCTTCACCATTAACACTGGGTCGGTCGTCCATTCTACCTGGAGGCCCCACACTCTTTTCCACCGTTACGCCAGTCAGGTTACTTAGACACAAGCTTTCATGCGGCGGATTCTGGGGGAGGGGCCAGGAGATTTTGCCTTGACAAGATTGTACGACGGATGGAAAGACTCAAGAGGCCATGATGATAGTCATATGTGACAGCCATATGACCTAGATTGTATCAATTTCCTGTAATACGACACTATTCAAGGCAACACACCGCCCTGAAGAGAGCCCAACGGAGCCTCATCACACGAGCTCCCTCCTGATCCCCGACCTCTACCTCGCACCATTCCTGGGGACCAATGATCAACAGTACTGTCCTCTTTCCGGATACATCTAGCGCAAGGGAAGAAATAGGCTGTGGGGGGAGGGGGGTGTTGGGCAAGCGGCGAAAAAGGGAGGGTGGACTGAGCCGAGAAATCGATGGCAACCGTGTGCGGGTCGCCGAGGATCCGTCATTTCCGATGCCCTCATTCTCCCACTCCGGTGGCATCCTTTCCCCAATGCATCTTACACTTTTAGGACCGAACGGGTGAAGGGTCTCGAAAGTAAGTACCTTGGGATAGTTCCCACGGGCTTCAGTCGGCGGGCTTCAGTCGGACATAGACAGCGAAGGGGGACAACCACTTCGTTCGGGAGAGGAGAAACGTGTCGGTGATATCATCAGGATCCATTGCGCTGGATGGCCTTCCGAGACATATACCGCCAATAGTATCAACCATACATGTCCCTAGGAATTTACCCAGCACATCATGCATGTGTGTTGAGATAAGAAATCGGGCCTGGAACCTTGGCAAGTCCTCCAAGGACTCAGTTTGAGCTACGGTAGTTGTCTTTCGGTGTTGGAGACAATGAAGGCCTTGACCAAAAGCAGGACCCCGGCACCGGGAGGGGGGGAGAGGGCTCGCTCGTGTTCACCCACTGCCGAATGGTCGCGTGAATACATCGCTTCTCCACAGGACCAGCCCTGGAGTCACTACCCAGATAGTGCTGTGTCTCCTACAACCCATTTCTTACAAAATGAGTAGCTGTAGGTTATGATCGTTTAATTGTCGATGGTAACGAAAGACCAAGCGTAAAAAATGATATCTCTGAAGGTGTCCAGGAGGGCAGCTATTAGGGTACAGTACCAAGCCCAGGTGTGCATGCTATGGATGCTTATCGGGTCATTACCCTAGGGTAAGGCGGGCGGGGGGTGGAAAGTGAGGTACTTCTGTTATCTGACTACGTGTATGTCCTACGGTAAAATCCACTGGGCATGCAGGTCATCCAGGCTCATGTGTTGTGGGACCATCGGAAAGGATACATATAACGATTGACTACCACCTGGGCAGGTACATAATTACTGGCAATGTACATATAAGGTACGATTGTAGCGGTGGAATGCTGTCCTCCTTCATCATGCACGTTGCGACCATCTGGGGGAATCCTGACGATACAGTCGAGGCACAACTCATTCAATCCCTCTCGTACGTGAACCAACTGCCAACGAAGGCTGCATCTCTCAGTCCCCATCAAGCCCTTTCCTCATGTTGGGTAGATCAGAAACGGGCCGCCTCCTTTTCATTTCATGATGGCTTTGCAGTCTTGGTTCCAGAGCAATACGGTAAGTACTTAGGTAGTCAGCACTTGTACATACTTTGATGGGTCCGCTTACTCCCTCATGAGGAGTTGTTCAATGTTAGTTTCTCAAGAGGATCTCGTACATGTACATTATGAAAGCGATACCAGTCGGCCTCTCACGTCCCCCATATACACGCCTTTCAGATCGAAGCTATCCTTTTGCATGAGGATTTGGCGACAGGAATATCGAACTCTGCACACTGGGTCATAGGCGCTAATCGAGCCCGGGTTGGTGAATCCCATAAATAGTGTGGAGTTTACCACGTGCAACTGGCTTCCCACGGATTGTCACATCAAATGCTTGTGCGTCTGCCTGGACTTGATATTCGTCGGCGATTAGACTCGTTACAGTTAGTCTACTGCGTGTATTTATAGGTGACCGAAGCCTGTGAGACGATCTGCGTTATAAGGCGCTCCACCTGTTCCTTCACTGCAACATCACCTGCATCGGGCTCGATCAGGATTAAGGGATGACGTGTGATTGGCTATCGAGGCCAACAAAAAGTCCCTGACATTTTTTGATGTTGAAGGAAAGGACTTTCAAACTCACTAGTCCGCGCCCAATCTGAAAGAAATACAGCAACTAAAGTTGGTGGTGTTTGGTGAGTTACTGATCATCTCGCATGATTAAGCACACAACCGATCGGCAAAGCATAATGCAACGCATACTGAAGGCTGTACAGGCCGGAGTATGACTCCTTCTACGATGGTTTACTTGTAGAGTCCCGGACTGTTGCTGGAATTCACGCTCGATTGCATTCAAGGACCCCGGACTACCACAACCTTCAACGTAACCTAGGTAATTCTGCGCACACCTGAGCAAGCATACATACGTACTTGGGAACCGTGGCGTATTTGCCAAGCATTCCTTCCTTATGATCAATAGAAATTCGGGGCTTTTGTGGCATCCACGACATCCTCAGCCAGGTGAAATCGCACGCCTGTCTGAAGTGGTGGTTCGGTCTAGATGGGCCAAGATCCATGCCAAATAATCGCGGCCCCACTAATATCACAGCATGCGGTATGGGGTAAACCACCCACCATTGTCTTCTAGTTGATCATCGCTAATCAGCGTGGGACAAGGCATACTTTTGAGTTTGTAGGATTCAACAGCAACAATGTGTGGCGGCGCTGTTGGAAGCCAAAGCTGATCATGACTCTCTCTGTACTGCAGTGGGCTTACTCTGGCCCCCCACCCACTTTTCAGTGATATCAAGAGATTTGTATGAGTCCCTTCAGAATATATGGAAGCCTACGAAGACATGTAAGAAGCATTGATTTATGTAGTCCAACTGATGCTTCTCGATTCAAGTTTCGCTAGTCAGCAAAAGACTCCTCTTCACTACTTTTTCATTTCCCATCGGACCGTGAACGTTCTGGTATATTAGCTCATCGTACAATGGACTCTCCGGTAGCCGCCATGGCGTCCGTGCCAAGCTCTCTGTACCCTACAGGATTTGCAGAGATGATCTTGACGTTTACAATTCTTCTTGACATTGTGTGTCTCCTAGCAGTGGGACTCCGCACATGGCAACGCGTGAAGGAACGCAGTTTTTGGGTATGTGTCCTATCCCCTATTGCTATAGGCCGTCAAGAGTCGGAGTATGCTCCCCGAGGCCCTGGGACATTGCTATATGAGCTATATGAAATTCTTCCTATGGAATCAGTGATTGGAACACTTTTAAGAAAGACTCATACTGACTCCGCATCCGGTAGATCGATGATGGACTTACATGGTTGGGCCTTGTAAGCGATTCCAGGCTGAAGTCAACGTTGGACTTCATAATAACGGACGAATGGCTAAAACGTCAGAGATTTTCAACCTTTTCCAATATGGAGTGGTCGCATGGGGAACCACCGTTGGTGTTGGAACGCCAGACTCTATCATCAACAATAATTACAAAGTCCTGTTGCAGGCTGCGAGGGTTATATACTGGCTGAACGTGACCTATCTACTTGCTATTGGGTTCATCAAAGCCAGCATCTGCTCAACCTTATTACGTATCAATAAGGGTAGCTCCCAACGTGGAGCCAACTGGGCTCTCTGGTTGATTATGGTGGCTATAATTCTATCGACCTTGGGAGAGCTAATCACCTTCCTCGTCCGTTGCGATCCGTCTGGGGGCTGCAAGGACTCGAATCAGACAATCGCTATTTTGCAATGGATCGGCGTTGCAGTATTCATAGCATTGGATATTGCACTCGCCATTGTCCCAATCTTCATTATCCGCGGCTTGAAGATGAAGAAGAGCCTGAAACTCTCTACCGGTCTCATACTCGGACTCGGCGGCATCGCCTGTCTAGGTGCTATCCTCCGAATTCCATCTCAAATCGAAGCGGTTGGCAAGGACGGCAAAAATGAGATGTACAAAATCGGCTCCTTTGTCCTCTGGAGCGAGATTGAGACAGGCCTAGGGATCATCGCAAGCTGTCTGCCCATGATGCGCAAGCTCCTCCGAAGCTTCGACGTGGAGCAACCATCGGTTGTCCCAGGCAAGAAAGCCTACTATACTCCGCCAAACTCGGAAGACTCGGGACAGAAAGCGCCAAAGAAAGTTGAGCGTTTGCCGTACGACTCATATATGGTCCCCGAATACGCGCAACAGACCAAGGGTAACTGGACGCAAACGTCCTGCAGCTCGGACGGAGCGACACTCGCGCTACAGCCGACGTACAGTTCAAGAGCAGCAGTAGGCACTAACTCTGGTGGCCGGGCTCAAAATGATTGGGTTGGCTCGAACAACAGTGGCAGCGCTCATGGGTTGGTTCAGCCCATGCGGGACGTCGACGAGGTGTATCTCTATGGGCAGGCTTCTTAGTTGACAATTGAGTATACAGAACATGACTTGACAGGTTCTGTGGAAACTGCCGGATGACGAGATCGGCACTGACAGTCTCGTACTTTATAATGAGGTAGAATACAATCGAGTTCAACTTGGAAGGTGGATGGAGCGCAATTATTTAGAAGGAAGGGACTTCACGGCCTAGGTCAGTATCAGAAACCTGGGAACCAACCACGCAGCAATGTTTTGAATACCAGGGAACTAAGTGAGGGTACATAAGAGAGAGCATTGAATTTGATGTCTCTTGCACAGATATCGATAAAGTTTTCGGTCTCTAGGATTCAAGCCTACGAGTAAATAAACGGGCACCATCTTCGACCTCCCAAATAATCAGCTGCTGGTGGGGAGTGGTGGTTAAAGTTAGCACTTGAGGGAGGTAGCTACTTAAGTACTAAAGTTGGTATCCAGGATGGTAGGTGGGAAGGTACTGGGCCTTCTAAGTACCTAGGTACCTAGACCAGTGGCTGACTGTGTTGCTCTTGTGTAGCATGGTTAGGCGAATTTGATTGCTGGTGTCGTTGGTTTTGGCTTCCCCAGGACTACCTAGGTACCTAGGTATGTCCTGGACCAGCAATCATTGATGTTGACCCCTGTTTTAGCCCCACAACAATTGTGTCTCTCCATTGGTCCAATCAGCCGACACACTACTACACAGTACATGTACACTAAAAGTTGACCGCTCGGGCGTCTTTCCGGCCGGCAAATCATCAAGCCTTCGCCTCGCAAAATTTCGAGAAAGTTTGTGCTTCTCGACCTCGGTAGCTTTTCCCTTCTTGACGACGACATCAAACCACGACCACCGCCACTCTCAACATCGCATCTCCTCGCCACACATATACACAACCTACCAACGTCCCCCTTCGCCTCCTTTCACAAACAAGCCAAAATGCATTTGATGTGCAGCGTCGGGCCCGATGGCAAGCGTGCCTACACCCTGAAGAAGGTCTGCGAGGGCAAGGTCACCAAGTCTGCCCACCCCGCCCGCTTCTCCCCCGATGACAAGTGGAGCAAGCACCGCAATCTGTTGAGGAAGAGATACGGTCGGCTGCCCAGTGCTACCAGTACGTCATGATACCCTTGCGAGATCAGAGAAACCGAGGGGCATGGGTATGCGGGTTTGCTAACGGGATGGCGTTGTAGTGAACACTGAGACGAGGCCTTAAAAGAAGATGGTGAAAAACAGGCAGGAAAAGTCGAGCACATGTGTGACTGTGGATCTGGCCGGAGAGAATCATCTCAGAGAAGAGCGGGAGGAAGCAGATACCCATGGGGGACTCAGTTGGTGGAATGTGCGTGGGACATGACCTTTTAATATCAATCGGCGACCACGGACCACAGGAATGAGCACGTCCGAGACACGGGGAACTGTCCGGCTATAAGGCTGCTCTCAGCTCCTGGATCTGTATCATGCATGACTTCGCTTGCCTTGCACAGAGGCGGAGTTGATGGGGTATTGGAAATGGCGTTGGTGGTCAGCAAAACTTCAGCTTATATTATTGGCAGGATGGAGATAGAGAGTCGAACGGCGAAACCAGTGACAATGAAAAGAGACAAGACACAAATTTTGAAACAGGAAGTCATCCCTCATCATATTGGTATCGTGTCTATATCGGAAGTGAAAGTGCCCTTGTCCTGAGAAACACCAGTACCAATGCCCTATCAAATGAATTCCGTCTATACCCAGCACTGACTTGGCCATCCTACCTGACCCATGCCGCCACGCCCCCGACATTTAACGTCTCTTCTTGCCATTGACATTCCTTCCCGCGCCCACTCTGATTCGCCCGTGACCGCCGCTCCTTTCACCAGTGACGAGGTTTGGCAGATAGTCATCATCCATCAGGTCCCTCTGTCGCTGTCTACGATCTTGCTCAGCCTTCTTCTGATACTCCTTTTGATCCTCGGCCAAGATCAAATCCTTTCCCCAGTGGTTCTTGCCTCCACCCTGCACGTTGTTCATCTTGCCGCTGGCAGTGCCGTGAATTGGCTTGGGTACGCTGTACACATTGCCACGCTTGTTGTACTGGAAGTTCTTCTTCAAGTGCAGCCTCATGTTTCCGTTGCTGTCAGTCGAGCTGGACGTCCGCGTGAGTGTAGCCTGTCCGCACTTGGGGCAGAACTGTCGGTCCATCTGCCGCGTCACGTTGAAGCAACCGTAGCAGCGGAGAACCCATGTCTTGAGCTGTTTAATGCGTGAAAGGTTGGACGGGGAGACGAGGCTGTATGATGAGTCAATATCAACCCATTCGGGCCACGTTATGAGCAAGGGGATATTTATACGTACTTGAGGTTTATCCGCAGAGCCACGTTTTGCATGGCAAAGTCGGACGTGAGCAAAGCAGCCTGGAGTGTTTCTTGAATGGCTTCGGATGACCCTGAGACCTGCGAGTCCTTGGCTTGGTGCTTCTTCAGGTTGGACGGGGTGATCCACCCATCGCTATCGTCATCCTCGTCATCTGCTGGTACTTCCTGTGCAGCATCTTCGGCACCAGTCTGCTGTGGTTCTTGATCTTGTGTTGCCCCCTGTGCTGTCTCCTCCGGGGTGATGTCGTCTGTGACCTCTTCATAAGTGTCTTGTTCCTGAGACGTGTTCTCTGAGGCGAAATCTCGCGTCTTGTCCTCCACAGGTTCCTGGGCGGCTCCCGCCTCGACATGTTCGTCAATGGCCAGGTTCTGCAATTGCTCCTCCACCTCGTCGTCCTGAGTTTCCTTCTCTGTTGGAGACACCTCCTGGGCGGGAGGCTTTCCATTGAGCCCTCGCTGGTTGGGTTCCTTACGGATCCTCCAATCCCCTCCGTTGCGCTCAATCTCCAGCTCGTAAGACAAGGCCAGAAGGTGTATATCCGGCTTGCTCATCACTTCAAGATCGCCAGTTCGTCTCGAAAAGTCAGTGATGAACTTGATGGAAGCTGGCCGTGGGCTTCGTAGCTTCAGGAATGGTAGCAGGGTTGTGTTGACTCGAGAACGGGTTGCTTCGTCCTATGGTCGATGGTCAGTAACATAAACTCACAAGCATGCGAATTGATTCATTACCTTGATTTCGGAGAGGACGGAGGGGATGGTGTAGATTTCTTCAGCTTGGGCGATGAGCGTGGAGAGCGCCGGTTCGTTCTTGATCAAGGGGCCAGTATCGACGATCAAGCTATGAATGCGCTTCTGGCCTTGGGCCGCAGCGCTGGAGTCTGTCGCCATCGTCGATAGAAAAGTTGTATGATCCGCTGTCAAGGATATGGTGTTTTCTAGGTGCTTCTTTGCAAATAATCCTTTGGTGGACAAGGAAATGTTTCTATATTCTCTGGGACGAAGTAAATCGCGGTTAATTGGACGATGCGTGAATGGCAACAATGATGATGATGATGATGGTGATAATTAACATGCGAACCGACGAAATCATTTTGGCTTGCGAACCACCCCACGCAACCCCACCTATTTTCCCTTGCCTTTTGCCGTGCCACCCTTCAATCGAAAAAAATAATCCCTTATCGATAAGGAATCTTTATCGATAATGCTCCAATGCAGGGGCCCCTGTAGCTAATCCTGTCTAGGCAAGTGTCCATGATCGTCAACCTTATCAAGCTTACCTAATATAGTGGGCCATCAGCTCCCCCACACCCGACTTCATTCACTCCACCGTCTCCAAATTGCCTACCAAACTTTACCCTTGACAGCCTTCAAGGTCCTTCTTCTCTCCTTTTCGCGTAAAGGACTGAACAGTGTCTGTCCTGTTCTGGATTCTCATCAGCCTCTGGTATCAACGGTCCTCGATTTCTCTCGTCATATACTGCATGAACATATACCATACATACTACGCATATTGGTATACTACCCAACTTGTTACGATCCATGCTCTGCTCTTTACTCTCCTGCGTGTATCCCCGCCTCGTATTCCCGACATTCAACCCTCCTCTGTGTCGCTACGGCGCACCTTCTGCCTCAAGGAAACATTTGTCGATCCGAAGGAGGAGGGAGGAGATACGATGGTCTTGTCCTCCACCTGCTTCACCGTCACCAAATTCTTCCGTCTTGGCACACTTCCATCCCGCTCGTCAAGTGCTGGGGACGTCATTCCGCACCTCGGTATCATCTGAAAGCCTAGGAAGTAGTTTTTCCGAGGTCGGTGGTTGACCAGAGCATGGTTGTACCGTCGCATTAGGCCGTAATCTGTATTATCGTCCTACTTCGTCTCACTCCCTCACAGGCCAAAGGACGTGGCAATGCCAAGTCGGCGATCTACTCACTGCGCGAGTTTATGGGCCCCACCGGTGGACTTACACAACACTAGTCAACCGGATCGTCACTTCTTTGAGTCTCACCACTCAACAGATCTAGACGTCCTTGGGATGGAACGCGATGAGGTTACCTGTGTGCGGCCGAGTACGAAAATCACTCAGTTAGCCCACCTCCCCTGGTGGCAACTCCGCCCGCCCCCTTCGTCCTTACAGTATTGCGCATGTTTGCTGGCGTGGAATGATGCCAGAGCAGAGCATCATGTTCTTTCCTCGTGGCGGATGCCCAGAATAGTACGGTTTGTGCTGCGTGGAGCAAGTGCTCCAGGGCTACGGTGTTGTGCTGGCACAGATGAATTTGGTGGCTGGCCAGTCATTCATGCCACTGTCTGAAGCGGGCGGCGAGGGACTTTCTACTAGTCGACTAAGTAGTATACTCGTGGGGATATCCATTCGGTGGGTACCAGTCACAGTGTAATCCCCACGCGTACCAGAGTTCCCTTATCCATGGTTCCGCTCTCCACGATCAATCATAATCATTGTCACCGTACGAACTAGACGCTCTTTCTTTCTTTCTCAGTATTCGAACCTATTGCTATATTGCTATCTATCAATTAATTTATTCCATACAACAGTTCGGCTTCCGAATTGGGTTCGGATACCGAGTGCTACCCTATGTTACGACAACTGTATTCGCAGTTACTGCAGTTTGGTTTTCCCCTGACATATCATCTCCTCATACAGTAGAAGTCCGTGACATTTCAAATATCATATTGCATGGCCAAGATACGATATATCGGGTCGCTATCTCAGTGTAGCCTCATGATAAGGTAAGGGAATCCACTGTACCAGATCAGTACCTGGCGTTCACGATGCTTACTATTCAAGTCAGCCGCGTGTAAACTGGACCGGACGCTCACACCGTCTGGACAAATCGTGTGTCCCACAAAGGTACCGGCCTGTACCACTATAGAGGATCCACCATCACCAAATTTGTGTGTAGGTCGGTTAAGGGACACTTTTGGGACCACAAAAGGTTCACGAGGAAAGATGATCATGCCTCTTTGGTCCGGCTCGTCGTGGTTGTGGTTCCTCGCGTCATCCTGATTTGGAGGTATAAGACGATAGGGAGTATGGTTTCGTTGGGGTCTGGGTGCTGGCCATGTACTGTATCAATCTAGTGCAGGGCGAGGTGAATATTCTTGTGTCTTTGAACTGTCCCTATTTGTTTTGGGCAAAATCTTCTTTCCCAAGGTTGGGGATTGCTTCTGAATCGCAGTGGCCCGCCTCGGTTAGTCTCCTTCTTTCGAACGGCACCCCAAGATGTCTACCATCGATGGAAAAGACCTGAAAGAGCTCATTCAAGCGGTCATATCGTCCAAGATGTCCGCACGGGATTCAGGGCAAGCCCTCCAGCTCTTATCCGACTCCTTGCAGCACAATCCAAACTCGGGGCTGACACTGGACCTGATACGGTGCCACTCGAAGCTGTCCCGTGCCCTTCGCGAGGCCAGTCCCTCTGACGACTCGGTTTATAGGTCGACTCTGGACAAGGACACTGCAAAACGCATCAAGAAGACCTATGGCAGCATGGCAGACTTTATCCCTGAGAAGCCAGACGCAGCTCTCCGGCTGACGAACGTAGAGAAATACATCTCACATGCCTGCCTAAGAGCATTCGTTGGCCGCTTCAGACTCCCCATCGAGCAGCAAGGGCAGCACAAGCCGGTCGTCTCCATTGCGTTACCCAACGGTCCATTGCTTGCCGCTGTCTGTATCGCTGTGACGACTCACTATATCGCTGCGCCTGTCAACCCTGCTGCCGGGCCGCAGCAATTCCAGGCCGACGTACTCCAAGCTGGGGCAAGGTGCATCCTCACCACTCGAGAGGATTTTACCAAGCTTCAGCTGGAAGTGGGTTGGACGCAAGACAACGATATCCTGGTCCTGCTGGTTGACATGGGCGAAGATATGAGAATCACCCTCACTATACCGGACGGGACTCCCATGCTCTGCGATAACGCTGTCAAGCCGAATGCTCCTGATGACATCGCTCTGATATTGTTCACGAGTGGAACTTCTGGAACCAAGAAGGTCGTTCCTCTCACAACACACTCGATCGTGGCTGGTGTTGCCTTTGTCATAGACTCGTGGGCAATGACAGAGAAGGATGTGTGCTTGAATATGATGCCGCTTTATCATGTGTGAGTCGCCTCTCCCCCAAGAAGATATATCTTGGTTTTCCTGTACTGACGAACTGGTTGCAGTGGTGGCCTCATCCGCAACATATTCGCCCCGATCTTCTCTGGCGGCTCAACGATCTGTTGCCCGGCGTTTGACCCCAATTGCTTCTGGGACATGGTTGAGACTACGCTCCCGACGTGGTACTATGCCAGTCCGTCTATG
The DNA here is from genome assembly GCA_003795315.1 of Cytospora schulzeri. Classification (NCBI taxonomy): domain Eukaryota; kingdom Fungi; phylum Ascomycota; class Sordariomycetes; order Diaporthales; family Cytosporaceae; genus Cytospora; species Cytospora schulzeri. The sequence goes on along the minus strand of LKEA01000018.1, from coordinate 80,008 downwards.
CACTCCGTCATCTTGGCGGAGTCAAAACACAGGCCTCGAGCTCTCAGAAAGAACAGAATCCGCCTCGTATGCAATGCCGCCGGTGGTCTCTTGCCCTCATTGGCCACGCAGCTCCGGGACACTTTCGGTTGCGTGGTGTTGCCGAGCTATGGAATGACGGAGTGTATGCCCATATCCACGCCGCCTGTGGACTACAAGCTCGATCGACCCGGCACAAGCGGGGTCAGTACCGGTCCGGATCTGGCGATTCTCGACTTCGATTTCCGAGCTGTGACTTCAGGTACCGTGGGCAGGATTTGTGTCCGAGGCGAGCCACTGTTCCCAGGATATCTCCGCCCCGACGGAACAATTGATAAGTCTACAATGAGTGAAGATGGTTGGTTTGACACGGGCGATATGGGCTATATGGATGATGATGGGTATTTGTACATCACTGGCCGCAGCAAGGAGGTCATCAACCGCGGTGGTGAGCTCATCAGCCCTTTCGAGGTTGAGAATGCTATCGTTGCCGCTTCGAATCAGCCAGAGTCAGCCCTGAATGGACGCGTAAGTCAGGCACTTGCCTTCTCAGCCCAGCACGACGTTCTACAGGAGGTTGTTGGTGTTGTTCTGGTATGCCCACAGGGTGTTCCAAGACCCGATCTGAAGCTGTTACATTCTTCATTGAAGTCGAGTCTACAACAACTCAAATGGCCTGTTATCATCCTTTACATGGATGACCTACCCAAGAATAACAATAAGGTCCTGCGGATCAAGCTGGCCGAGCGCCTTTCACTGCCACCAATCACAGATGAGATGCCGTATCTTTCTCGGCACTGGGAAGGTGTGTGCCCGAGACCAGACACACCTCTGTCAGCACCTATTGCATGCTCGCCATGCAATGTCGACCTCAACATCGTCTGGAACAAGATGGCTTCTATCATGCCTAACGGCAGCTCGTTCTGCCTGCGGATGATCCCCGAGGACAGGAACATTCGTGCGATCCTCGCGCCGTCTGGTCCAGACAGACCGCCGCTTGATGATCAGCTTCCTGGGTATATCAACGAGAAACTTTCGAGCGTGATCCATGGCTATATGATGCCGCAGAAGATGCAGGTTTTGCAGGTCCCAATGCCGACTGATGAGAACGGGAGTGTGGATGATGTCGCGCTGCAAAGAATTTTGGCCGAGCTTGAGTCCTTGGCCGCATCTGGGGATAATGATTTATCGATGGAGGGCAGAGTGAACAAAGCGTTTGCATCTGTTCTCAACCTCAGCAGCGCAGAAATTCCTGCCGATGGAGACTTCTTTGACCTCGGCGGCGACTCTCTCAAAGCCGGCCGCCTTCTCTCTGTTCTTCGAGCTGGTTTCAATATTCATATACCCATTGACGCAATCTTCCACCATGGGTCGCCTTCCGCCTTGGCTGCATACATCCGCGAGCGTCTACCGCCAGACTGGGAGAAGTCTTGTGGGTCGGAAGAAAGGGGTGAAGGATTCCTGGCCGAGGGCTGTGAGAGCACATACACTTCGACCAGATGGTGGTTGATGGCACTCCAGCTAGTCCCCATGTGTATTCTTTACCCACTACGGCGGGCTTTCCAGTGGACAGTTTTCATGGTCTTCCTTGCCTCGACTCAGCAATGGCCAACCGCACAGTATGTCCCCGGGCGCCTACTTAATTTGACGGTATCCATACTTGTCGCAAGAGTCGTCACCAATGCCTTTACGCCTTGGGTTGGCATTGCGGTCAAGTGGCTGTTGATAGGCAAGTTTAGGGAGGGCGTGTACCCCATGTGGGGGCCGTATCATACACGCTGGTGGCTAGTGCAGAAGACTGTCGACATTTGCGGTCAGGGGCTGTTCAAGCAAACCAACCTTACATCGGTGCTGTACTTGAGATTAATGGGTGCCAATATCGGCAAAGGGGTAACAATCAAGGGTGCCCAGATGGGCGAATGGGATCTCCTCGAAATCAAGGACGGTGCAGTCCTCGAGCGCTGCATCGTGCGGCCGTTTGCCGGCGAGAGAAATACTTCGATGTACCTTGGAAAGGTGCGAATCGGTCGCAACGCTACTGTGGGATTGAGCAGTATCGTAGCTCCGGGGACTACTGTCCCTGACAATGCCTGTATTGGTCCCAACAGCTCGAGCTGGGAGGTTGGCGATGCGGATGAAGCGAACCGTGACCTCCTGTCAAGCAAGATCCCCGGTGCCCACTGGGCCTTGGAGTGGCTCGTCACGAAGCCCTTGGTAATAATCGCCTGGATCGTCTCCCTACTGCCTTGGTTTGCTGGTCTCATTGGTCTTGTCATGTCGGAACCCATCGGCACCGACACACCGCTTTACAGTATCCTGATGTGGTTCGCTGCTACGCACCGAGTGGGATTTCACTATCTAGCTCTGGTTCTGCGAGTTTCTCTCGGCCCTTTCATCCTCTTTGGATTCACGCTTGTGGTGAAGTGGATTCTAGATACGATGTTCGGCACCATTCAACCCGGTCCGGTACAGGAAAGGAGCCAGCTTCAATCTTGGAGAATGAGTCTCATGAAGTCCATCTACCCTGTCAAGAGTCTGCATGGCATGACTGAGCTCACTGGTCAGCACTACGAGGGCACGTCGATGGCGGTTCGGTTGTTGGGAGGTCGTGTCGGTAGACGCGTCTACTGGCCGGGGACTGGGCCTTCCATCGGTGACTACCATCTACTCGACATTGGGAACGATGTCGTCTTCGGATCTCGGGCACACCTGGTAACCTCGGACGGACTTGGTTCTGAGCTGGTCAAGGTTAAGGATCGTGCTATGATTGCGGACCGTGTGACACTCTTGCCTGGTGTCACCATCGGTGAGAAGACTATCATGGGTTCAGGAGCACTTACAGCGCGGAATAAGTACTACAATGACAGAGGCACATACGTTGGTTCGAAGAAAGGTGATGCCGTGTGTCTCAGTGCCGGTACCGCTGCACCGTGGGAGGAAACACAGAGTGCGGAATACCGTTCCTCGTCTGACATCGCTATCAACGAGGAGAATTTGGACGTCGAATCAAACAGGAAGGAGAAATCCAGCATCTCAAACACCAGAATCAAGTCCAAGGGGAACAACCATGACGACCTCAAGCCCGAGGACACTTCACCGTTTGGTCGAGCGTTTTACCTCAAGCAGGCGCCCTACCGCGTGTACGGCATGGGTATGATCATCTTCTACAGTGCAGCCCTCACAGTCTTTACCGCGTTCTACTGGAACGTGCCATCCATCTCCTCGATCCAGGTCGTTGCGCGTATCTTCAGGGACAACCACCAGCAGTTGGGAAGAGAGCATCAATTGGCCAGAGCTCTCTGGCCGGACACGGCTGTGTTGTACTCGCTATTCTTCATATTCATCGCCATCATGACCACAACTCAAGCAGTCCTCGCCACCGCGGCAGTTATTGGCGCGAAATGGGCATTGCTTGGAAGGAGAGCCCCTGGAAATTACGACTGGGACAAGAACCCCTACTGTCAGAAATGGCAGCTCTATCTCACGGTTGAGAAGCTCCGACGGTACTGTTACCGGGGTCACGGTATCCTGGGCATGTTGACGGGGACACATTGGTTGGTGCTGTACTTCCGCGCCCTGGGCGGCCAGATTGGCGATAACTGTGCGCTCTTTGCGAATGGCCGGCCCAGTCTCATGTTCACGGAGCCCGATCTCATCACTATTGGAGACCGCACGGTCATTGACGACGCCAGTGTTGTGGCGCATATCAATACGAGGGGCAAGTTTGATCTCAACCGGCTTGAGATCGGGGAGCGGTGTGTCATGCGTACTGGCTCCCGATTGTTGTCCGGTGCCGTCTTGAGAGACGACTCGGCGCTTCTTGAGCACACACTCATTATGGGTGGTGATGTTGTGGAGAAGGGATGGACGATGCAGGGCTGGCCGGCTGAGAGGTTCAAGGGCAGAAGGGTCAAGCTTACTGGTACTATCGAAGGAAGGCGGGGGGATAATGGCGATGAGAGCAGTACGGCCGCGACCAGTCGGATGGATCTGTCTAGTGATGACGGTGGCAAGAAAGTATAGAACATACATGTGTCGTGCCCAGGTGGTATATATGGCACGACGGAGGGTGGATGGCGCTGTGTTTGAGAGGGGGGGGTGGGCGCAGTAAAACTGAACTCCTGAGGCTACAGGTATATAATTTGCGACCTTTACACATGCACTCTCTGAAACCCTATAACCAGCTCCCTAACATGTGACCTTACATGGATGGCTTCTCGGCATGTGTAACTGCTCCGACATTGGCCGCGACCACCCTCCCTAATGGTCAGTTCGAAGTGTCCAGCCTAGGGCACCCTACTTATGTAGGTACCTAGGTAGTACTATGAGCCAATACAACAATACTCCTCCCTAATGCTTTCGTGATTCATGCGAGACGCTAACTTTGGACAAGGCATGTTCCTTCTCACTTTATAAATCCTGGTGAGTTTCAAGTGCGATTAACCTAGGTACTTCGTGAAGTTTCAACCTGACTACAACGATACGAGGCCGGCAGGTAGTAGTATTTGATTCACATATCACTAACAGAAATACTCTATCTACTTTAGTGCTACAGCATCGATGCATCGTTTCGTACGAACGGGGAGGCTTTGTTCTTGTTCCATTCAAACTCATCCTGGTCCCCACTGATTCCAGACATGACGCGAGTGCCTCCACATGGTCGTACGTATCACCTTGACTACGAACGGAAGAGACGGTCATTTTCTTCCAACCAGCCTTGATGATGGCCAGTCAAGGCGAACAGGATCGGTAGGCCGACCCGCGCGCCATCTGAACGGGTAGGTATGTCTTAAAATGCATTGATATGTGGTCTAAGAGAGGAAATATACAACTCAGGGCTTCAAGAACTCTTGGATACTTAAAACGTGGGGAACTAGTATAATAAATCTGTGAGGGGAAATGAAGATTGATGAACAAAACAGATATCACCCAGGTGCCGCCCGGGCACGGTCGCACTCAAGTTGTATGAGGCTAACACTGATATTGGTCTCGATCGCCAGCCAGGCTGGCCAGTGTAGTGGTTAGAAGGGGCAACCGGTTTGTTTACGGTATGTATAAGAAAATATCTACTATAGTAGATGTACTGGAGGTCTTTTCTCTAGAACATTATTAATCTACTTCCTAAAACGGGCTGGCCCTATTCACCCATTTTACCTATTTTACGACTTCACCAGCCTGTTGCCAGCGACCAAGGGTCTTCTTCATATTTCCCCCAAAACTACACAAGACAGCTCTCGTATCGGGTCTTAAGGTTTCTCCTAAGCCCTACCGGACAGCCAGGGCCTATGAACAGTCTACTCACAGTCCAGAATGGCTTTCATGCAGTCCCTCCAAACGATTACTTCCAGATTGACGACTAGTCGTGCTGACAAACTCGTCCTTCGCTTGGGCTTCTTTCCGCCACCGTTTCCGCCTCCAGTCGAGAAATCATTTATATGTCTGTAGAGCAGCCTTACTGCCTCTACTACGGCCAACATAGGACCTGGTTATATTACTCAACCAGTCGTGGTTATTGTACAGCGTGACATTGCCCCTAACATTGTTGACATATCGGTCCGCAGTGGCTAGGGCGGAATTTTCAATGTGGTCTAGACTACCGGCGTCAGCAAAGTCTTCTCTGCTGGAATAAGACAGCGAGGGGTTCATGCGGCGATGATACTTACCCAGTCCCACCGGCAGATTTATGTACCCCTTATCTCGAGCCACTCCCAGAACAGTTATTACCCACACTCGGCATGTCCACCATGGCTCGCCAGGTGGTAGGTACCTCTGGTCCATAAGGTGTGTCTTTTGATCTCTGCTCGCCCTATCGATGTAGAGTTCGACTGTCGGACCCACATAAAGGGCAACGACAACCGTTTTGGAGTCTAGCTTACCAGTATCCGCAAAGTAGGAATCCCTGACGAGGTCTAAAGGGGCCCTGCCTTTATCCGTCGCATGGTAGAGTGTTCCGGCTGGTGGGTTAGGGCCGGTGACAAGGAGGGCCCAGTGCTGCGCGGTCATTAGTAAAGAAACCCAAGTCCAGAGGCTTGAGTAACAATACTTACATATTCATGCTTCGAAGTAGTGCGAAGGTAGAAAAGAAGAATATGAACACTGTGCTTGGACAGAGTCATGTTTGATAGCTAGGTGTACACGATGGTGGCTTCAAAAGCAAGGAGGGTGCTAGGTAGAGCAGATACTGGGAACAAGTAATAAAGAGTGAAGGAGATGAGGGGACCAGTATATCTTGCAGATCCAGCTGCAGTAGAGTGACAAGAGACTGAACAAAGATGAAGGGTGAGATGCGTATATAGATATTGAGTTGCGTCTTCTTTCTACAGGATGGACTGGGAGGAAGCGTTGCCCTCCCCTTTATATCTACATGTTTGACTGAAACTTTCGTGTTGGGTCTTCCTCGAGATAGAATGACCTCGGCCGTAGCTGAGACGTGGTTTTGGCAGCCCTCGACAGTTGAAGGGCTACTTTGAGGCGATACTGGGCTGCAGCCTGGCCTCATTGGGCACGTAGATCGGCGCGCGATGTTGGTTGTATTTGCCTATGAGACTTGGTCTCGTGACCTGCCAAGCGACTACAACAGTCCACAGGTACGCAAGGCATTGCTCAGCCAGGTAGTACTATTAGAAAACCCATAGGAGGACTAAGTTAAAAAAAACGTGATCTACCCTCGGGGTTACACAATTTGCGGTATAACGCGAAGTATTCCCTTTAATTGACAACCACACTTGGGTAAAGGTCGAGTATCGTTATTGGAAGCGAAACCTTCCATCCAATATTGGAAGTAAGGAATATCCGGTTGTTCGGATCAAAGGTCTTACACTCGATTGGTTCTTTCCCTCGGGTTTCGGTGACTTCGGACATGCCTTGTCGGCCCGAACAAGACTCGTGGGAACTACATATATGCGCGCGTGCCCTTGTTCTGAAGAGTCGAATGTGTAATTATGGTCAAGATAGGAGGCATGGTGGATCAGTCAAGCCTCCCAGTTTGGAAAGCTGGCTAATAAGCAACTTGGTCGCTTTATTCTGGCGGGGCGACTTGAAGACAGGTGACCTTGAACAATCTGAATCCATGGCTGCATGAGAGACTCTTAAGCCGGAGCGGAACTTTAGTTCTACAAGATGTGTCGCTTCAGGAAGTCGACAACATCGTCCATGCCGTCCGGCAAGTTAAACCAATGACCCCCGTCTGGGTACTCTCTCCACTCCACTTGAGCACCGAATCCCCTCAGTATCTGCCGTAGGCCCCGACCGTGCTGTACTAGCACCAGCGGGTCGTCGGCGCAGTGCTCCAGCAGCACCGGCGTATCCAGCAGGACATAATGGTGTGGCGGCACGTCCTCCAGACCCAACACCTCCCTCATCCCCTGCAGCGACCGCCCCGCAAAGGGGCACCGGCAGCTGAACCCCAGGAACCCTCCCAGCCCACTACCTTGCGGGGTATCAAGGTTGAAGGGTACATGCACGCCAGTCGCGGCACCCATGCTGATCCCTGCCAGTACGACCCTCTGCCAGTCGCCGCCCAAGGCCGCGGCCTCGCGGGCGAGGAGGTGGCAGACGGCCGGTACGCTGTCTTTGAGCCCGATGGTCTGTAGCTCCTCGCGGTCGGAGAAGTCGCGTACGTTCCAGACGTCGAACCACTGGTGCCAGACCAGGCCAGGTTCAGAAGCACACTGTCGCGGTGGGGCCTGCGGGAAGACCCATCGGAAGGTGGGAAAGGCGGCAGGGAGGCTGCGTCCCTATGAATCGCGTGAATTGGCCAAGGAGGCGGCAAAGTTGGCTGCGGTGTCGCCGCGACCATGGAGGAAGACGACAGTATGTGTGTTTTGTGCCGCGGTG
>LKEA01000018.1:61828-72067 GCA_003795315.1 Cytospora schulzeri | reverse complement strand
TTCAGCGCTTGGTTAGGCCTGGAAAGCCAAGTCAGATATACTACCTAGGTACCCTAGGGTAAGTATACCTATTTATATACCAAGGTACATTCTACCTACTTGAGCAGGTAGCGGTGCTGAATCCAGACAACCCTAACGAACTCGTACTGAGTGAAAATATAAAGAAAAAAACCAACCAACCAACCAACCAAACAACCCCCCACTGTTCCTTCGTTTCCAACCCCTCCAACACAAGGTTTGCTTGGGAGGCGGCCAGTTCTCGGCCGTTCTGCCCTGCTCCAACGACTGCATGTGAAGTTCAGCTGCGCTGCGCCATATAGCTGTACATATGTGGCTGTACATATGTAGCTGGGGACTTCATATTAAACACACCTCAATCCTCTCAGGGTGCCGTCTGCGTCTCCGTCTTTGTCACTGTCTAAGTCTCTCCGTTTTCTAACCCATTCTTCAAGTCGAAAATGAATTCCATCTATCCGGAGGTAAACGAGGCACTTTCCATCATTGAAAGCACTGAGCTGTCGCACCCTTCGGGCGCGCTGCTGTCGTCCTTTATCACTGAAGCCCTAGACCCAGCCTCAGCAGCCGAATTTGTGCTTGCAAGGTGCCCCGCCGGTTATAACGACGACGACAAACGAGCCCATCTCCTTTCCCTCGTGGACGATTGGACCTATATCGTGGAGTGCAGTGAGTTCCCTGGCCCCAGAAACTGACTAAACGGGGGTGCTGTGCTGATGATCTTACCCGCCCGCCGTTCAAAGTCTCACAACACGGCAGCCCTCCGCCTGCGCCAGATCCTACCGAACGACAAGCCATCATCCGGCGTGATGGAGCCAGGTGCTGCATCACTGGAAGTCCCGGTCGCCTCTGGGACCCGCTGGTCATCGAGCCCATCCTTCCTGTCCCATCCGGCTGGATCAACCAAGACAGGCCTGGCATATCGGACATGCTCGGTGCCTTCTTCAGCCCTGCCTACCGTGACTGGTGGCTCTCATACTCTCGGGGCCCTCGTTACGCGTACACGAGCACTTACCATAACCACTGGCTGGTTACCAGATCGGCCGCACATGCCTTTTCCCGCGGAGTGATCAAGCTGGACAGGTTGCAGCCTTCGATGGTAGAATACGAAGTCTTGCACGTTCCCATCGGACCAGAGCACCCTATTCAAGTTGATGGCTCGTATCCACTCCTGGGTGACCACTCTCGGGCTGGGACCCTTACGGTAGATCCACGCTTCGTGGGCACCCATGCGCGGCTATGCAGAAGCATCCAGTTCGTCGAGCTTTCCAAGAGGTTCTCACTGAACGGCGCCTCGTCACAAGCCCAGCTCACGCCTGCTGCCTCGAGATCCGAACAACTATCATTCACATATATTCCCAACCCTTGGCCAAGACTTGCCTCCCTAAAGAAACCATTTGTCGCCGCCCTCCTCGCTGCCTGGCTCCTCATCCCGTCACCGGTCCGCATAGTGGCTTATAGGGCACTGCGACAAGCTGCGAAGTTCTTCATCGAACCCGACGGTGATACTGTCCAGCAACTTCCATTCGGGCTCTACCTTAAGTGCGGGGGAGATCTCGATTCCCTTCGTAACGAAGCCAACGCCCTTCACATGGTTCGGCGATATACTTCGATACCGGTCCCCAAGCCGTTGGACTTCGTCACGGTGCCCGCACATGCAGAGACAAGATTTTCAGGTGAAAAGAGCTATCTCCTCATGAGCCGTATCCCCGGCCTGCCGCTTTCATGTTGTCACGAGGTGCTTTCAGATAAGGATTCCGCCCAAATCGCCGCCCAGCTACAGAACTATATAACGCAGCTACGGGCCATTCCCAAGACTGTCAACCCCAGCAAGGCGATCTGTGACACCTTAGGTGGTGCATGTAGGGATTCGTGTGTGAGAGGCGGAAACCCCATCGGCCCGTTCGTCGATGAGGCCGCCTTCAGTCAGATGCTGCGCAACCCCGACGAGCCAAGCCGTAGGGGACACCGCATCTTTTTCACACATGCGGATCTCAACCCAAGGAATATACTGGTGTATGAGACGATCCGGCAGGATGGCAGCCGGGGCTGGAGTGTGACAGGGATAGTCGATTGGGAGATGGCAGGATACTACCCCGAGTATTGGGAGTACACCAAAGCTTTATACGAGAGGTTCAGGTGGACTCGCCGATACCAAAACATGGTACACGGGCTGTTTAGGCGCTTTGGAGACTATTCGAAGGAATTCGATGTTGAAAGACGCAGTTGGGAGGCTGGCATATAAGGAAATCACTCTGTGAATTATTTGGTCATTTGGTTTGCTATTGCTAGCGTCGAACCCGGCTATTATAGCATGTAATGGTGTATTTTTCAAAGGGGCGACCGACTGAGTACGAGAGGTTCACATGTCCAGACTTTACAGCTCGGACGGGTACTGGGAAAAGCTATTGGTATTCCTCAAGCTCGGCATGTATATATTTTGATGCTTGTTGTCACTGGTCAGTTACATTTGACAGCATGAATTCAGCATAACACCTGATCCAAGGCAGCCAGATCCATATGCACTAGGGAGAAAGCAGTGGGCTATAGGCCAAGCCCTCAGGTATCACTGGCTTCACACTTGAATTGTGTGCACTTGTTCGGGTTTATAACGCCTTCAAAGGCCTATGAATATAGCAAAATACCCAACCTTGGGATTGTCTGCAAAAAGACTTCATGGCCGAGGATGCATGAAATCACCCTACCTTAGAACCTTCACAAACTCACTTTTCACCTTCCGATCTTTGGGTGAAACGAAACTACCAAAGTGCCGACGTCCTGATACCCTTGGTCCCCCAATAGTCTGTCGAAGAGACTTGGCGCACTCGTTCAGCCGTTTATACCGTTTGAACCATAACTCCCTCTCCCTCCGGTTATGTAGCCAATGGCGCTGCAACCAGGTGATGAAAAATCCGACTGACGTCGAGAACTCAGTGACTCTAGCTGCATGGGTCGTCTGCGGGAGACGTTCAGGTGAGAACAGGTTGGACATGTAATCATTTATGCGCAGAACCATGAGTGAACTTGGAAACAGCCGGCTTATTTCGGTTGCCAGATCTCGACCCATTCGACGCATTTCTCGGTTGAAGACGGCTGGGAAAGAGTAAAGCACTTGCAAGGAGATGATCAAGTGTGTTAAATTGGACAGTCCTTTGAGGGTGACCCACGGGCCCAAACAGAATGTTCATATCAGCCTGAGAGCATTCTGTATCCCAATCGAGAGTGAGCACGCGGATACCCTGGCCTCGGTTGTGGAAGAAACTGTTAAGGTTCCATTGGTACCGTTGTGCATAGAAAAGTCGCTGTTTATTCTTTGAGTTCGGGCCGTCGAAGTGAAGGATGTGGCAGAACGACGGGTCGAACACTGGCTGCTGCAGGGTCATCAGATCCCACTGTACACACCCACCGCCGCCGAGGGAAACGGTTGACAGCGACATGATGTGCTTTCTGGCCAGGTAGTAGGTTCCTTCCTTTGTGGGTGCCGCAGATGTCACGAACTCGGCTCGCCACGCTCGAAGGGGGCTAATCAGCTCCAGGTATTGTAGGGCGGGATACGAGCCCCCGATGGTATCTGGATTCAGCCAATTCAGGACTCGATGATGATCAATCTTGCTCAGTCTCGATGAAGGCTGGAAATGAAGAGAAATACTGAGGTTCTTGAGGTGCTCAAGCCACAACAAACCACCCCATGGACCGGATATCAAGCTGAGTTCACACTGGGGCATCGAGAGCGTCCTGACACGTGGTATATAATACAGCATTTCGAGAAGCGCGTGACATTCGACGATATTTCACTTGTCAAGCAACAGCCTCCTTGACCCTCCGTTAATCCAACCTCCATTCAGAAGCCATTCTGTGTCGTGGTCCAATGTATCGTTTGAGAAAACGTAGGCGAGTCTCATGAGTACCGGGTGGGAGCAAGATATCTGTTTGACGAGAGGAGCTAATCCCGGTCGCATCATCAGACGAACGGTGTTAAATGTCGAGGATGAGCTTGAGAACATATAGGACTGGTCGAGGTGATTGGTCAAAAGCTGTACTCACGGCTGAGGGCGTGTCGACTTGAGAATGAAAGCTTCGTCAGCGGTAAGTAATTGGATAGTCGAGAGAGGACTGGACGGGAATACGAAAGAAAGAAAATGAGAACGAAGACTTTAGTGCCTGGTAGATCGCAAAGAGCTGTGCCAGGGCGTGACCTAGGGACAATCAGGGAACGGGCCAGACAGCCACTGGGCAGGAGATGCTACTGGTTAAGCTTCAGACAGTTGCGAAACTGATTTAGCTAATCGGACTAATATGATGAGATGGATGGGTATGGTTGAGGTTTTTCCCATTCTCAGGTGCTACTTACAGCCCAAGTGCTTGTGGGCCGTCAGCTCCAGTTGCACCTCTCTACCAAGCTGTGGAAGAAAACATGTGACCACTTGGGATAAACCCATGATGCCATACTATAAAGTTACCTTAGGGTAATGTTGAGACATCTGGCTGCTTCGATGGTATATATAAAGAATGGCATTTCAACTGATAATTATTACAAACCTCCGTTGGGGTTCGCCGATATACATGTGTGTTTGGCAACAGTGTACCTACCCTAGGGCAATTACGCACCAGACACATGTGCGGATATGTATACACTCATCTGCCTTTAACTTTCGCAAATAGAACATAACTAAGAGCATTCAGACTTCCCGGGCTCACACTTACAAGCCCGAACCATTCATTAGTATATTTCCCTCAACAACCACAAGACCTTCATAAGCTTACATGTCCTAGAGTCCCACCTAATTGAGGAGGTTCGAAGGATTGTTGGCTTGCCCACTGCCGTGAGCTTCATTCACCGTGTACTTTGAACGGCGGCGAAGAAGGGGGCCCTTGACTCTTACCAGGATACAAAGAAGAAAGAAAAAGAAGCTGACGCCTGCGAGGATCCCGCACATGCCTTGCGGTCCCATGTTCTCGATCCACACACGACCTGCTGGAGTGAGAACACCGGCCAAGAAGTCTCTGGCGAAGCCGTTTCCTCCAGTCGCAGAGGCGGCGTAGAACCCGTATGCCGCCACCATGTAGTCGATGGTGGATGCGTAGATGTTGTAGTTGGCAATCCCAATGAAGAATACACCAATTCCAGTGCCAATCCATGCAAACTGGCCGTAGGATGGGTTGGCCGTAGCTGCGAATATGGCCAGACCACAAGCGAGGCACCACGCTGTCCAGCAGAGGCTGCTCAGGCGACCTTCATACTGTGCATCCTCACTGTTTGGGTCAGCAGCACGCTGCTTCGCATTTCGTCGGTTGAAGAAACAGAGGATGGCCAGCCCTACCGTATCTGTTCGGCGTACAAGTGTTAGATTGTCGATTGGAAATCTCGGAGGGAAGCACTTGAGGGAGGTGAGGCCGAGCGCCACCTGGGCACGTGTGCCACTGAAGTGCACTTACAAGCCACAGTAAGGAACATGAAGACCAAGCCGATCTCCATCTTGTTCATGCCGAACTCTTTGCCATATATGTGGCCGAAGACTTCCATGAAGAGGAACACGATGGCATCGCCAACCGCAGACAGTGCAGAGAGGAAGAATACAATGGGCTCAGTCTAAGGTTTGCTTGTTCAGCGTCTCGTTCTCCTATGAAGCAGGGTCCTGACAACTACTTACTAATAAAAACTTGAAAGGACGCCACATGGTCACCCTAATATCCTTCGCGTTGAAGCGTTCACGAATGGGAATACCCTCAGTCGGTCCGTATAAGTGGCTGTCGAGAGTCTCATTACCTTCCTGTTGAGCCTTCTCCCGGCGTTGCTTGGCACATTTATTGAGAGCTTTTTTATAGTAGGTTTCTGGGACGGCAATAAGATGCCAAAGCTGGACAAACACTCCGCAGAGGCTAATCAACCAGAAGCACCACCTCCGGCTTTCGAATCCGAGATGATGTTCCATAATACCGCCAACCATGGGAGGCAAGGAAGAGCCTAGCATGCTGCCCCACGCCACGAAGGCAACAGCGTCTTGCTGCTCGTCTGCCTTGTACATGTCAGCCACCACACCAAGAGTGAGAGAGCCTCCGGCGGTCGCGAGACCTGTCAGAAGCCTCAGGACTATGACAGTGGTGAAGCTGGGTGCAAAGGGGACCATGGCGGTGAATATGCTAACGAGCAAAAGGGACGCCTGCATTAGCCACTTGCGGCCGAGCTCCTCGGACCAGGGTGCCCAGATTTCGCAGCCGAAGGCGTAGCTCATAAGGAAAGTCATGTTGCCGAACGAGACCTTGTTGATGGGAACGCGATAGTAGGAGGACAATCCGGCCTCAGTGCTGGCCCAGATGGAGCCATTCATATTCATTGCGATCTGGATCATCCAGAGGATGAACAAGATGGACCATTTTCTGGGCTTGGCGTAGCTGTATGCAGTTTGCTCCCATGCCTCTCTTTCAGTGATGATGCGACGACCTGTGCGCGTGTCATGATGGAAGCTTTGGTCGGGTCGCGACTCCAAGGACACGGTTGGGAGGGCGGTTTCTAGTTCGGCTTCCTTTGTTTCGGGCTTTTCCCCGGAGGAAACCGGGGTTGGTGGGTTGGAAGACATGTTCGATATTGATATCCTGGGAACAATAGGGACGTCGAAGTTGTCGAGTAAGGTGTCAGTTGGTGTCTGATTTCCCTCCTGTCGTTTTACTTTCCAAAACGTGGCGGATTGCGGATATGTATCATTCAATATGCAACATCGGGGTTTTTTTTTCTGTGTCGGCTGAAATGGGTTTCAATAAGATTGAGTAAGATTGAGACTTGCTTTCCGTCTTAAAGATGACATTATAGAGAAATTCACACGATCATGTGAACAGTCTAAAGGTTCTCAGGACGCCATGATACACTAATAGGCTATACAACGAGTCGGAGAAGTCTACGGAAAACACCAGAGAAGCTCTAGATTACTCACCGGCTAGCCGTGCGGATGTATTAGGTTTGAACTTGTACTGTTTACGGTGATACTGGTGTCACGAGATCCCGTGGACGGACTTCTTTGGGAGCACTTAACCTTGGACCTAGAGGTCACTCATGGCTCCTTACGGTCATAGTGTGGCCCTTACAGCGTTACCCTTCAGCCATATTGAGTAGTGCCAGGGTGTCTGAGCGTATCCAGTGATTACTTGAGTTGTTGCACATTTATGTCCTCGAGGCTATGGCAAGTCAAAATTTGCCCAAGGTATAGGACTGTCCACTTTGTGACATATTGTAGGTTTAGGTCTACCCAGGATTTGGGGCTCTTTGACGGCGAATACAAATAGACCCATCCGATCGCGACGAGCATGACGAAGACACCCAGTTGCTTGCCTATGTAGTAGCTGGAAAGAGAAACCGGCGGTGTAATTCCAACAGAGGCTGGCTTGTGGTCATGATAACTTATATTGCTATATGTGAAATACGCTTCCCAGACGGAACCAAGTAATTACAGACAAACAAAACAAACCCAAATATACTAAGCCAATGACGCCGTTACACCAAGTAATGGAAGATTCTGGTTCCCTCATACCTCACACATTGCCCCTAATTTACTTATCTTTCCACTGCACATCATAGACAGGTTGACATGTGCCTCTTCAGGTTATCCTCGCGGATTGTCGAATATGTGCAGCCCTCCTTGGAGCATCGGTACTTCACATCCCTTAACCCATACTCATGTGCTGCAAGCCTGTGTTCCTCATCCCATTTGGACTTGGCCAATAGATGTCGCTGGAGGCTCTTTTTCTCTGCCGTGGAATAGTCACACCCGGCCGCGGAGCATCGGAACGGTTTAGTGTGCTTGTTTGTGTGAATCTTAAGTTTCGTTTTGTCAATGAAGGCGGCGGAGCAATATGGGCAGGCCAAATGTGAATTCTGCTGTGATTTTGAGGATGGCGACTCAGAAACGCATGAGGTCGTCGGGGTTTTTGAAGAGCCTGGAGCGCCGTAGTCCGCAGTAGGATTGGATGTGTAGTGCGCCATGGTAAAGACGTCCCAAGATGGTGTCTGTTGGAGAGCGTCTTCCGATAGGGGTGCTACCGAGGCTATATTTTGTAAGCATGTAGCTGACCCCGACAATGCGGCAGTGTCGAAGTCAGGGACACCTCCCAAGCTTCCAATCGGCCAGTTATCCTGTATATCAACAGGGTAGGTCATGAGGTCGGGGAAGATGAGCCGAGAATCATCCATAGAAGACATGGTGTCAAAGCTGAGGTCGTAATCTAACAGTGGAACCAACGGGCTTGGGTTCGTACTGCCCGTGGTCATACTACCGGGGCTCCCCAGCCCTGATGGTGGTGAGACCTGGTCAACAGAGGCCGTGTAGCCGGACAAGTGAGTAAGGCACGTATGGTTCGTGTTTGGTAATTCGAAGTCTGTTCGTGAGGCGTTGTTGTGTGCCTCCCACTCGATTTCTCTCAGGACCTGGTCTATTTGGGCCTGGTCGATTGTGTCGAGAGCCATAAGATACGGCTCGAAGGTGTTTGGTGCGTCCATGGTGTCTTTGACACGCTCGGACCAATTTAGAGTATGTGAATTTTTCCCAGGTCGAGCCGAGCTCGCAGACTGGATATGGGTTTATTGGTGTTGATTGTGTGGCTTTTGGCGTTGAGGCCGGGAAACTGCGAAAGTGGTATTCTGTGGTTGCTGAGTTGTGGTCTCTACCATTCCATTGGAATGGCAATCAGTATATGTTGTTAGCCCGGATCTTCCAGGAGACAGCAGTACTTCCGAGTCCACTGCCCTGCCCTCGTACCCTTCATCGTGACAGCAACAACTTGAAGGAGTAGCAGTACGACAGCAGCTGTCAAGGCTTGCAGTAGCCCCTCCTTGGTCCCAGCTTCCCATGGGCGTAGTTTGCGTTGTTCGCTCTGTGAAAGCTTCTGCTCTTCGGTTAGCCATTTCCAAGAACAGATGGTTTTTTCACAGTATTTCTGAAGATGGGAGTCTTACCATGACAAGACTAAAAGCCAGTGCGCAAAGTGTAGGAAATCCGGGTACCGAAGCCATCGAGTGGACAAGGGAACCTCGATCTTGGGTGTGTTCGCTAAGCGCGAAAACACCATCTATCCCTTGGGTGAAAGTTCCCTGGTGGGAATTGTCACTTGGTGGCGATACTCCTCGAGGGGTCTTGTTGAAGTCCACTCGGGATTCTTGACCGCACATGGAGCAACGCGAACTCGGGCTCGAGCTGCGAATATCGACAATGCCGATACAATGATGGTGTACGATCGTAATAGCGTTCGCTGATGACTCCGTTGTCGCAGCGAATGAAGACAGCAAGCAAGGCACGAGGTGCAGTTGGTGTTCCATTTCCACTGAGACGCTAGCATCCATAGAGATGTTTTCGGGGACCCTGGCTAATCCGTCTGGAGACAGGGTGACGATAGAGCGATTCATCAAGTCAAGTTCGGTCTCGATCGAGGGCTCACCCAAGACAGAATCTCGGCCGTTCGCCACCGGACCGTGATCACGGGTACCGTAATGATGGTTCACGCCCAGGAAGCCCACACGAGAGGTCGTGAACAAGCTTGGCTGCGAGGCGCAATCTTGGGGTAGCAGGATTTCCGGAATTGCCACATCGAAGATCTTTCCATCGGAAATAGGCAGACGGGACATGTCCGAGTTCAAGTTGATCGACTCGTACCCGTACACGGGTAGGGAGCCGGAGCCGGAGCCGGCTGCAGGCGAAGGCTTCCTGAGCTGCGGCGTAGTGAAACTGCTCAGTTCCATTGGAGGGTCTTTGCCACTGCGTTGAACCAGGATGTTCGGCGCTATGTCGTCTGGCATCTCGCGAGACCGGCAGTATCAACGGAACGCCGTTGTTACACGGACTTATCCGCTTGCAGAATGTCAGAAGAAGGCCTCCAATGGACAAAATGGATTATGGTGAGTATGAGAGGGATGGTGGGAAGGTATGAAGGTAGAGGGTTAGGTGGTGGTGAAAAGGGGGAGGAAGAAGACATGAATCACACCGGGGACTGGAGGATTTTAAAGCGGTACAAGATCACCTACAACTCAGCCTCAACTACGGTGTCCCAGAGGGGTCTTCGGGACAAAGGCCGTCGAGGGCACTTTTGACCTTTCGGTTTTTTTGATAAATCTACCCTAGGGGTACTAACGTGAACAATATCAGGTCCTTTAGATCTATAATTAAGATATATTATATAGTAAAGGTATAGCTATAGAATACTTATTTCTATATATTTTAATATATTAAACTAAATTATATA
>LKEA01000018.1:30482-61133 GCA_003795315.1 Cytospora schulzeri | reverse complement strand
AAAAAAAACGTAAAAAGTGCCCTCGACGGCCATTGTCCCGAAGACCCCTCTGGGACACCGTACTCAACGGGTCCTTGCACAGCAAACCAGCCTGTCAGCTTACACTGTCTGCAGTGAGGCCAAATGACCCACTGCGGTATATGAGACGCCGACGGTGAGTCTATCAAATTTTCTCTTATCTGTCTCTCAAGTTGGGCTTATCAAGACAAAAGCCGACCCTGCTTGTAAATTTCTGTTGCACTAAGCTGATCCTGCCTGAGTGTTAGAGAACTTCCAGATGGATAAATTTGACTGTGGACACTTTAGTATGATCCATGGATTATAATTAAAGAAGAATGCCTGTCACTCCTTCTACGTGTTTGCATCACAATACGGTCATGTTGCTTCGGAAAGGGGTGAGGGGTGGGACATATAATCCATGCGGTGTGGACATATAAAGACGACGTCAAACATGTTCCCAGGGTGCATGCATAATGTTAATGTTCAAAGTGGTGTGGATGCGCAACATTTGGACAAAGCCCCAATGTTGGCCTCACTCCGGGCCGAAATTGGAAGAAATGCGAACTCACACTCAAGGCTTAGCCTGCGCTATTGAATACTTCAGTAACTACTTAGTATGTAAGACGCTTAATTATCATCAAACTGGTGATGGATACACCAAACTCCAATGCCATGCAGGAAACAAATTCTCATCTCAGATTCCACTCCAGTCCATCCCCAGATCGCCCCTGACCACCGCCAACTCGCCCTTACTAGGACACAAGAATGTTCCATCTGCCTGCACACAGCACATTCCCAGGCCGGTACTATTTAGCCAGTCACGGGGAATGAAGAAGTGCCTTTTCACACCATCACTGGCACCCGCATGTAGCTTTGTTGTACACACCCACAGCGACTCATCCAGAAATACGAATCTGCCATCCTCGAGGAACCCTACAGGCTGTTCGATCTTCTCCACAACCTTCTCTGGCAGGTCAATTGGCTGTATTGTGTCTACTATTGCCGCCTCACTGTTTTCAAGAAACAGCGCAGAGGTGTCGAGCAGGATAAAACTTAACACCTTGTTGTTCGCTTCCTCGAAAGAGACGATGGCGAGATGTACTTTAGCTTGGGGTGATGGAACGACCATCTCGATGGTGATACATTTTGCATCAGGTAATATGGAGGTGAGGCGTCCATCTCGAGCGAAAAGGTCGATGGGGATCGCATGACGGGGTTGGCTAAGGTCATCCCAGGAGTATGTCTCGATGCAGCTGGCCGTGAAGGCAAGAAGTGTGTTTGGGTCTGTGGGGTGGTTCTCCCACCTCCTTGCCATATCACTTTCTGAAAGCTCATCGTCCAGTGACTTCACCGTTATGGTTGCCATATACTCGGACTCAAAGGAGATGACCTCGATCTTCGAGGAACCACAGACCAGTAGCTTCCGCAAATCACTGTGGAATAACACCTGACTGATGATGCCGCGATCAACGTCGTTCTTCTCACTCAAGATCTCCTTTGCGATGAGTTTTCCGGTTTTCAGTGATATCTTGATCCCTTTGACCATCACTTTTCCGTTGAGCAGACTGTACGCTGCGTAATTCCCCTTCGGCGATAACGTGATTTGACCCACGGCCATCCCGTACGCCGATTGCGCGAGTACATGCGACTTCTGCCGGCCTGTATCACAAAGCTCAATAGCCCCATCGTCCTTCGCGTACAGCACCAGCCTTTGGTTTTCTGTAGCCGTCGTCACAGCGGTGATGGCCGGCCGAGACTCGGCGTGGGCCTCGGACGCTGCCATGGAGGTGACAGTGCTGTGTGTATCGTCGACATCAAACACGGATTCCGCTCTTCTCTCAAGAAACTCCGAACTTGTGACACTCTCGCTATCATCCTGATGCTCCGGACCACTACTATCGACTAATCGAGTGAGGCAACTCGGCTCCCACACGTTGCAGTAGGACCCTCGTAGATCGTAGAACCGTTTGCTATCCGGACTGAAAGAAACAGCCATGATTATGTCTTCGCTCGTGAGCTTGTACATTGGTGCCATGTGCGCAAAGTCATAAATCTTAATAGTCCCCCTCACATCGCTGGTTGCAAACACGAGGCCGTTCTGTGCGACATTTATCTCTGACGGGGTGGCGTCGAGTTCCTGCTTCACCTCCTCATGCGTGTCATCCAGCGGTCCCCACTTGAATATCTGGCCATCCCGGTAAATCCCCAGTACCTGGCCGTTGAAAGGATGCCAGATCACGCGATTTACGCCTGTCCACGATGTTCCGGCCGCGTGGCGTTGGGTATGTCTTCGGACAGAACAGCGCGCTATCATTTGAGGTGGGTCTAAGTTCCAAATGGACATCGGAAATCCTTTGTATGCAACGGCTAACTGGCTGCAGTCAGGACTGAAGGCCATTGAAGAGGGCGAGTTGATGAAGGAGCCATCTGGAAGGGAGGCTTCCTCGAGGAGTGAGGGGTCGAGACCAGTCCATGAAGGACGTTTCTTTGTAACGTCCAGACAGAGCCGATATATTCGTCGCATATTTGTAGCAATTATGATGAATTGTTCCAGTGGTCCAAATTCCAGGGTTTCTGCGCGTTCTTGACGAGGGTTCTCGACTTTGGCCACAAGTGACCAGTCGTCGACCAACCACACGTATGTATGGTCGAGGCCATGGCAAGCGAGAAAAGCGCCTGAGTGGCTGAATTTGATAGAGCATATCGGTTCGCCGGCGTTGAGTGAGAAAAGCTCCTGGAATATGACGTTGCTGAACAGGCGGATGGAGCCGTTTGGCGAGTCGTTAGCTACAGCCAGGTGTTGCACAGAGACAGCAACATGCAGCGAAGCATGAGACCCGTTGGACACTCTTGCAAGGCAGTCGTCCCAGTCTATGCTGGTCAGTCCAGAGATAGAGACCCGAGAGCTGGACTTGCTGTCGTGGGTCTTGTACAACATCGAGTTGGGTGGGCTGAGAGACGGGATGTACTTGTAAATAGCTTCGGGATCTTCAATTAAGTAGCTTCCGAACTTGGCAGTCATCCTGAGGAGATCCACAGCCCAGTCCTCGAGTAGAGCCAGCTCTGGGATGCGGTGAAGCATAGGCGGCTTGATAGAGTCTGCCCTTCTGCGCTTGCGCACAAAGGAGCTTAGTGTGGCAGATACTGAGACAAGAACTGGTAGGTTATCGTCGATAGCGAGGTATTGAATCCATGTCAGAAGTGCATTGTCGTTGAAGAGTTTGACGAGCATCTGGAGAACTCTCTCGGAGTGAACGGACGAGCGTTCCATATGAATATGCCATGAGGCCGCTGCGTAACCTAAGAAGCTGGGTGTTTTACCTTGGCGAATCTTGGCCCTGAGGCCCGGATCGCAAAGTGATGTAAGACATTGGCAGAGAAGCTCCTCATTGACTTCATTAGCATCGAGCGAGAATGGAAGAGCATCAGATGTCTTCAAATATTCGCGCGCTGTTTGATGTACCAGTGTGATCCGGTCCTGGTTGTCAAGCGTTGCAAATTCGCCGCAGAGATGGCTGACAGTGTGTCTAAGGTCGATGATGCTTGAGAGTTCTCCGAAGTATGGGCCCTTGAGCTCGTCCATGCTGACTGGTCGCGTCGAATACATGGCCCAAGAAAGCAGCATCTTGGATAAACGCCTGTCTTCTTCCAGATCTAGCGTGGCAATAGCTTCCACCATCCGCTCATAGAGTTGGTCCATCCCATCAGGGGTACTAGATAGCACACGTTTTACATCTTCCTGGCGGTGGCATTGAAGAACCTTATTCAGGACGAGACTCGCCCAGAGGAAGTTCCCTTCTGATCTGGTTACGACCTGGGAAATAACCTCGTTCTTGAAATCATCTTCCCCAGGGAAGTCCTCCATCTCATCCACGGCAGCAAGTCTTATGTCTTCCAAATTGTTCGTCAGGGCCAATTCAGTAAGGACCATGTCCGGTGCCTTCTTTCGCAGGCGTTGCATGGAATTTCGAATGTTAGACAACGGCCGGCTAGCCACGAGCATGTGAATCCTTGTATTGACACTCGCGAGGCTGGCGAACAGGTCAATCAAAGTCCTACTTGAGTCGGCCTCATCAAGCGCGTCGACAATCATGTAAATGCGAGAGTGGCAATTGGAAAGCTTTGACCCTAGAAGATTTCTCCAGATGGACTGGGCATCTCCATTGGCGACTTGGGAACCAGTCCGTTGTAACTGTAGAAGAGCTTTCCGGTAATCTTTGTCCTGAACGGCAATTTGATAGGCTATAGACCGCAGCATCTTCCGCAATGACCGCTTCCGAGCATCTCGATACTCGAAGAACCAGTAGACACACTTGACCTGGAGTCCCTGGATGTGGTCGATGACAAAGGAGGACTGGAACGTCTTTCCACTTCCAGGAGGTGCATGCATCCACAGGAGGTGTGGGCACCGCAACTCTGAATCAAGCCATTTGCAGAACTCGGGTGCCTGCAACAAGGCTTCACAAGTGCCAGGGATTCGGTCGGATTGAATTGCGGCAAGATTGTCTTCTGGGACACCCTGGACACCAAGCCATTTCCTGAGGATGGACAATTCTTCCTCGTTGTCGTGGTTTTTCTCGTTCGAGGATCGTACAGAGTTGACAATACTTCGGAGTGCACCCTTCACAGACTGATAGTTTGGGTCTTCAGGGCTACTGAACTTGCAGACGTCATGGTGGTTCGCAACGAGCGGCTGGGGCGTTTCATGCTGGTATCCGAGGACTGAGGAGTGCTTTTCGAGAATGAGGGTCTTGACTGGTCCCACGGCCGTGGTTAGGGTTTCGTAGAACGAGAATATTTGGAGCTTTCCTGCATGGTGACGGAACTGCTCGTTTAACTCGTCGATGGTGGGACTCCTCTTGGTCAGCTCATTGACATAATCCTTGGGAGAGTGGCCAAACATGGAACTGGATAGAACTTTGTTCAGGATATCTGCGAGATCCGTTCCTCGATGAGGTGTAGAAAGGAAGAGAACGGCCTTGAACTTAGAGACAATATCCTTGTATTCATCATTCATTAATCCGTGGACATCTGGGTGGAAATCAGCTACCGATCGCGCAGGTGGATTCTAAGCAATGATGGTGTAACTCACAAGCTTTCTTGAACACAAGACCACCCATGGAATGTGCTACGAAAATGATTGGAACCTGGCCCAGCCTCTCCTCCGTTTCCTCATCGTACTTCATGCGAAAGAGCAGGTCGTTAGCGAAGTCGTTAAGTGTCAAAGAAGTCTGCTCTTTCTTAGACGAAAAGTGGGCATGGTAGCCATATGTGAGAATACGAGCTGTTGACATGTCGATCTCATCAGGGAGCCAGTGCTTTGGCCAGAGAAGCTCCGGGTCCCGATCTCGACACCATGTTCGTAGACTCGTCCCGCCGAGCCCATGGATGAAAATGATGTCGACGGTTCGTTCTTCCACCGGCGTATACAAGACTGTGAGACCAAGAGGATCAGACCGCCTATCTTGAGAGCGTTGTCGAGCATGTGCTGGTGATGATGATGGCATAAGACTGCCGTATACGTCTGAAATGTTGCTCTGTACGGAAGCCTTTCTTCGCAAACTGGGGAAGCGATTATTCATGTTCAGAGGATCCCCAAAGTCACTGCAGGCAGCACTTCGCGTTGCATCTTCATCGTCCTCTACCACAACCTTCGGCTGTAAGTTCCCTCTCGTTCGACCCCGTTCTGGCTCTGCATGAGCCTTTGGCTCGGACTTCCTCGACTTGAGTCTTTTCCACTATGAACTCATTAGTCTCATTCATTGGGATATCAACAGATAACTTACCATCTCATAGACTGCTCACGGATCTGACCAATATCAGTACTGAAGAATGTAACAAAGTCACGTCGTGGAATATGGCGACCGAAAAAGCCAAGAGTATGAAGGTAAGAAAGCAGTCGCAGAGTGCTGGCCAGTGAGGATGTTTTAGAGCCAGGGCCGCTATCATGAGTCGTTTAGCCTTGGAGAACCTCCTGTTTCGCTCCATTGTCTCAAGTAAGTTTCGGGCCACGATATTGGGCTGCGTGAGACCTTTCCAAGCAGTTGGCCAAGACCTGTCGAAGGACTGGCCTCGGCTCCAGCCTGTGCCACAGTTCTCCGTCCAGCCTCAACAGCTATTCCGAGGGCGTCAACTCATCTACTATGTCAACTCATCTACTATACATATGTTTAAAACCTTGTTAACTCAAGAGGTAGACCGGAATATGCCAAGGAAGCTTCCTTGGTAAGCTATAATTACAACCCGTGGTTACGAAGCCTGATTGGGGTAGGGGAGATGTTGGATGATTACCGTGGGTCGAAGGATCGAGTGGATCCATGTAAATGGGAGGCACAGCAGCTAATTCTAGATCTCTGCATGCTGTGTCGTCTTACACCCGTGCCAATGGCCACCTCATGACTGGTTTAGAACTGTCAGTTCCCCTTGTAGAGAAGCAATCACACCTCGACAGTGGCCCAGCCGCCCCGGTTTCCGGGTTTCGACCACCCGCATGTCCTTATCGTGAACTTCAAGATCTCCACACTAGATGGCCAAAGGTCGCCACTCTCAGCCAACACTTTGCAGCTGATGCTCCATCTGAAAAATGAGATAAAGATCTCACGGATCCTGATGGAAAACATGGCGATTCAGACGGAGCTACCAAGTCATTGTGTGTCAGTTTTCGCCAGAAAGTTCAAGTACCAATGACTGTGAATAACAGCAGAAAAGTCGTCATGCCACACTTTCAGAACACTCCTGCACAAACTGGTGATGGAATTCTGATTCATCCACAGGACGCGGAGTCAGGCCCGACTTCTCAAGAGGTGGACGTGGATTCTCTCCAGCGAAGAGACACCGACAGCATCTTCTTCGACCAAGCAGTACTGAACGGTAGGATATACCCCAACCAACCACCAACCTTCTTCCAAGCCTCTCTAAGCCAATATAGCATATTTTAGACCTGATACTGACACAAGTGACAGCCATCGGACAGGAGAAGGTCGTCAACGCAGAGAGATATGGCAATTCGTCCTGGTCAGCAACCGCAAAGCTCACAACCCAGAGATTAGACGGCTCGCACCATGATTACTTCTTGAAGATTATCAAGGGTGATCTCGCCGGCCCTCGTGTACTGGGCGAATTTGCATGCATGACTGAACTAGAGAGGGCTGTCCCGTCCCTGGTCCCTAAGCCCAAGGCGGCCGGGAAATGTCTCGACTCAGATGGCGCGTACTTCCTGTGCGATTATCTTGAGATTGACCACCGCCCGGCCAACCCTGTCCAACTGGGCAAGAGGATCGCCGAACTGCACCGGACGAGCGTCTCGCCGACGGGCAGGTTTGGCTTCCACATCACACCTTATGATGGGAAACTCCCGCTTCAGGCGGAATGGGACGCCAACTGGACTTCTTTCTATACCAAGTTGCTCTCGGGGGTCTACAAGCTTGACAAGCTGGTCAATGGATCATGGCCCGAGCTCGAATATGCAATGGCATTGACGTTGAAGTCTGTTATCCCTCGCCTCCTTGACCGCCTGACCGAGGGCGGCCGGACAGTCAAGCCCTGTCTCATCCACGGTGATTTGCACGAGCAAAATATCGGCACAGAATTGCGAACGGGAAACATCTACATCTTCGACTCATGTTCGTACTATGCGCACCATGAAATGGCGATGGGGATGTGGCGTGTTGACCATCACCACATGAAGGCTAGGGAGTACCGGGCAGAGTACTTCAAGAACTACCCACCAGACGAGCCACAAGAGGAGGCAGATGATAGGAACAGATTGTATTCGATCAAGGAGATGATCATGTACTCGGCACATGTCCCAGGTAGCAAGTCGCGGGCTCAGGCATTGGAGAATCTACAGTTTTTGATCGAGAAGTATGTTGACCCTGAGGACTCTGACGAGGAGACTGAGGATGACGAGGAGGGTGACGAAGTTGTCAGTCCGGGGGGGGTGATAAGGAACTCCTCATTCCGTTCTCGTTATAATTAGATGAAGACAACAGGGTCATCTACATACTTATTCATTCACCAGAACTGCATCCCGAAAAGTACTGGATAATGTCGATATTGTCAAAGTAAATCTAGCCTTGGATTCTCGGACGGGTGACATTCTTGATTTATATCCCTCATACTTCACCTTTCAATTTTTCCCTTTCTCTTTGAGACGGTCTTTGACTGCTCAATCCTGCCTGTGTCTAAAATGCACCACTGGACCACTCTGCTCGCTGACGAAACGGTCAAGGAGCCAGAACTCATCTTTCCTCACGCGGCCCTCCAGCACTCTGCCTCTGTTCCCTTACCCTCGCCTGTGGTGCACATGAGGTTTCCTGCTATACGTATCGGGGTGGTCCAGTTTCGAGCACCCACATGGGATCCCGTGATAAACCCTCACATGAACTCGTACTTCACATACCTACCCAAGTTTATATGTATACGTGTACTTAATATTGAGTGGGTCAGTAAGCATCCTTTCATGCATGGACATCAGTCCTGCTGTCTAGACAGATAGCCAAAGGTCGTGAGGCTGATTAGGATATATGTACAGTAGGTGCATTACAGTTGGATCCTCGAGGAAGGAGATACGCCTCGAATACTGGAGCAGAGACGTGGAAAGTTATTCAATGCCTACTTACAGTACTTACTGCTAACTGAACCAGGCCACTTGCTGTACCCATTCATGCGGCACACTCGACTTGGGCTGCAGCAGAGTATTGGTGACTTTACAAGGTTGATATCGTGACTTTCGGTGATCTTCGATATAATACAGCATTGCCAAATAGCATCTTCAACAGTAGTCACAGCCCCAACTGAACTGAACTTTTATTGTGGAAAGTGGCTCATACCTAAGCCACCCAGCAAGTTGCACATCGTCTGGTCTTTTTCATTTTTTCTCTCCGCAGCCGTTCTCAGGCGTGCATTGATTGGTCGCGTTACAGGCGCCAGATTTTGACATATAGGAATTATAATCTGATGATGATTGATAAATTTATGAAGCCCCCCATTCAAGGTCTAGTTGTCTCATCGACTCGGAACAAGCCATTCCCGAAAGGCCCTTCATTGAATTATTACAATCCACCCCCTCCCCCTGAAATTCTAGCAACTTCTCGTCACCTTTACGGTATAGACGGGACCAATAATGCCTTACAAAAGCCACGATGTGTTTCCGAATGCTGGTAATCCAGCCGAAGTACACTTGCCTGTAAGACATCTCAAACAAGATAAACCATCCCATGGGATCACTTCCTTGGCTTGACGTTCCATGGTACATAGGCCCGGTCACTTTGGTTCCATGTGAGGAACCTGTTCCTCTTTGTCAAGTCAAAATTCAAGACGGTAGTATTTCCGCAGAGCCTGTTCGCAATCGCCATGGTTCTCTCACAAGCCGGAAACCTGAATTATAGCCACGTGGGGCTGCTATTGAGGTTGCCATGCATGCTGGCCTGGATCTGGCTTCACCGTGAGTGCCTGAGACAGTTCTAAAAGTCATGACGGTTCATTCGATGGCATTTCCATCTACGATTAAACCAAATGTTTACTCGAGAGGTTGCAGTTTCAGTCGAGGACATCGCAACCAGCGGCTTCCAGGATCAGTACTGGAAGATGCAACTGATAGACCGTGGCGGCCCATCCTAGCGGGCCGTATCTCGCGTTCCGGGGCACAGAGCCTTCTTCGGATTGCGGTGCCGACAGCCATGGGCCTCAGCTCGCCCTTGGGCGGGTTGGGTGCCAGCGTCACGCTTATGGCTTTCATCTGGCTGTACAACCATCTCGACGGTGGAGGAGCAGATCCTTGGCAGCGCAATGCCAGAACGCGGCGGGCCTGGCATGCTTTGGCTGGGGTGCTGTCGCAGTACTCCTTGGCGCCGACGAGTCGGATGTTATGGTCCCGCCATTACCCTTGCGTAAGTGGTTGATGCTGACGTCCGCCGTAATCACCACTACGATTCACGCGCAGGACTTTCCTGGCATCAGGTAAGACGGTGCCAGGGGAAGGAAGACAATGCCGTTGCTGTATGGCCAGGCCTGGTCGCGCTGCAGCCTTGCTCTCCTGGTGCTCTTCTGGTTGATAGTTTGCCTGGTGTTCTGGGGCGTAATATCTCCACTGGCGTGGTCAGCCTTGCTTGTCATTGGGGTCTCAATGACAGTACTGACGACAATTGGACGGGATGGACTTTGTGACTCAATGGTGTGGAGACGGTGGTGTGTCTGGCTCAGTGCTCTATACCTGTTGCCGCTGCTTGGACAAGCATAATGCGCATGTAAATATAGTATGTATCTACGAGTACACCCTGGGCACTATACCAACTAGAATTAGTACGGCACTCCGCCTTCATCTCTTGGTCTTTGGAGATGACTTCCAAGGTATACTGCCATCTTCTTCGCGCACACGAGTGTGCTTCATAAAACGCAGAAACCAGGGTTGAATGATTAATACCACACCAGAGCATCAGTGATTTACAGCATCTACGGACTCAATGATTCTATTCAATATCATGTTCTACTTGCAATGTTAAGATATCGTTGACGATATCAAACTTGACACTCAGCGGGTTGGACCCCAGTTCTCCCAGGGTTCTAGGATTGTGTGTTGGAACACATTGGTGGGTGCGTGCCGCAGGGTGCGTACGTGGGTGAGTGGGGGCTTCATAGCGTCACTCATCACATATTCACGTACTAGGGTACTAAGCGCTGTGAGGCCACTATGAGTAATGATGATCCATGAGCACTGATACAGGCAGCAGCATCACAAGTAAGCAATCCAACTGCATATGCGTCCCATGGATTTGGCCTCTCGGACTCATATTGGAGCCACCCAAAGATACAGTATTGGCTTGTGCCACAACCAAGCAGCCAACATCGGTGGGCCATCTGGACGCCCCCCCCCCGGTACCCTCCCTCCCTGGGCAACGAGCAGTTGCAGCTGGAAGTCTAGAAGTGGAGAAGTCTTCCAGTGATCCCTGGAGTACTTAAACACGCAAGTGTGACAACGTTTAAGACACCAAACCCAGGCAGCAAAGCAAGCTTCATCCAGCCCAAATCTACCATGGCGAAAACATCGACCCCCCCTCAAACTTGGCTCATCACTGGTTGCTCCAGCGGCTTCGGTGAACTGTTTGTTCGTCAACTCCGCGCCCTGGGAGACAATGTCATCGCCACGGGACGCAATGCCGAGACGAAGCTCGCCCACCTGAAAGATACCGGTGCAGCTATTCTTGACCTTGACGTTGCTGCCTCAGAAGCTGAGATCCATTCAAAGATGGAAGAAGCCTGGGGCCTTTACCCAGGTGGTATCGACGTCGTTGTCAACAATGCCGGGTACATTCTGAGTGCTGCCTTTGAAGAATTGACGTGAGTTTACCATGGCATCTGGGACACCAGCACGACCGAGGTTCAAGAATGCAGAACTTACATGTTGAACAGACAGGCAGACCTCGAAAGCTGCTTCAGAACCAACTTCCACGGCCCTCTCAACATCACGCGTGCCCTACTTCCCAAGCTACGCGCTAAGGGTCAAGGAACACTCCTCTACATGAGTTCCCAGGCGGCATGGCATTCTGACCCCAGCGCAACTGGTTACTGCGCGTCTAAGTTCGCGCTTGGAGGTTCGTGTCCCTTCTCCTTCCGTCATCGAGAGATCTTGACTGATATCCAATAGGAGCCGTCGAGTGCCTTTCCAAGGAACTTGCCATCTTTTCGCCGGGAATCAAGGTGCTAGTGGTCGAGCCCGGTTACTTTGGCACGCGCGCCTTCAGCAATATCAACCACGTAGCTCCGCGTATCGAGCTCTATGAGCAATTCAACGCCGGCGTCCGGTCCTACGAGGAGGGAATCGTGGGCAATGAGCCTGGTGATCCTAACAAGGCGGTCGAGCGCATGATCGAGCTGACCAAGGGCACCGGCATGGCTGATGGGAAGACAGTGCCCTTGAGGGTGCCAATTGGGACCGATGGTTGGACCAAAATCAGGGCCAAGTGTGAGGAGACGATCAAGATTTGTGACGAGTGGGAGGAGATGGCCAAGAGTACCGAAAAGGCCTGAACGTATGTTGCGCCATGTAGTCTTGGTAGCTTGAGACTTGTTCACAGTCTACTTCTCATGTAGCGTTCTACCTTTTCGGAAATACCACAATGAGCTTCTGCACATTTCAACACTTCCCGTTCCACGTTTTCTTGTAAGTCGTATGCCCTCACGGCTGGATGGTTTGCTTTACGTCACCACCTGCAGGAGGAACCTCAGAGCAGAGGTGCAATAGTATTCGCGAGCAAGTCTTTTCAAACGATAATTTATGACGTTGTTGGCTGCCACACAACCTCTTAAACAAAATGGGAAGTGACTCGCAGCTGATGATGTGAGTTCAAATATTGTTTGCCCCAACAACGCCCTGAATTGCGTTAGCGGGGCGAATTACTATTTTTGTATCAAATGGCATGCCATGAGCACTACCCTGATGAGGCACCTACTAATTACCTACGACCATTCTAAAATGGTACTCAAGTAAGCGTTCGGAATGATAGGATCTAACGGAAATGTCCTGGGGGGGGTCTTGAATATAAATCAAGATATGTCAGGTTTATTTGCGGGCGCCGTCTAGGCGGTTCAAAAGAGAGATTGCTTTCCAAGTTTATTCGACATTCTGAACTTTTTCAGGTAAATGATCCGCCACGACAGGTCCTAACACTTGTAACTGTAAACAAGTATCCTAGAGTACCTGCCAGGTACCTACTAAGTAGGTACTTCTACAAGCCCAGTCCTGTCTGGAGTTCCTTCACGATCCTGTCAAGCACCTCAGCTACGAAACTCTGATCATAGAAGCTCTGGTTGAAACAGGCTGCAATGTTGAGCTCGTCTCTCCAACTCCAGACGTGGAACTGGACACTCCTGTTCAGCATCTCGGTGCCAATCCACATATCCTCCAATTGAACCGTGGAGCCACCGGAGCTCGCTTTGTATTCATGCTGTAGGTACGCCTCGACCTTTCCGAGACCGCTTAGATCTGGCGTCTGCACCGGTGGCAGACCCTCCGGCACAGGAGCGCTGAAGAGCGCCGTTGTCCGCTTCAGGTATGGTTCTGCCAGATCCAACAAGCCGACAACTTGGCCATCAGGCACCTTCCAGAACTCAGTCAGGTCGCGTCCATAGACGGCCGTCATCTCTCTTGCCACGTCGTCAAAACTCTTTATCGTATCCCCAACATGCCCACCGGGATTAGTGATCATGCCATCGACGCATATAGGCAAACCCGAGAAGTACAGCCCAAACACCAGCTCCTCGTCGGTGGCGGCGCCGGTGGGAGCAATGGCCTGTCGCAGATTGACAGGGAAGAAGCCGGCGTACGACTTAGCGAGCGGGTGCTGAGGGAAACCAGCCGTGACCCGCACAATGGCCGCGTGCACGGAGCCGGTGAAGCTGAAGCCCTTGGCCTTGCGGGCAGCCGTCACCCTGGCCGTGGTCGCCGCATCGAGGCGGGTGCTTGCGCGTGCACTGGGGCCTGGGAGGGCATTTTCCGAGTCCGCTCGGGTCGGGAGACCGATACTCGGCACGCCGCGCAAGAACTCAGCCACGAGTGCGTCTGCGCCCGCTTCTAGTGTCGGGTCTGTCGAGCCCTTTGCATTGTCGTTCTTGTCTTCATGCCCGTTGCTGGTCTTTTTGTTCCCAGAACGGACTTGTCGGGCCAGATCTTCGAGGCATAGCGGCAGGGGTTGAGAAGCAGCAGGTATCTTTCCCGTATAGACTTCAAGTGAGGCAGCGTCTGGCCCCACACGCAGCACCTCCGCCAAGGCGGTAAGGAAGCTGTGTGCCAGCATAGACAAGCCGATGCCGTCCATACGCCAGTGCGACGAGCGAATAAGTATCTCGGATGAGTTCGGCAGCCAGTAGCACATGGCCGTAGGCGCGGGACCGAGCGTCGAGAAAAGTGTGCTGGCGTCGTCACCATGTTGACCGCGGTGTACGACGAAGGTGTCGTTGACCCACACATTGGCGTCGAAGGGGGCTAGGGTCAGTCTCTCTCGCCCTTCGTAGGCGTCATCTTCTCCTGGGACCGCCAGGCATGATGTCGCAAGTGCAGATGAGCTGATGGTAGAGCCTATCGCAGGAATTTGACGACGCACTACCTGCCAGGCCCGTCGAAGGCACAGTTCAGGGTCGACATCAACGCCGCTGCTTTGGCTGCTGCCCACGAAGCGCACACGCAAAGCAAGGTGCACAGTCCAGTGCTCATGCCCCAGAGGAGTGCCAAGATCAGCAAGTGTCTTGAAGAAGACTTCCAAGTTACCCAGTGGGCGGGAGATACTGCCCGGTGGTGGCACAACGAGGGTTGAGGTCTCTTTCGACATGATGCTACCTGTCTCTTTCGACGTGAGCATATGTGTATGTGAAGGTGTGTGTGTGTGTGTGTGTGTGTGTGTGTGTGTGTTTGTTCGCTGGGTGCCTCCTCTTGAAAACTGAAACAGGCCAGTGTCCCACGGGGTGCTAGATTTTCAAGTTGCGATGCCTGGTTTGCGATGCCCACGTACATATATACCGTAGGGGGTGATCACACTTCTGCCAAGCCAGCATTGGCTGGCCCCTCTATTTTCTCGACTGCTAACCTGTTAGGCCACAAATAAATTTTAAATAAAGCGACATGAAACCAGAGCTCGGGATGGGGCACCTGGGATGTCCCTCATGTGCTTGACGGACCTCCCAGCTTCTCCAGTGGAACCTCGTCCGTGATTGAAACACTGACAATGATATCGATGGCGTTGGCCTGCAATACCATGCATGTTACAGGGGATTATCGCAAGCATCCATGGATCTTGGGCACTCTTAGTTCATCTCGCAACCAACACATATGCAGAGCACGAACCAACAACTACAACAACCAACACGACGTCGAACAACACGATTCTGGCGCGATAGTATCCAATTTTTCGTGCCTGTTGGGCAGGCTGGCCATCAATCCCACGCGAATCCACGCAACGTCGGGGGTGGATGGATTCTGGTCCGTGCATTCAATTCCATTCCCATTCCACTAAGGCCTCGTTACGTAATCAATCTACCCACTAGAAAGGCCGTTACGTGGGTGGGAGTGGGTAAGTGGAAATTATCGTGAAATTATCGTGAGATTCCCTTGGTGTTTAGTCCTAAGCTGACCCTTAAGACCTTGGTCGAAGGTGCTTACGTAAGCGTATTACCTAAGCTTGATTATATAAGCTTAATTACGTAAGCGAGAGATCCCCGGATATGTTTAATTACGTAAGGTAGTCCGAGCGTCCGGGGGCTTCGCCCCCAGGCCCCCAGGTTAGTCATCAAATCCATTCCCACTCTATTCCAACCCACTTAGATCTCAAATTTACCCACTCAACCCATTCCACTAAGGCTTTGCTTAGTAATATCCACTCCAATCACACTATAAGGTTGAGTGGGTGGGAGTGGGATTGATGGCCAGCCTGCTGTTGGGCTTTAGTGTGTGTCTATATATGGTCGCAATCGGCAGTGCGACAGGGCCCTCCGTGCACCCTTCTGTTCAATACTTGCTCCTTTGGGGTCACCGATCATCTGCAAGTTTACTTCACCGATCCTGTTCCCTGGGTCAAGATTGACACGCCTTCCACATACTGCACGTACTCGAGGCTATGACGCTGATGGTCGGGATCCACGGCAGGATGAATACTACATAAATGCTTATGTAGTACGCGAGACGTACCTACTTAGGTATGTAATTCAAAAATATGTTGGCTGCAGCTGTGCCCAACTTGGGCGACAATTCAAATCTCTCCCGGGGTCAATCCAAACATCAAAATCTGGCCTGGCAAACAACTCAACTCCAGCCCGGAAGGAGCCAGATCTGATAGCCTCTCACATTTGGACATTCGGGAAATATCTCCATTAATGCCAGAACCCTATATATAGAACGTCAGGTACCTACCTAGGTATTCGGGTGCCCTTGATATGGCGCCTGCACACCTTCAAGCACAAGAAATGGCAACTTATATATATTTGCCATATTAAGTAGGCAAGTTGGGTCCCGACAGTGCGCAGTAAGTACTTGGTAAATCGTCGTTTGAAGGCCAGCTGACCAGCCTGTCTATGCCCAGTGCGTATATTGTGAGCATCGTCCGGCTTGGCTATTCGGCCAAAGTAGGGACTGCCGATGCGAGTTGTACGTCATTCCCCCATGCCACTGATTCCTCTGTGGAAATTCAGGCACGATGTTGTGATTTGCATCCCATTGACTCTATTTTCTCTTTCCAATGCAGGGGACGATATCCCCGCTGGCCTCGCCTCCGTTGCCGAATTCATGGTCGGCATCCTGGCCGCTTCTATCCCAGCATACCGGCCTCTGTACCGGCGCGCTATGTGTGGTTCCATGGAAGGAAGTAGCCATGGGAGGTCCAGCGGCCGCCGCCCAGGTTACAACTCGCTTGGCAGGAATACTCCGTTGGGTGTGAAGATCCTGGGTGGTGATGACCCGTTGATGCAGGAGGGATCGGGCATTAATGTCACCAATCAGGTGGAGATGACGGTACATACCGTCAGGGAAAAATCGTGGGTGAGAGGGGCCGACAATCAGAATAGTGGAAGGCAAAAGTCTTTGAATATGGGTGTAGATGTATAGGTGTATAGGTTCCAAACCATCCATGGATTTGCTTTTGGACAGAATACATTTCAGGTTCAAGCGAGAAGCTGATAGATACGCTCCAGGTAATCCGGTCAGCCCCATTGTAACTTGTCAGAGCTAGGGACACCATGTAGAGAAAGATAAGTGTCATGTGCTGCTATTACTCCGGAAGGCCAAACAAAAATGAAGGCAGTAGCCAATACTAAGTGTGCCGCGTATACATCTATAGTGTACCTCTCGCTCTACTGGAGTCAATTTCTGCGAATCTGACATCTGGACAGTCCTCGGGTGTGATGGCGTACGTACCTCTGTAGTGTGGTTACAATGCAGTCAGTAATTATCCCCGGCTTTCATTCCACAATGGACAGATGACTTCCGTGATGGACCGGCAGGACGGGCGAAAATATCCACTAATCATATAAGGTCTCTAGTGTGATTACCTTTGCCACGACTGAACTTGTTTATGTGTGTCTATAATATGAGGACCTTCCACGCGATATGATGTATCTTGATAAATGAGTCCGCAATAAGTAAGGTCTGCCATCCGCATGTACTTCTTATCATTGCCAGATATCTGATCCCTCTTTGTGCCCTGCTTTCCACTTGTACCCCACTGTCCTATTTCAGACATTACAAATTCCAGGACCACCGCCAAACAGCTCCTTGAACTTACAACCATGTTGCTTACAAATCGCCTCCTTATCCTCCCCCTGGTTTTTCTGTACCAAATCACTTCAACCACTCCCTCCTTCGGCCACAAGGACAGATTCAGCTGCCAATCAGACCCCCCCGCTTTCTTGCTCGCTGGTGACTCCACAACAGCAATTCAATCCTCTGATGGGGGAGGCTGGGGCATCGGCTTTCTGTCTACCTTGAAGGGTCCGGCTTGGGGCATTGACTACGGCCAGAATGGGGCAACAACGGTGTCCTTTGTCGCTGGTGGGAAATGGTCGGATGTGATCGATTCTGTGCAGAACAGTTCTATCGACTATGAAGTGTTTGTTACCATACAGGTGAGTGTGTTAGGATGCTATCAGGGGCCAGGATTGAGGACGAGCAGGGGAGAAGGAGAGGATAGCAATTGTTTGCTGATGAGAGGACAGTTCGGACATAATGATCAGAAGGCCTCAGCAAACATATCCTTGAGTGAATACCAGAGCAATCTGGAAGACCTTGCAACGGAGGTGAAGGAAGCTGGTGGTATTCCAGTACGTCCTTTCATACAGCACATCCCACTAATTAAGCCACATAACTCTTTAAACCTGACTGGGCATTTCCTAGATCCTCGTAACTCCACTGACTAGACGTGGTTTCACTTCTGAACACAACGCAACCGACAACCTTGCCGACCAACGTCTCGCCACGATTGCGGCTGCTAACAGCACGTCCACGTGGTACGTCGACCTGAACCAAGCATCTCACCAGTATGTTGATACTATTGGAAACGAGTCCTCCCAATTGTATGATTTGAACGGGGACGATCAGACGCACCTGAATGACTACGGCAGTTTGGTATTTGGAACAATGGTAGCGGACTTGATTTTGGGCCATCCGCCGGTAATTGGCGATCCGCATTGGAAGTCCTCGAACAATAGTTGTTTGGCGCAATGGATCAAGCCAAACAAGACTTTGAGTGATGAAATTTGGAGTGGCATTCCTACCACTTGAGTTGGATTTGTTGGAAATTTTTGATACTTGCAATACAGTCCATGTCTTCATTGTTGATATAATCACAGCAAACACTGGTTGACAATTACCATTTACTAGGTCTCGTATATCTATCAGGTATTGACGTACTCTCCCGGACAGCCGAGAGCGGCAGAGGTTGAGTCAAGAGGGTGTGGGGGGTTTTGAATAGCCGCACTCGTCTCGCTTATAGCATATCTGCTCTCCCGCGATAGCATCGGAGTGTGATATTTATATGCACTGCAACGAAAACTCTGCAGTTGGTGGAGTGGTCAATGGTGTGATATCATGATACTAACTATCCATTGGCTAGCACAGCATACGGGCATTGTCTACTGCAGACGATGCCCGTATTAGATAAAACCCGTGGCCATCAACCCTGCTTCAGACAGCACAGTAGGTCAGGTTGGGTTACACTGTAGATAACAGCCGTATGCCTGTCTTTTAATTGTGGTTCCACCTTCTGACCACGGTGAAGTATTTAAAGCTCGTCATAAATCCACCTAGCATCCGGCATCGACTCAAACAACTAAGTGGTGTTTGATCGTCCCACTACCAATTGTCATCATCATGTCGGGATATACACTTCCTAAGCTTATTTTCGAGGCAGGGAACAATGGCGCCCCAGCCGTCGTATCGCCAGCCCTGAGCAACAGGACACTCTCGCGGACCGAACTGAAGCAAGTCAGCTTGGAGACTGCCGACGGAATTCAGGCCTATCGCAACCGTGATGCTCTTGGTATAGATGGCCAACTTGTCGTGGCCATGGCGTTGCCCAACGGTCTCCCTTTCGTCCTCGCCTTTCTGGGTGTGACGGCAAGGGGTGCTATTGCTGCTCCATTGAACCCTGCCTACACTGTTCCAGAGTACGAGGTGCGTGATATGGCATTCGAGAACGCTCCTTTGACCTGGTCCACAACACTGACAAGTGTATTCAGTTCTACCTCAGTGACACCAAGGCAGGGGTCCTGGTTGTAGATGAGCCCAGCGCAAATGACTCATTCCCCGGCATCGTGGCAGCTCGAAAGCTGGGCATACCAGTATGTTCACTGGATATAGAAGTCAAAGAAGGGGAAGGGCAAGGGACTCTCTCTCCAAGCGTCAAGCCCGTTCCCCAAGCCGACGAGGCTGTTGGCAGTGGCACGGTCATGGATGGACTGAACGGCGATTCTGACGCGTCCATTCATGTTCCTACGCCCGACACTCTATGCTTGGTCCTGCACACATCAGGCACAACTGGCAAGCCTAAGGCTGTCCCTCTATCACACGCCAACATAGCGTGTAGCGCACTTAACGTCGCTGCCTCGTATAACCTGGGTCCCGAAGACCGTGGCTACCTGATCCAAGTGCTTTTCCACATCCACGGGATCGTGGCCAGCCTGCTCGCCCCTCTTGTCTCAGGCGGCAGTGTCGTCGTTCCCAACAAGTTTGACGCGGGAGTAACCTGGACCGAGTTCGCTGCCTTGAACTGCACCTGGCTCTCGGGCACTCCTTCTGCGCTGCAGATCCTTTTACATGCGCCCAAGGCAGGCCCAGGACTGGGGATCAAATTCCTGCGCAGTTGTTCGTCACCGTTGTTGCCCTCGACTTTCAAGAGCTTGCAGGAGGTCTTCCAGTGTCCCGTTCTCGAGGCTTACGCCATGACAGGTGAGTGACTGGTCAAAAACGTGACGATCTGCGTTCAGCTCTTGACTGATGATGGTTTCGCTCGGCACAGAGAACGCTCATCAAATGACAACAAATACATCGAGCGATTCTCAGCCTGGCTCCGTGGGGAAGGCAGCAGGCACTGTTCAATTGGCTATTTATAGCGATGATGTGACTGCACTCAGTCCGCTCCCGGCCAACTCGGAGGGCGAGGTATGTATCACAGGACCCTCGGTCACGAAGGGTTACCTTGAGAACCCCGACGCCAACTCAAAGGCCTTTTTCATTGACGCAAATGGGGTACGCTGGTTTCGCACCGGCGACATTGGTGTACTCGACGATGAGGGTCACCTGCGCATCGTCGGTCGCAGGTCCGAGATTATCAACCGCGGCGGCGAGAAGATCTCGCCGCTGGAGGTCGACGAGGCCATGATGCTATGTGCTGCTCCGTATATCAGGGAAGCGGCCTGCTTTTCGGTTCCTGACGACTTCTTCCATCAGGAAGTGGAAGCAGCCATTGTTCTGGACGAGGGCGCCCCTAGCCACCTGCGTGACGGGAGTAACATCCAACGCCTCCTGGAGCAGCGGCTTGCAGCATTCAAGATACCGAAACGTATTCATTACTTTGATGGCAAGATCCCAAAAGGCCCCACAGGAAAGATCCAGCGCGTGCAGCTGTCGAAAAAGCTTGCTCGGTCGAGTGGATCGTCGAGCAATGCTGCAAAGCAGGAGGGAGAAGATGCCACTAAACTCCCTGAGCGTATCAGGCTCATGATTGCCGAATCATTGCGTGTCGACCAAGCGACTGTTAAGCCCGAGACTACTCTTCTAGAACTAGGCGCCGACTCGATGAGCCTAACGAGAATGCTGGGCAACCTCCGTCGGTTGGGCTACAGCATTGACATGTCCAACATCATCCTCAACCCTACCGTTCAACGCGTCACCGAGATCTGCATCAAATCATACTCGCCCAACGGGTCGGTATCTGCTAATTCTGCTGGCAACGGCGTCCAGAAGGTCGACGTCCCTGCCCCTTTCTCGGTCCTTGGAGAGGTTCTTGAGGAAGAGGATGGTCTGCCACCCCTTCACGTTGTCCTGGAGGACGTTGCAAAACAGACAGGACTGATGCTTGACCAACTTGAGGAGGTTCTTCCCCTATCCCCAGAGCAGCAATGGTATCACAACGCAGCTGTCACATCAAGGTGGGGCCTTGAAGACACTCAAGTGAGTTGGCTTACACTCGGTTCACCAATCAAGCCCACGGTGGACATAGAGAAACTTAAGTGGGCTTTCACGGAGGTGGCCAAGATCGAACCGGTGAGTCGCCAGTCAATATGAAAGCTATTCGAGACTGGTCGTAAGCTAAACTAGTGCTTGGCAGATGCCACGCTCCTTCATGGCGGTCATCCCAGGCACCAACATATGGTTGCATGCCATGGCGAAGCCCGGCGTAGTGCCACTTGACTGGCAAGAATGGTCTGCGGCCTCGAAGCAGGAAGCTCTTGACAGGCTCCAGGCTGAGCACGAGAATTTGCGATACAGACCTGGTATCCGCGCCTCGGTAAGTATTTGCGGACTGACAACGACACCGTGTGCATCGTCGCAAAAGCTGAGCATGTGTGACAGAAACTACTCCTCATCGACTACCCTGATGAGACGGGCGAGATGTGCCGAGGGCTTTACATGGTAGAGACCCACATCTTGACAGACAACACATCCCGCTCCATGATGCGCGACAATGTTGTCAAGCTGTATCTCGGGGAGGCAACTCTGGATACCCTGCCTCAAGCGCCCATACCCACCTCAGGGTGGATCAGGGCCCTCATCCGAAGCAGCAAGGACAACTACACCAGTAGGATGAGGTACTGGAATAACGACTGGAAAAGCCATGCCCTCCTCGGGAAATCAGGACCTGTCCAACCCACGCAGGCAGCCGCCCATGCATATGCCCAGTATCGTGTCAATGAGGACGCCGCTGCCCTGGCCACCATTTGGAAAGGGGACATCAATGGCCTGTCCGTCTTCATGGGCATGACGGCGCCCACTCTGATCCAGGCGATCATGCCGCTGGCCCTGGCCGCCTTTGAGTACCAGGGCACAGGTGAAGTACCCAAATCTGTCAGCTGCAACTACAGCGTTTCGGTGCGAAACGGGGTTGTCCCTCCCATGGCCAACAGCGGGCAGCTTCGAGGCTTCGGCCTCGGCCTGGTGCCCTTCAACACTGTGTTATCCCTCGCCCAGCAGTCCCTGTGGCTACACTTGCAGCAAGCCTCGCTCAAGATGGCCGACACAACGCAGCACTACCACCCGCAGGCCTTTGGTGATGTCGAAAACATGGCACCTACGTTTGTATGGCGTGAGGTGGCGGTCGGCAGCGTGTGGTCGGACGTCATTGAGGCTAGCCCTGAGAGCTTCTCTGCCGAAGTTACGTCCCTGACGAGCATCCTTGCTATGCGTCTCGGCGTTGATACGATAATGATGCTAGATGGTGAGAGAAAGGAATATGCAGATTGGCGGGAAAGGAATGGCTATCCTGTTAGTCTCAGATCTGTGCTGCTGCGTTGCCTCACTTTCCTGTGTGAGAACAAGGAACATGTGGTCAGTCTCACGTTTGACGATTTGCTCAAAGCTGTGTGGGCTTAAGACCTGGAAACACATGACAAAGGAAATGGGGATAGAAGGGTAGACACATTTTTTAGAATATAGATTGTCCTCGCACAGATTCAACTCGTTTACCTACACTGTCCCTCTATGATGTGGTGATGCTGTTGTTGAAGCCATGGTATACAGTATTCATTCGACTGGATGGCAAGATGTCCTCAAGGCACCTGTCGAGATCATGCTCATTTACACCCGTACGGCATCGTCCTTGCTCACGTAGCGGGCCATATTGGAGCCGACGAACCGTATTGTAGCATTGTGTTTTGTTGGGCATCTTCTGGTAAAGGCGTGCCCGGGTGTGTCACCGAGGACCTCGGCAACGTGCACCTGGGCATACATCAAATATGTAGCAGGGCGGCGAAACGACGACCTCGGCTTAAGCGGACGGTAGCAGGCGATTTGACCTCCTGCTCACAGTTTCCTTGTGCGGATGAGATACGGCTAATCAGGACTAGTACCTGTCTAGGTACTTAGTAAGTAGGTAGGTAGTTGTTAACGGTCAAAGAAATGAACGATGGGCAACCTTGAAGCCCTGGGAGCGGAGGACGACGTCGTCTACTTATGTAATCATGCTGCCTGGGTCCAGGAATGTTCCAAGGTTGTCAGGTGCTGGAGAAGCCCTAACCCTTGAACTCTCATCAACATTAATGAACACCCCCCCCCCCTTCTCTCCTCTTTTCGA
Source organism: Cytospora schulzeri (assembly GCA_003795315.1). Classification (NCBI taxonomy): domain Eukaryota; kingdom Fungi; phylum Ascomycota; class Sordariomycetes; order Diaporthales; family Cytosporaceae; genus Cytospora; species Cytospora schulzeri. Next base: position 37,866 of record LKEA01000018.1, on the reverse strand, counting down.
AACCCACTTACCCCCCTTCTTATTCAATTGATGTTGTCACCACCTACATGAACACCGGACAGACGGGCGTGTCCAGGGGCTTCCCCTTTCGTACACATCACCCCTTCAGTGTTTACCTCACGTTACCTCAAACTGAGCTGCTTACCCTAGAGTATCAGTCCTGCTCTATTGGAATTGCCCGGCATGTCATTTCGTACTGGACTCGTCACCACTCTTCCGACGCTGCTGCGCGGACAACAATGCCCAAGAGCTCTCGGCCAATTCCATGCTCGTGGCACGCCCTGTCTTGGTCCGCGCTCATCCCACCCTTTAACGCCAAATTTCCCCTCTCGTTGCATGTCTTCCCAGTCATTCGAAGAACAATCTGCTCAGCCCTGGGAGATGCAGCCTTCGCCGCTGGACAATAGCGTACCAGCTGCAGCGGTTGCACCATGTCCAACACGGTATGGTCGTCTTATCCAAGTGTCTGAGAACGACGGCCACATAAAACTGAACTTCGAGCACCATCACACCAAGAACCCGGCCAGCTTTTCCAACTTGTGGTTTCGCGACTCCTGTCTCTGTGAGAAATGCGTGAGCGAGTCTTCGGGCCAGAAGAGGTTTGCCACTTGCGATATCGATGCCAACCCTGAAGTGGAGAGCTGTAAGGTCACCGACAACGGAGGTCTGGAATTGGTGTGGGCGAACGATTCCGTCACTGGCGGTGGCAGACACACATCGGTTTTCCCTTTAGAGTTCCTTCAACAGGTGGTTATGTACCATGGCGGGCTTCAGAGACACTGGCGCTTCACTCCGCAGCGCGTACTCTGGAACAAAGATCAATTCGAAGATGACATGTCCGCGCGAACCATCAGCTATGATGACTGGATGGCCGGCGGTGAGCTATTTGCAAAGGCTTTCCTCGACCTGCACAAATGGGGTCTTGTCCTCCTCCAAGGTGTGCCTGAGTCTCACGACTCCGTCCAAGATATCGCAAGCAAGATCGGCAACCTGCAGCTGACCTTCTATGGGCTGACCTGGGACGTCATTTCAAAGCCCAATGCGGAAAACGTTGCATATACCAATGAGTTTCTCTGCCTCCACCAAGATCTGCTCTACTGGAAGGAAACTCCAAAGATCCAGTTGCTACATTGCCTCAAGAACGAATGCGAAGGGGGCGAGTCCCTCTTCAGCGACGGCTTGAGAGCCGCATTGGAACTGAAGACAAACCACCATGAACATTACAAAGTCCTCACCAAGGTACCCGTGAGCTTCCACTACGGCAAGCACGGCAATTTCTACTACGACTGCCGACCTGCCATCGCGCAGATGCACGGGTTTCCCGTCAGGGTCAACTGGTCGCCTCCCTTCCAGGCGCCATTTACTCACAACCCCCACCAGTTCGGAAATGGGAGACTGCATAGATGGCGTGACGCGGCCAGAACCTTCAGGGACATTCTAGAAACGCCTGCGAATATGTTACAGTACCGCTTGCGACCAGGAGAGTGTATCCTGTTCGACAACCAGCGAATCCTGCATGGCCGGACAAGATTCGACACGTCGGCTGGGCTTCGGCATCTGCGGGGAGGTTATATAGATGATTACACTCTGGCAAGCGCCTTGGTAAGGCTAGGTAAACAGGGCGCGCTGGGTGCGCTGAACAAGCAGTGCACATCTGAGCATGGGAGTATGGAGCAAAGTATCTATCAGACGGAGATGATGCACAGGCAGCGGGAGAATGTGAAAGCATAAAACGTGGTCTGAAGACCGCTGGTCCGACATGGACATTATCAGTACATCGACTATCCTGCTCTCATAGTAGCCCATAATTAGCCTATCCTATGAGTGGGAGCCGTGATACTTTTCTAGACGATCATCCCATATGGGCATCTATCAATACATATGTACCTGATGTCCCCGATCCTTGGCCCTGGTAAGTCATGTTTGGATGCTCCACGAGAGCTCCATGAATATTATCAATTGCTTCAAGTTGAACCCGAGGACGGAGTCCACCATTGTGGCTCAGCGACACACAGTAGCGGTAGCCTTCCAAATGGGCCCAGTCCAGGCACACCCTCAGTGACGACAGCTGTCACTGGTCTGTTGGTTAGTGTCTAGCAGGCCCCATGGGAAAGAGGGGACTGGGTCATGAGAAAGGGGAGGTCTTTGAAAGTTGAACCTTCGAGATGCGCCTACTGAAACAGCCAGCCTCAAGCATGTCAGCCACCAATCAATACCTATTGGCCCCCTCTTGTTGCCAAAAACCGCGCTACAATGTCAAAAACGGATCGATGAGATAAAACACAATTGGGTACTCACAGGATTATGAGGCGCGTAATGGGCCGTTTTGAAATGACCAACCAAAACCCCCATAAACCAAGTGGAGAGAAGAGGATCGTACTGTAAGCGCCTAGACTACCAGTCAAACCTCCTGCGCGCGGCGCGGAAGGTGGCGCGGTGCGACCAGGACAAAGACATTGCCACTCTGAGTGCCAACAAGAGGCCGGTCTAATCAGGCGCAGCTCATCAATTCCGGTGTAATCCATCAAGGGCGCGGGCAGCTGGTGTAGTAAGTGAAACACATGGGCTGGGTTATTTATGGGCTGGCTGGACTGACTGGCAACAGGGGCTCAACGCCGCTTGCGCTTCGGCAGTAAAGTAGACACTTCATCTTGAGCCAATGTTGACCTTGCGTACAAGTCTGTATGGAACGTGGATATGTATAACTCATGACGATACAGTCAGTGAGGCGGAGTGGCGGGTCGGTGGAGGCATGTGACTGCGGACACAGCACGGCAGACCCCAGATGAGGAATGCTAGTCGGACAAAATACCCCGGCTAAGGCGAGTTCTGGTTGAGTCTCAAAAGACAAATAAATGACATCAATAAACACTATATAAACGAAATCCTCTGCATTCCATGGTTGTAGAACCAGCCAGCCAGCCAATGTATGATTTGTACGCCTGAAAAAATTTGTATCGAGAAGTAACCTTGCGCTGTGAACCTGAAGAGACCACAGGAGTCCAAATGATCTCCAGCCCCCTTTTCTCTTCGAACCAACACAATAAAGGAAACGTCGTCCCAAGCGCCAAAAGGCTTGGTCGGTGGTATCATATGGGAATGGGGTGATGGTATAGTGCGGGTCTGGCAGAGAGCTGTCCATTTGTGAGATATCCAGCCGCAAAGAGCAGTTGTCCATATTGGGTACGTGACCGGTTTCGCTCATATATTCGTCGTCGTAGATGGCAGCGACTTAGGTGGAAAGGGAAAACATGGTCCCCGAACGCAGACCCGAAACATATGTGCGAAAACAGAACGACACAGCAAATAGCCACTGAAGTGCGAGATAGAACCAAGGAGCAAGCCCGCCTAGTAACCGACGTTGACGGTGATCTTGAGGGGGCCGGAGGACTGCAGGCCAATGCCATCGGCATCAGCAAGGTCAGCCGTGTAAGCGTTGCTGACGTTAGAAGCACCTTCGGAGATGCTGGAGCAGGAGGAGGAGTCGCTCTCCAGGCAAACCTCCAGACCGGTGATAGACAGACCCTCCTTCTGGGCGACAATGCAAGAGGCGTCGGCGCCGGACCAGCCACCATTGCTGCTGTTCTCGGCGTCCCACTCAACCCAGGTCATGGCAATAGCACCATAGGCGGTGGTGAGAACGTCGGTCAGGCTAGAGCCAGCGACGCAGGCACCACCTCCCTGGGAGTTGGAGTCGAGAGCGACATACTGCTCGGTACCGGCAGCCAGGGTGAAGGTGGTGGCGGTGTCGCCGAGGAAGAAGCCGTCAACACCTCCATCGGAGCCAATCTTGTTCCAGACGAGGCAGAACATGTCGGTGGAGCCACCGAAGAACTTGACAGTGTTGTCGTACTGGGAGGCAAGGTCGGAGTTGCCCAGAAGCATGATGTTGCAGCCATAGTCGCTGTCCTCACCAGTGTTGCCAGCATACAGGATCTGGGCGCTGGTGGCTCGCTTCTTGGAAGAAGACGAGCAGTAGTCCTCCCAGGAGGTGTACTCGGTCACACCATTGCCACTGGAGCTGGAAGAGGAGGAAGAGGGGGTCGAGGTAGCAGCGGCAGCAGAGCTGACGGCGGTGGAGGTAGCGGCGGAGGAGAAAGTCGTGGCGAAGGTGGTCGCATAGGTGGAGGTGGCAGCGATCTGGAAGTTCTCCTTGGGCTTGTCGGCGACAATGCCAGCGCTAACAGATGATGTCTCGGCGGGGGCACCGTAGTCGGCAGTCTGGGTCCAAGCAACCTCGACACCGTTGATGACGGCGGTGATGATATCGCCGATGTCGCGGTCCTCGACCTGACGCTGCTTGTTGTGGAAGCGGGCGTGGGCGGAAGGGTGGGCGGAAGCACCGATAGCTCCGAGAAGGAGGAGGGATGTAAGGCGAGCCATTTCGTTGTGTTTTACTGTTTCGAATCGGGTTCGTTGATCTGGGAGGAAGAAATGCTTGCTTCTCTTGTCCACTTGTTGTTGGGATGCGGTGCTGCGAATGAGTGTGGGTGATTCAAATGAATGTGGGTTTCGTGTTGTTTGGTTGGTTGGTATGAAGAACACGAAGGAAGGGAGTGTGAGAGTGACCGGGCACCGAAGCAGGAGAGATGAAAGCGAAGCTTTTTCTTGTAAAGGGTTGCAAAAGAGCGTGTGGGTGGTGGGTGAGGGAAGGAAAGAGAAGGGAGAAAGAGGTTGGGACGGGAAAACAGGGAGACTTTGAGGTTCTAAAAGGATCAATCAATCAAGGACAAAAGTGGAGATTGAGAAAGGAAAGGCGGCAACATTGGTTCGACAATTGCGCATACGCACACGTACCTACCGTACCTAGCCCGGTGGGTACTCCGTACGGAGTACATAGAAGTGGGGAAGGTCGACATGGAATAGATCGGGTGGATACTCCGTAGACCAGGTACCAGGGGAGAGCAGGGGTACTTGTTAGTACACGTGTAACATTACATAAAAGGGGGGAAGGGGTCTTGGTTGTTGAAGGGGGAAAGGAACATTAAACCTTGAAAGGACCTGTTGGCCTTGGAAACAGAGAAAAGCCATGAAGGGGAAGGAGTCAGCTGAGCAGGTGGGCTAAGGCCAGGGCCAGAAGGGGGAAGCAGCAGGGGGTAGAGGCCGGGGGTACCAATTCCGGGCCTTGGAAAGGGGGGGGGAGGAGAAGAAACAGGGACAGGGAAGGAAGACAAGAGATTGCACCAAAGCCAATGAGCGGCCCAGAAGGGCAGGGTTCAAGGTCTAGACAGGGGTAGATCTTCTTGAGTGTTTCCTGTTCCTGAAAGAATGCGCATGGAACAAGGATGTAACAGTCATTGTGCGGGCCCATACTTAGCTATCTTGACGAATTAAATCCTGTCCATGCGCCCTAAATAGAGATTAGTCTGGCCGGACTGTCAAAATGAAGAACGGCAAAAACGGTCAGAGCTTGACCCGAATTGGGAAAGACCAAGAAACGGTTGACCCAAATGGCAAATCATTTACCACCTTGGTCTTTACTTCCAAAATAAAAATGACGGACTGGACGGCCCAAGAGTAGAGCCAACGGGAAGAGTAAAGAAGTGTTAAGCTACTGAACGGGACGTTAGAGAAACAAGAACGAAACAAGAACAGGTCAAGAACAAACAATGCAGGCAAGCAACAACACCGCCATCGACTTCGTAGTCGTCATAGTCAGGTCAGGCATTAATATCTCTTCTTCAACATCGGGAGAATTCCGTAGCGACTGGCGACTGGCGACTGCGGCGCCGGGCTACGCGGACGGCAATCGTCAACTCTGTTCGGCAATCGAGCCGTGCACTCTCCGGGGGCCCGATCCCAGGAAAAACAGCCCACCCGGTGCCTGGCTAACTCCTGTTAACCCCACAGTTATGGGGCCCGCTTATCAGGGTTGACGTTGCGAGTTCGTTGCCCTCATTTTTCCCACAAGATGAGAGAGAACAGACACAGTCTGTGCAGAACCCTCTCCCCCCCCCCCTTTTTTCCCCCTCGCTTTTCTTTGGGTGCCATTATCCAACCCCATTCACAACCAAATCTTGGGTGTTGGGGTACACACTTCGTATCAATTCAAGATCATTTTATCTATCTACACTATCTGTCTATTCTTGGCGGTTGCCAAGTTTGAAGAATCCTCCCGGATGCATCTAGGCAATTCCGGGTCCGAATTCCAGACCAATTCCCACAGCACGGTACCTTAAACTAGTACATGTACTCTAGTTGAGTAACTTCCAACTTCCAAGCTGCCAAGGAACATCCAGGCCCCAAGTCCCAAGGGCTTTCAGTGGCTTGGCAGCCTGGGCAGGTCCTGGCAGCTTGGACAAAGTGGGAAATGCACAGGCCTCCCAGGCCTCGCGTTACATTGCGTGGACGGTGGGCTTGAACAGGCTTGAACTGAACAGGCTTGGATGGAAGGCTTGGAACGGAGTGGAACGGCGTGATCGAGATGGCCCAATGAGATCACTGAAATGGCGTGACGGAATGTTGTCCACAAGGCCGTCCATACAGTCATTCAACCAGTCCACGTAATTGGTATTTAAATCGGCACTCCGCGACCGTCCATGCCGTCCCATCCGTTTTCGGTTTGTCACCGTTTCCGAACTGTCGGTCTCCCTGTCACCTGGGCAGGCTGGGCAGTCAGTCTAGAACACTTTATAGGTACCTAGGTACCTATTGATATTGACTGTCATTACTAATAATCCGCACAAGGCTGGCACTGACATTGGCACTGACACTGCCGCGGTGCTTGTGCTTGTACCTGCATAGGTAGTCCGGAGTGGCTTGGACTAAGACCAACAACTCTTCTACACAACCGTCAGGGCTTTCCAGGTTTATACACTAAGAGAAAAAAAGTGAGACCGATCTGTACCGATCTTTACGCTGCTGCAGGAACAACTCATCCGTCACATACTGACACTGACACACCAGTATTGTACACCACCACCATCACGATTCGCCCATCATGCCATGCCATGCATTGTACACGCAATTCTTCAAAACTTAATCGTCCAGAGTTTTCATTCCTCAAATTTTTTAAAATTTTCCTCGTTCTTGCTTTTTCTGCCGTTTAAGCAGTCAAGTTGTGCCACGCAGTCACTCACGATGAAAGCCACACACGGCCAGGATTAGTTACAGTTTTTGTCAAAGATTTTTGTTGGATTTTTCTTCTGGCCCTTTTCACCTAACCCTTCTGTTCCCACCCTCGTCGGCATCATCCTTGGACTCTTCAGAGTTTTGTTTCCTTTTCGCCCTATCGCCCCGTCGGGCCCTCCACCTTTACAACGCACCCTGTTGGAGCCCGCTGCCGTCCACGGGTTCCAGACCACCGTTCAAAACCCACAAGGCTGACGTTGACCAAGGCCACTGTGCCGAAGTGTCTCCAGAATTTCCGTGATCTCCCCTTCCC
>LKEA01000018.1:11245-29666 GCA_003795315.1 Cytospora schulzeri | reverse complement strand
AAGGCTTGCAAAAAGCCGACTTTGCTTACCGGCAATAGGTAGGAAAGAAGGTCCACGGGTGGCTGTGCGTAGGTTGTGAGGTCCAGAGTTCGAGTCACGGTCACGCTCAGGACACTTTCCTTCACCATGGGCCATGGCCACGTTCCAGCTACCAGTTTGGTCGTACTGGGTCCAACCTGTCTATTATCTCAGGTCTGTTTCATCGGTTCTTCCTCCTTTGCACCCCATACATGTCCGTTCACGCACCACTTCGTACCTGTCAGCCGGTCCTGGTACCTTGTTTTTAGTTCTTGTCCTTTGAACCTGTCTTCTTTTGCACAATCGAATCTGCCATAGAAGACAGAGACGAGGGTTGTATGACGTCGTGGACGGAACAGTCAGCCCGAATGACAGCGTTAACCTGGCCACGCAATCCTACCGAGATCGATAGGTCGACGCCGACACGAGCCACGGACACTGTGGCGTACATTCCGGACTCCGCTAACACATACTCGCTCGCCAGTCTGGATATGGGCGCCTCTTGGATGTTTTCGCCGTAGCCTTTCCGTCGCCGAAACTGGCATCCCTGAGCACGCAAGCCAAGTCAGCGCTGCCATCTGGACGCCGACGCTGGGATTGTCTCTTGCGCAACGAGTCCTGTAGCAGCAAGAAGCGAGGATTCCGGACACAGAACGGGGCTGTTTACATGACCATTGTATCCCACATCCAGTCCAAGTCGGCTTTACAAAGAAGGGCATTAGCACCGTTGAGCTGAAGTTGACTATGTCAAGGGATGAATACCACCGTCTGTCGCAGGTTCCACCGGCCTTGTTCACCAGGTTGCCTTGGTCGACGCCGGGACGCTACATAACCGGCCATCGTAAATCTTATGGTAATCGACGAGTTTACTTGGGGCGCTGTCATCCGTGGGCTGGTTCAACCCGACAGCCATCATCTCGAACATCTTTGAGGCTGTGATTGTGCCAAAGCTTGCCGAGGTTAATAGATGCATCACTTGGACGGGCATCACGTTTGCTGACCCCTTAAATTGAGGCAAAGGGGGCAGGCATTGAGAAGAAACAATTCCACACAAAAAGGGAACTCGGGACTAGCAACTCTACGACGAATGGGGGGGAGACGACCAGGGACCGATAGAATGGAGGCCTTGAGCTCACCGAGGTACAGTCGTGGCGACCAGAGCTCTTCTCCGATCCAACCTCATGCTAGTGTTGTTGTTGTACAGCCCTGTCGATAGTGTACGGTATCGACGCCCGGCGGTTGAGACGAGCCGTTTCTTGTTGAAGCTATCCTTTTGTCACGGTCATAGAGTCCCTTGTACACGTGTCGGGCTTACGTTCGAAACAATAGTGAACGATATCCTTTGCCATGAACTCGGATTGGGCTTTGTTCCCGTTGCTGTGGTTGGGTACAAATACTCAGGTTCTGGTGGGTTCGGACAAGTGGCAGCAGCCACGTCACAAAACGGTACGTTGGCTTGCATATCATCCTTGGAATTGCCTCAGTTGAACGCTCTATTGGGCCTCTGAGTAACTGCTGCGACCCTGATCAGCAAACGCAGCCCATCACTGAGGGCTTATCATACAATATCGCCGTGCTCAATAATAAGACATGACCTCGAACAACTCAGCGTCCTGGACGTCATCCTCCGCTACTTTCGCAACTTCCCAAGAAATGACTGGACCTGGATGGAGGTGCTGTAAGTGTGGAGGTTTGACTTCTCTGAAGTGGCTTGACTGTGAGAATCGAAGGTGCCGGCATTGCAGGTGTGATATCCTTTCACCTCATGGGTGTCAGATCAACAAGAGGCCTGGCATGCTGAAGAGGGTAATTTCGATGGTGAGAGTCTCGGGGGATTCGGTATAGGGGACAGACAGGTCGTCTGGGAATTTATCTAGGTAAACGCAACCTTGAGGTTAAGGGGATGGTAGCAGTCGCTGCCCGGTGCCTGGTTCACCAAACTTGAGTATTGTTGGTTGTTGCACAGATCCCTTTGCTCACATGAAGAGCCCTATCACCCAAATTCCATATGCTTTTCGAGACATTTGAACTTTCCATGCTGGCCTTGTCTCTATCGTGGTTCGGTATATAAACTACTTCCTTTCGAGGCTATCTGCAGCCTGTACCCTCGTGACGCCCAAATGTACTTCTTGTTCTCGATCAACGAACGGTCCAGACAGGCACAATTGTCCATGAATGTCCCAGTGATTGATCGCAATCAGCTCTAGGTATGCTCTTGGACGACCAATAGCCCTGTTTGTCAATTCGGCATGGGCCTGTGGCAGCGAGGCTCAGCCCGGAAACGACCTCGGGAGCTTTGCAACGGATGTGTCTTCAACCGCCCGGGCGGTGGTTTGACTTACAGAGACTGGCATTTATTCTTTTTGGTATGTACCATGATGGTACCAAACATAGGGCAACGGCCATCAAGGAGCTTGACGAACGAACACCTTGGACTTCGGAGTCTTTGTCATTATTGTGTCGTGGCACCTGGGACGACAGCAATTCCTCCACTGAAGGAGACAGCATCAAAAGCCTCATTCCTCTCCTGAATTGTAGCCATGGCAGGACTCCCATTATGGTTCCAGACCTTTGCCTCCCCTTTCCCTTTCCCCATGAGCCACTTATCCAAGCACAAAGCACTCCCCATTCGCAACATCCACGAGATTTGGCCTCCTCTTGTCGCCCTCGTCGTTCGTCTTCCCTTGTGTCCTCGCCTCCTCCTCCAACCCATCGTCCAGTGTCCGCTTCACATCATTGACCCCGATCAACCGCATGAAGACACCGCTATAGCCCAAGACTGTGTCATGACTACGCACCCAATACCGCGGCTTCGCTAGTCTTTCCATTGCAAGGCCCCCGGCAACACCCAGTGTTGTACGCATTCCGAGAGTAAAACTGTCCTTCAGGGCGGCGAACAGTGCGAGGACTTCTATCTTGTCTACTCCTATTTGCGTGTTGAACCTGGAGGTGGAGTCGAAGAAGGCTTGGACGGCGGGTGCGGTAACGTTGGCACCGTGGGGAGTGTTCAACAGGACCTCGTGTTTCTGAGGGGCTTTGGTGACAATGCCGTCATCTTGCTTCACTGCATCGTGAGACCATATTATGGCCGTAGCGAAATTTAGTTCCTTGTTCCCTGGGATGCGGAACACAGAAAGCCACGGAGGAAGCGGTGAGCCAGGGTGGAAGGCCTTCCATCCACTCCCTAACTGTTCGGATTCTTTGAAGTCATGGGTCGTGACGACGGTATCAAAGTGTCCCCAGTTTCGTAGTAAGCCCGCAGCCTCGGGTGTGGCAAACACCGGGATATTTTTGTCGAAAGTGACGAGCGTGGGCTGGTGCATGTGATCTAAGTAGTGGAAATTCACGAAGATGGCGTCCAGCCCCTGGCCCTTCTCGTCCCCGAGCTCTTGCCCCATATTACGGAAGCCCGCAGCGGCAGTTTCGATCTCGCGGATGAGACCGTCAACGTCGGCTCCATTGTGGGCGGCTGAGGGCGCGAGACGGTCGATGCACATGACCCATGATGTACCATGCGTGGCGGGACCATTCAACCACGGGTCTAAGACTATGTGGTAAAAAGTCTTTCTGGGTGATGGCGAAGGGAGAGGAATAGACACCAACCATGATGCATCGCCGTTCAGAGATGTAAGGATGGGTCGTAGGGCCTCTTCGCTACGGCTTCGGAAGTAGGACTCGAGGGTTTCCGCCCGGTTCGTCATGCTGGGCAATTGTGCAGGTAAGGACAGACTCTGCGAGTTGGGTTGCGATGTGCTTTGCGGAGGATTAGTACCAAGAAATGGGGATTCTGGATACTAACATAGAATAAGAAAAACTGCTCCGTTCCCTGCAAGTTGGTGGTGCATGGAGCCAAACTCAAAGCGCCATTGGTACACGCATTTACCAACAGAACCCACGATTTGTGATGTATCCACTTGAGAACTCGAATGTGAACAAGGTTGGACAGCAGCGTAGTGAGGGGGATGGCTCCGTAGACATCGATGTACATGGTCAGGTTGTGGCTAATGCAAGTATTCGAATCACACTTGAAGAGTAAGTATGTTGACAATTTGATGGTACTGGCCAGTACGACATGTGATATTCGAGGCCGTTGTGTTCATTGATGTATGTATTATGGGTATTTGAAGGTTGCAAGCCTGTCGTGTTCGAATAAACACGATGTGATGGGGCAGAACATCAGGAAGCAGGTGCCCCTGAATTGGGTGCCGTCATGTGGGTAGTCGACACTGCCCTTTAGATGGACAGTGGCCATCCCGAAGCTCCTAATCGCGATTACGGTTCGATGACCACCTCTTGACCATTACCTCGCGCATCTTATACCTCTTCAACAAACCTGCCATTCCGTCTCTGGGCTTACCATCCTCGAGGAACGCAGTTGGCGGCGGAATGTCGACGTAGACCAATACCAACCTCTTGAAGACCTTGCTCAGCACCCGGTTCACACCCATGAACCAATGCCAGCTCTTGCGCGGCGCCTCCTTTCCTATGGCTTTCCAATACGGGTCCGAATACGAGGGCAGAATGAGCAAGCCATACTCAGCGTGATCAAATACAGGACCACGGTAGTAGAGGAGCCAGTCCACGCCGAACTTGATACCGGCGCGAGGGACCCAGCCCAGCGAGCGGAAGTGGTGATAGACGGCAAAATGGATAAGGAAAGGGTCATCGGGCTGGAGTGACTGGGACATGAGGCGGGGAGGGAAATATGAGTTTTGGCGAAGGAGAGCAACAAGATCTTCTGTGGGGACGGTCGAGTTGGTCGACGAGTCGACGACCTTCAAGGAGCCGATGGAGAGTGTTAGAAATAGGGCTTCCTCGGGTAGGAGTTGCAAGTGCTCCTTGTTGATCACGGCCACTTGCTCCGAGTCCACAGATAGCTGGGAAAGATCTTCAGCAACGCTGGCAGCCGGGGCATCCCTTGTGACACTCGACACCCCCCCATGAAGTTGATGAGCCGGGGTAGTCTTCAAAGAGGAAGCCGACACGGAGCGTGGTGGCCTGGGTGGATCGGTATGTAGAAACTCGGCAGACTCTACAGTGGGCGAAAAGCGGACGCTCTTGAGTCGCTTAAGCGGTGTAGGCTCCGAAACTGTTGTATTTGATTCGGCATCATCATTTCCAGATGTGCTTGAGCCGTCCTTGGAAGCATCGGCACTATCAACGCATTCCACGGAGGCGGATGGGACATGACTGCGAGTGGCCTCTAGCAGATCACGTTGAGAGTTGGGCAGGGCGAGAATCTCCAGCGGGCCAACAGGTGCTCTGGCTGGTAGTCTCAGCGGTAGCCGTGGGGGGTTGACGGACAGTGTCAGACTCTGTGGCAGAACCGCAGCTTCCTCAAGTCGCTTTTGTTCCAAAGCTTCTTGCTCGACCCTTGCGCGCTCCCACTTGGTACGGTTGCGCTCTGCCCTGCGCTTGTTAGTCTCAACCTCGGAGACCCGACCCTTGACAAGTCCGAGCCGGGCTTTCTCCCTCTTCAGCCAATTCGGCTCACTTCGACTGAGACTTCCCTTGCCAAAGAAGCCCTGCTGCCAGAGATCCATCATAGACTTCTCGTCCGTGATGTTGATAGTACGGGTTTCATTGTCCCAAAAGGCCGTGTGAATAACGGATGGCTCGGGCGGAGGGGGGCAGAAGAATTGGCCCAGCCAGGTGACGGCAAGGTGTATGAGGGAGATTGGATTGGCTGTAAGGCTCGGGTAGGGAAAGACTCGCAGAGGAGCTGGCTGCTTATAGACTTGATGGGGAGGAGGCTGCCTGGGGCCTCTGGGCACGGGTGCAGGTACGGGTGCAGGTGCCGATGCAGACGGTGCGGATGCCGCCGATTCCAGTGAGCATGCGGCTGCAGGATTACCGCCGACCAAACGGTCGGTCTGGATGGTTTGAACTTCAGCCATTTCTAGCGCAGGTCATGTCGGACTGATAGCGAGGGTCTCAGGTTAGCTAAACTCCTCGCAACAGTTCAACGTGTAATTTGCTTGCAGCAAGAAATGATTTGATTGATCGCTCAGATACCGTTGTTAGTCTTAATTAGGAGCTAACACCGAGAGACAAGTCTCTCTAAGCACCGAAATAGTAGTTGTCATCATCGCGATTTGTTATGGAAGGAAAAAAAAAACGGTGTTGGGTGAAGGGTAATTAATGTTGGCCGTTGTCGAGACGGACGAAGACCACGAAATGTCAAAACAAACAAAACTTACTGTTTTAAGGGACATTCTTCCTGGTGAGCCGGCCCAGACTCAGTCTCATGGGCCATCCAATGCGGCGGCAAAACCAGCAGAAGAAGAAGTAGAAGTTGAGTTCGCTCAAATATCGAGGGTGTTGATCATATTTGTTATTGATGTCTTGTTGTTGTTTAGGATCACCAGTAAATGAATTCTGCGGTCGTGGACTTTTTGCTGCGAAATTCTCGCCGTCTGAATTGGCAAAGGGTTTCCCCACCTTAGCTAAGCAAGGGCGGGAACCGGAGCTTGAACGGGCCGAGTGACGTGACTTCCAAGGTTGTTCGTTACCAGTACTAGGGTACCTAGGTACCTACGGTATCGGTCTAGGTACCTAGATTCATCTCACCGAGTACCTACTGCTCATGTATTTACCCAAGTACCTAGGCACGGCCGAATGGAAAGGAAAGTGAGAGCTTTGCCGTGCCTGCCACGTGCCTGCGCCACCGGCAGGCAAGTAGAGTCCGAACCATGTTAATGCCGGCACCCGGAATCCGGCATCTACGGGCCGTACCCAGGTACTATGGTGTAGTAAAAGGCGAGTCACTGACTGTGACCGGCCGGGCGTGTATGGCGGATCACTGTTTTTGACAGCCCAAGTCACTCAAGTCACTCAAGTCACTCACTCAGTCGGTCAGTCAGTCAGTCATTTTGTCTGTCAGTGGCTTGCTGGCAAGCGAGCAGGATTGGGCCCGTCATGGAATTCGTTTTGGAATAGGAACACGCAAACCCAAACATTGATTCCTTCCACATCACCCCCCCCCACCTCTTCCTTCCTTGTCGCTCCTTCTCTTCTCTTCCTCCCCTAGCTGCTGTTAGCTCCGTCTACAGTCTACAGTTTTGCTGTGTCTTCTTTCCCCTTCTTGTCGCCTTCGTCTTGGACGAGCGGCTCCATCTCGTCCTCGGTAGTGATGCCCTCTCACCCCCCTACCGATGTAGCGGTCTGCGCCGCGATTCCGGCATTGGTCTGGAGTTCGGTCGTCTATGTCGTTCAAAGTGTTGGCATCTACAAGCTGTGAGTGCCCTATACTCATGCTCCTCCTCGTCCTATGTCTCCTTGTTAGCACTACTTTAGCACTACTTGCTGCCCCGATACTAACCTACCTCCCCGTGCCACCTAGATTCCGCCACTATTCTCATCCCCCGGGCAAGGCTGTTTCGCCAAGTTTCCCCCAAGACAAACTCCCGCACATATCGATAATACGACCCGTCAAGGGCCTCGAGCCCCAGCTATACGAATGTCTAGCCTCGACCTTCCGACAGGCCTATCCCAAGTCCAAGCTGACCATCAGCATCTGCGTCTCTTCCGAGGACGACCCTGCCTATCCCGTGTTAGAACAGATCGTCAATGATTTCGGGAAGGAGGGGTTTGATGTAAGGTTGTTGGTCGAGGAATATGACCCGTTGATATCAAGCCTTGACGAGAAAGATGGCTACGGGCCGAACCCCAAGATTCGCAACATCAGTCGCGCATACCGCGAGGCGCCCTCCGACTCACTGATATGGATGCTCGACTGCAATGTCTGGATATGCCCTGATGTAGCTGGGCACATGGTTGACAAGCTGATGGGTTACCTTCCCAGGGGGAGACGAACCACGCCGTTCAAATTCGTCCACCAGTTGCCCCTCGTGGTCGACATCCCACCCTCAACCGAGGAGGGCAAGGAAACGGGCCATGAGGAGGGGCTGTGGCAGCTGGTATGGCGTCTCGGAGGTGGCCGCCTTGATGAGATGTTCATGGCGACAACACATGCCAAATTCTACGGCGCCATCAACACTGTTGGTGTAGCTCCTTGTATTCTCGGCAAGAGCAACATGTTCCGGAAACAACATCTTGATACTTACACTCAACCCCAATACAACCGCAATCTCGCCGCGAAAGACGCCAACCGTGGGCATGGTATCGACTTCTTCAGCAGCTACATCTGCGAGGACCATCTGATTGGCGATCTGCTCTGGAACGCAGACATCCCCGGGTTTAGGAACCACGGGCTTGTCTGGGGCGATCTCGCTATTCAGCCCATGAGCGGGATGAGTGTGGCGCAGTACTGGGCACGTAGGGTCAGGTGGTTGAGGGTTCGGAAATGGACGGTCTTGCTCGCCACGCTGGTGGAACCGGGCGTCGAGTCAATCCTCTGCAACCTCTACTTCTCCTATGCTATTACCACATTGTCCTTCTTCAATGCCACGTTTGCCATCCCACAGACCTGGACAGCCATGTGCTGTCTCTGGCTAGCGGGGGTGTCGATTTGGATGATTTGCGACCGAGCCGTGTATAGTCGTCTTCACTCCGGCTCGACCGTCCAGCCGAATGAAAACACGCCCTTCTTCGCACGCGGCGCAGGTCAACCCGGCGGAGTCGACAGAAAGCCCTTTCGTGAGTGGTTCCCTGCCTGGCTAGGACGTGAGACCCTGGCATTTCCGATCTGGGCATGGGCGGTGCTGCTGGGTACGACTGTCGCCTGGAGGGGGAAAAGGTTCCGAGTCAGGAGTGATATGAGTGTTGTTGCACTTCAGCCGAAAGGCGAGACTTTGGCGCAGAATGGACACGCTAAGGCCGGTGTTGAGGGAATGGGCAATGGCGAATCTGCTACGGATGACTGGAAGCATCGAGATGTACCGAAGTGGGAGGGCCGGCCAACTGCGACGCACAGAAAATCGAGGTCTTTCGCGAGGGAGTAATAGACGCCGCTTTTTGTCCAGGTACGGTCAGCGTATAAATGTCATATGGCACACACTTGACACCAAGGTGTGTCCACCTTAAATTGGATAAATTCGAAGTCATGCTGCTTCTCCCTCCCTTGGGTCCAAACTCCTGGCTGACACGTCATAAACTATCATTTGTACTCGCCTTGTGCCCGTTTTCAGCTTAGTAAGTGACAAGGTAGGAAAGTAGCCAATACTGACTGCAGTGGAACCTACACCATATTCCCTTCCCTCTTGCCACACGGCGACAATAATGAGGCTCACCTACCACAAAGACTTTCAGCATCCCGTGAAGATGCCACTAATGAGTAACTTCAACCAAAATCTCAATCGGACCACTTCTTGGCCTCCATTCCCTTAGGTGGCTCCGTCTCCACCTTGCCCTTGCTCACGCTGTCCCAGTCGGTGCTCAACGAAGTGCCGTTGCTCTCTGTGTAAGACTTCATCATGGCCCGCTGCTGCTCGGGCGTGCTGTTCGCGAAGAGCTGCTTGAAGAAGTGGTCTACGTCCTTTGGCTCCTCATCTGGATCCTCGTCATTCCCCAGCTTCTCCCAGTCCTTGGGCCCCAACTTGGAGCTTGTGGGGTACATAGGGCCCTTGGACTTTTCGGCGGTCGGAACGGAGTTTGAGACGATGCTGGGGGGCCGTGTCACAAAACCAGAACCTGAGGTGGAAATGGGGACGGGGGATTCGTCGGCAGGCGACAAACGGGACAGATCCGGCTGTGACAGCTCCTCCCGACCGAAAGAAGGCCATTTTCCTGGCAAAGCCTTCACAAGTGTGAACTCCATCTTCATCGGAGCGACGCGGCATGTCGACTTGGCCGGGTCGATGGCAGCGTAGGGAATGAGGTACAAGGTCGAAGGGTCCCTGGGAATCTGGTTGGCCGTAATCAAGTTGCGCTGCATGTCCACCTGCACCTTTCCCGTGTCTTCCTTGCTTGCGAACTTCATGAACAGCGAGACGGTAATGGAGCTATCGGTCTGGTAAAACTGGCTTCGGAAGGGTTGGTTCGCGTTCTCGACCTTGGGCTTTGGTGCGGATTGCACAGACCTTGCCTTTGCCGACTCTACCTCCGGATCCTTCATCTTGGTATCATTTTCGCCCTTGGCGTCCTCCAGAGATGGTTTCGTGGGCACCAATCTCACAGAAACTTTCCTCGCGGGGTCATCAGCTGGCAGGGCTTCGAGGAATCGGACAACGGTAGCGCGAAACATGTGGGCCTTGTTCCAGTCCTTCTTGTACGGCTTCGTCTTTTCGTCGCCGCCGCCCATCATGAGGGCGAGCCTAGATGTCGGGTCGGCATTGGCAGTACCCTCATCGTTGTTCTTGTCCTCAGCCATAGCCTCCTCCACGGTCACACGGTAGAAGCCATCCTCATCAACATATTCCTTGGACACTTCGGCGGAACTCTTCACAGTCATACCCTCAGCCAGGCGCTGTGACCACACGGCAAGCTTATCGGAATTTGCGTACTCCTTGGCGCGGAAGTGGGCGACGGATCTTCGGTAGGTGGCTTCGATCATCTGCTTGCGGCTCTTGTCGTTGCCTCGCTCTGACGCCACACAGTAGGCATATTCGGCGTCGCGCATAGCCTTGCGAAGTTGGTTCGTCTCCAAGTATGCTTGGGAGCGGGCGAGGAGCCATGCTGGAGATTTGGACTGCTCGATGGCTTTGGAGAGGTTGGTGATGGCATCCTGCCAGTTTCGGTCCTCGACGGCTTTGAGGCCCGCCTCACTGAGCTTTGTGGCGGACATTGTCGCGGGGGAGGGGGTTTCGGTCTAATGACTGGTTTCCTTTGGTATCAGCATTTTACGTGCTTACTCAAGTATGCACTCGAAGTCAACCAGTCTGTCTGCACTTGGGCAGGCAGGCAATACGATAGCCCAGAGGGAAGAAAGCTTACAATCAACTTTCACAATGGGTAGGCAGCTCGTTCTTTATTGATAACAAGATTTTGGTGGGTATGTGTCTATCCCTGGGAAACGTGAGAGTGAATCGACGTTCTTTTGTTGTTTAGATCGAGAAGGTGGTGGTTGTTGGGTCAGAGAAGGAGGACATTGGAGGAAGGAGGAGCACGGTTTACAGGCCATTTATCACAGCTAAGGTAAGTACACACTGCTTTAGGTCATAGAGCTTCAAAGTTCTGCCAGTCAAAACGGCCTGGAGCCTTGTTTGTATCCCACCGCCTTCCTAACCTATATTCCATGGGCCTCTTTCCCACTTACCGCTTACCCTAACCCTCGTTAGGCTGTGATGTCCACCAGCGTGGAATGCTCTAGAAACAACCCTTGAGTTCAACCTTAGGGCAGACTCTTACACTACCAGACTACCTACCTACTTTCAGTAGGTAATTGAGTGTGCATTAATTAGTACTGTCTTGCAGCCCCCGGTGAAGACTGACTGACAGAGTTCAGTGTTGTCTCCCAAGATCATTAGTGTGGTGTGTATCTCCTTGTACATCAAGACGGCTTGACTTGGACGGATTAGAAGCTGCCAGTGTCGAATACAGCAACAACACCATGTAATAAAACATTACCATTATCCTCATCTATAATGTCACTACATATATCCGCTTGACTATGGTGGTGCTTGCTCCACTCTCCTATTGATGTCGATCCATTTTGCCCCTCCTCCTCAAAGAGTGGCATCTGGATACCGTTTCGCAAACATGCCCAATGCCTTGATCGTAAATGTGAACTTGTAGTTCGGGTAGCTGATGCAACAGCTCTTGTTGAAGACCCCCTCGATTGCCTCTTGCTTCCACTCCCCATTGGGCTGCTGTCGGCCCATGATCAGCTTCACGCCGCGTTTGAGCGGTTCAATGTCAGGATAACCCGCATTCATCAGGCCAATCAGCGCCCATGCTGTCATGACAACCTGTGACCCCGACGGGTGTTCGATGTAGAGGTGCTGCTCGCAAGCCTGGTTTAATTTGTCAGCCACAGGTCGAGAGCTGCGGTGTGAGTCGGGAGAACAGCTTACCTGGTATGACTCACTCCACCCACCGTCTTCCCTCTGCTTCGAGATTAAGAAGTCGCAGCCTCGTCTGGAGTGTTTGCTGTTCTCGTATGTCTCTCCTACGGTCGCCAAGCTCTCCAGCGCAAACATGGTCGCATACGTAAAGCAGACGGCCCAGCTGCCGTACCAGCCGCCGTGGTCGAACTGGGCCGTCTTGATCCAGCTCACCGCTCTCTCGATGAAACGCTCGATCTCTTTGGTGCGGTAGTCTGGCCAGTGCTCGTGAAAGAGTGACAGCGTAGTGACCGCCGCGGTGGTACATTCCGGGTATAGGTACTCAACCATGATGTTCCCAAAGATCTCCGCTGCATTCAACATCTCCATCCACTGCCCGCCCCGGGGCGTCTCATAAGATGCACAGCCTCCAGTTTTCGGGTCTTGATACGTAAGCAGTGTGTCGACTGCATCAAAGATACGTCTGTCGTCTAACAGCTGTGGATATCCGGGTATCTTTTGTAGCAGGATGACAGATTTAAGCGCTTCGGACACGCAATCGCTGACCGCGTAACCCTGGGTCTTGTTGCTAAATGCCCATGCGCCTTTTCTCGGGTGTCGGTAGCACTTTTCCATGTCCGTCACGTTGTCGCGAATCTGCTGGTCATCAAGGAATTCAAGCGCTTTGGTAAGCATGGGTCTCCATCGCGGGTCTTCTGCTTGGCCAGCAGAAATGACGGCTTGTATGGCGAATGCGGTATCCCACGATTGCACACCATTCGTCCCGCAGACCATCATACCCTCGGCGTTGACAAAGATGGCATCTTCCATGCGTTCCCGCAAACGACGAACTGTATAGCTGTCCGGGCCATCCCTTATGTAGCAACACACCAGCGTCATGGGCTGACTCACCGGCGCAAGGCAGGCGAAATCGGTGTTGGCCATCTCCATGTCCAACAATTCAGATACCCAGTTCTCCGCTCGCTCCTTGATAGCGTTGGTCCGTAGATACGGATCCCACACATTAACAATGGCCCAATTTGCGGTGTTGAGCAGCCAGCTCTTGGGATGATAATTGTCCCGCGGACAGATCGTGTTGCGGTTCCCCTTCCAATCAATGCTCTCCCAAGGCTCGGTGAAGATTTCGTTGCGCACCGACCGAATAAAATCGTCTTCTTCGCACGACCACCGCTTTGAGGCGATGTACGACATCGACAGATAGACCATTCGGATGTGTATCCACCATCGCCACGGCGCAATGGGAACCCAGTCCGGCAGCAGCCACGGTTCTGGCGGGACGGGGTTGACGATGTCGTATTTGCATAGGCCGAGAACGGCCATCCAGAACTTGGCCCAATGCGGTGCGTGTGTTGCGCCGCCGAGCTTGTGCAGGGTTCCTCGTGCCTTGACCATGACAGGGTGGTCGGCATCTACGCCCATGATTCGCAGGGTGATGTAATTAAGACAAGTCCCCAGTACAGTAGATTCTCCTTCGATGTGTAAGCCCCAGCCGCCGTCTTCAGGATGCGCTCGTGCGAAAAGGTAGTTCTTTATTTCCTTCCTGTAGATCTCCGGGATGTGCGCCTTGGTGGCGTACCATGTTATTGCGTATCCGGGCAACAGGAACATGGGCCCGCCATACTCGCAGCCCCAATGGCCCGTGTCAAGTTGTAGATGCTCGAAGAAGGTCAGACCGTTGGTGACGGCGTCGACCGGGGCTTTGGGTTCTGGTAACGCAGGGAGGTCCTTGAGGGGCAAGCGTGGTCAGCAAAGGGAGGAAAAATAGGGCGTTCAAAGCGAGCGTGAGGGCAACGATACGTACGAGATCCATGCCCAGATACCACTTCTCGGCATAGCTCTGTGGCCACTTCTCAACGGCCTCATCGTCATCCAGATAATGCCATGTGTGCCGTCCGCCATCAGCCTTCATACGCCATCGTGTCTTGTCGACAGGTTCGGCAATCTTTTGGCGCTTTGAGTCGTGTCCTTGTCTCCCGTTGGCATCCCCCTGGCCGTTGAAGAGACCCGTGCCGCGCTTCTTGCCGTTTCCATTGCCATTCAGCAGCGGTGACGCTGCTACGTCGAAGGATGCGGACTTACGTGCGCCGCTTCGAGTTGTCACCATCGTCGTACAGGGTAATACGTTGGTTGTTGCTTGTAGGTGATTATGGAGGGATAGTGCGCGGAATCAACTTCGAATGCGAGACGGAAAGAAACAAAGGGGAAAACAAGCAAAGATCCCTAGTCGAAAATTCCAGGGTTATTTAATTGGGTAGGTGTAACTGTTGGAGAGTGCCTGGTTTGCACACACCTGGGCAGTACAGGTCATTACACAGTAGACGAGGCAGCTAGGGACGTTGGGAGCTTCCCAGGGTTGAGCTTCTGGAAGCCGCACAAGTCTCAATGGAGATCAGGGCGATGTGGGTTTTGGGTGTTCAAGCATCCATGGATGTGGTGGGGACAGACAGGAGGTCCTGAACGCCCTGAACTGGGGGGCCGAATTGGCCAATGGAAGGCTAAGCTTGAGTGTTCCTGAATCCAGGGATACGTTAGCTTCCGTAATTTACGGATCCGTACTTACAAGCAAGGGATGGACGGTATTCGTTGAAACGTTAAATCTGAACGGTAAGGCAACCCCCATGGTGTCCCCATATGAGGCATGGATTCTATTCTACCGACGGCACGTCCGTTCACTCTACTAGTACTGATTTCGTCTTTGAGACCGTCAGAAGCCGCATTGGCGAAGTGCTCAGCAGTCTTTTCAAAAATCGACATCAACACGGACATGTCCAGATCAAGCCAACCCGATCTTGCCATCTAGCCAATCTGACAAGTCACCCATATTGTCGATAGCCTGTATCTCGGCCTTCATATTGAGGATCAGCATCACCTGCAACTCCCGCAGCTGCTCCGTCTCTTCATAGTCAAGTTCTCGATCTCCGACCGTCATGGCCCTGAACACCCTTTGCGCCGTCTTCCTGTCCGTTGCAGTTAGCGGTATCAGCGAGTCGGCAGCAACCCCGGATTGTTGTGGTCTCGGTCGTAAGTTAGGTTGCGATGCTGTGGACCCGCTAGGTCAGTCCCATTTCATACATGAAATTGTTTCCGGGCAGCTCACCAGGCATGGCCAATGATCCCAAGCCCTGACTGCTGGAAAATCCTGCAGATGACTGGCTCGACTGGTCGGCAGAACCTTGGAAGCTGTCTTCTTCTCGCGGCCTCCAGATGTGTCCAAGTATGTCCCTCATCTTGACGCCAAGCCATTGCAGGCCAGGCACTGTGACATTTACCTCATGGCGCAGGCTTCGACTGCCATACTTGTACGTTCTCATGATATCGATGCCGTGGGGGTCACAGTCGACCACACACAGGATAGGAATGATCGGACGCAGGGAGTGGATGAGGTTGAGGAACTCGAGTGTTGCCAGGTCGGCGTAGCCTTTTCCCTTCACCAAAGGTTGGTATATTGCTCTCGATGTGGTTGAGGTGGTGGTGTGCTTACAGTGACTATGATTCCTCGGCCGTGGCCGCAGTCCTTCCAATATTGAGAGGCAGCTAATGTCCTGAAAGTCGCCTGCAAACCATGAATCAGACAAGGAATATCCACTTGCGCCTGGAGGGGAGTGAATACCTCCTTCTCGACAACGAGGATCCATCTTGTCTCCCCAAAGTCGATTTGTCTAATCATGGCGATGGGCGGGATGCAACTGTTGTCATCAAGGTCCGAGGAGCAGGATATGATGGAGTTGTTCATCATGCTAAATTTAATGGGGCCTGCGATGAGCCCTTTCGAGGCCGCGACCTCCTTGTTGTTAGCTGGGGATGCGCACCGCATAGATTCTGGTGGTGCAAAGAATGGGTGCATACAATGTTGAGTGCGTCTCGGCCTACTCGAAGAGTAAACGCAAGGTCATCCACCAGCTGATCAACGTTGCCCTGGCTCTTGAAGAGTTCTGGGTTTTGATAGTAGACGTTCCTGCATCCATTATCAGCTTAATTGCAAGGAGGAATGCCAAGTGTCGATTGAGAGAGCTACCTCTTGGTGACGAGGCGACCAGACACCAATGCATCGCGGGCAAACTCCATAATCCGCATCATCCTGGCTGCGGAGGCGAGCCTGTCAGTGGTTGTTGGTTGGCATTGGATGAAGATGCATTTCGGAGAAACTAACTGAATTTGGTGGCTTCCTGCACACTGCTCCCGGGAAACCTCAACACGCCCTGGGTCCGTTGAGGGGAACTTCTGCTGCGGTAAGGAATGGACATTGAATCGCCACCTCCAGCGAGGTTGTCAACCATGGATGCGAAAGTTTCCTCGATGCTCGAGATGACGAGGCCAGTCCGGGTTTCCTGCGATTCATTTTGAGGAACAGTAATGATTCCAGAGGGCTGTGAGGGAGGCAAAACGGGTACAGAGAGAGCACTTGGCGAACGCACAAGATGATCCATCCCGCCAACGACGCCGTGGGACATGATGAGGAGACACACACACACACACACACACACGGAGAGAGGGTGAGAGGGTGAGAGATGATGGGTGTTCGTACTCGATTGTGTACAATATGTGAACGAGAGGAAACACACTTCCAAATCATACATGTACCTCTTACGTTTCGTGGTTTTGTTTCTCAGTACAACATCGTCTACCGGACCGTAAGCCCACTTGACAGGTTCTCATCTTGAACTTTTGACCGGTGAGAGCCATCCTTCCAAAGGGTCGCTCCTGCCCAGACAAAGTCAAGCCGGCTTGTTGACCTTCTTTCCGCGTTGGGTAGATGTGTGACTGGAGCCACCCCGGGCGTGTGGAAGAGATTATATCCATACACCACCACACAGATTACCCGACGATGACGTTGGGGGAAGGAAATGGCAGGCATCGTGGTTCTTCTAACTATTATGTAATTTTGAAAGCCCAGCAGCGTTTTTGCAGTTGCACTCAACCCAAACGGAAAATCAAGCAGGACAAAAGCAAAACAGAAGTGACAAACAAACAAGCCACACTTTGAGCCTCAAAATAAAAAAAGTATCTGCTCAATAACCAACACCACGACATACCACAACACGCCACTACACTACCACATCAACCATAACTACCACAACACCATCATAACCACCCCTCACAAACACAAACAACATGTCGTCCAGCATCCCCACCTCCACCTCCGTTCTCGAGAGCGTCGTCATTAAGGCGCCTCTCTCCAAGGTTTGGTACGAACAAATGACCCTTGCCGTGTCATTATGATCCCTACCCTCCAGGGCACCCTCTCTCACCCACTTTCGTGAACCGCGCCGTTCGTTGATTACTTGCTAACGCTCAACACTGGTAGGCACTTCATCAAGCTCCAGGACTTCTCCAAGTTCTGGTCTTCCCTCTCCAAGTCTGAGATCGTCAAGGGCGCCAACGACGAGGCCGATGTGTTCAAGTGGACCTTCAAGGACGGCACCGTCTATGAGGTCAAGCAGGAGGAGCACTCCTCCATCAACCACATGATCACCTATAGCGTCATCACTTCCAGCCCCGAGGTCACCTACTCGTCCGTCCTGAGCACCATCCGCTGCCACGCCGTCACTGCTGGTCAGCATGGCGGAAGCACCTATGTCGAGTGGAGCGCCAACTTCTCCAGCGATGCCAGCGCCGGTGCGTTTTTTTTTCTTTATCTCTCCGTGTACTTTTCCGCCTTGCAACTGACACGAACCCTTACAGAGGTCATCTCCGATGCCAAGTACAAGCGCATCGAGGCTCTGTCGGATCTCGAGAGGGCTGCCACCAAGGCTTGATCGTCTAGCCTCGAAACGGTCTGCCACTTGAGTTCGACGGTCATTACTGGGGTTTCACGACAGCACCACAGGCCATGTTCATTCGGGTTCTGCATGCGGAGAGCTTTCATTTATGACGAGAGCTAAGCAGGTAGATAATGATGACAATCGGCTCCCTTGATCGTCTGCGTCGCAAGGATCTGTGTGCGTACCCATACATGTCTTTTCAACAAGTTTCTCGGAAACTATACCCACTGAAATGGGCAGTTCGGCTTGACTTTTCGGATCGCCTGGCTACAAGATTTTGTCCTCTGAGGCCCTCGAAGTACAGGGCTGGGTTGTCGAAATTCTTCTAGACATGGTAGACGAGGCATGTAGCACGGGTTTCGAAATCATTAAAGTCCCTGATCGACAACTTCCTCATAATGAGATTGGACAAGGTCACTACATCTGCTCACAGTAAATACACCAGAGGCTTGGGTTCTCCCAAGTATACCCCCGGCCTGACCGTTGCACCTGTCTCCTTGATCATGGTCGCATTGTCGGTAACATTGCTAAGCCACACTTTACCCAATAGCAAAGGGATAAGACTTCTCCGAGCCAGGAAGGCGCTTCTCGACTTTGATATAATTATTCCAAGATGGTGTCTGTTTTTGTTGCCTGTACGGGGCTGTATTGGTTCCCATGACGTAAAATCATCCTGTCGGGATCGGCCAGCCATGTCGATTGGGATTTGGACACTGAAGAGGAATAGTCACTCGAAAA
>LKEA01000018.1:0-11235 GCA_003795315.1 Cytospora schulzeri | reverse complement strand
AAAAAAAGGCATATATAAGGAGTCTTTTGTGTACATGGGCAACTGCTTGTATATGTATATGCCCATCTGATGGCCAAATCTGACAGTGACCAACCTGGTGCTAAAGCCGAGACCCACGTTTAAGCCTGCGGGCCCCGGGGCCAATCTCGACTCGAATTATAGAGTTTGAGATGAAGGCCTAGTTGAATACACTGCGAATTAGAGTTCTGTTATTGTCGAACCGGCTGCAATCCGGGCCCTAATCTGATGATTAGGGAAATAAAGATCCCATGGGATGATTTGTGGTGCCCTAATTTCAATTATAGCTTGGAGCCTTCTTTGGGTCTGGTCGCATAACGTGCCTAGGTGGTTCACTCCGCTGTATACCCATCTATGGCCTGATTGATTATCACACTGTATGCTATAACGAGTATTTGTACACCCAGTCATCATCAGCTTTACATCCCATCATGGCCGAGGCAGCTGAATACAACAACGATGCCTATATCCTGGGCCCAAGGTGGCCCATTTGTCAGACAGCTCATCTAGCCGATGCATTCTCGTCTTTGTCGGTTTCTTCGCCTGTCATGGCCTCCTGAGAACTTTGGAGACTTCATGATTGGTATTACTCTACAGACTTATCAGCCGAAAATACAAGCCCATCGTCGGCTCCAGAAACCGCGGGCCCAGGCCCAGCCTCACCAGGTCAACAGCCACCCTCTGCACCTCTACACTCCAGCTGGTAGGATAGCTTCTCACAATCGCATGATAAATATCACCTACCCTAGAGCTACCCGCTAGCAACGAGGGGCTGATCAGGTGCTATAAGGACGGCGCCACAATCTCTAACCAGAGCAGGGTGTGTGTGTCTTGAACGAACTCCCTCAGCATCAAGGCCTGTGTACCTAGGATATAATTGGAGGACATCACTTCAAGCACAGGCATCGTCTTTGAGCAAATGCCCTTCCTCTGCATTTAGTATCGGAGCCCTGTCTTCATTTGGCTTAGATCCGCCTTCGACTTGAATGTAAATTGCTGCTACTCTGCGTATAACCATTGGTCAAGGCTACGAGCATTTAGGGATTAGGCTTGAGAGGAGTTGTATTGTGCTATTCGAAATGAGCTCCCACCAACGTCCAGACATCATAGCGACCTCCATGTATCACCATCCTAGGATTGTGATCAATGTCATATTCTCCCATTGGAAAGGTTAAGGTTGTCTCCCGATAAGTAGGAGTAGCCATATTCGGAGAAACCAGAATCCAGATTATGAGGCCCGGATTCCGAGTAATAATGATTTAATGAACATCTAACACGTGCCGTTGTGCGTCCACGAGCCTTGGGGGTTCCGATAAGTAATTGCACAGCTCCTCTCCAAACTTAGGGGCCCTAGGATATCATTATAATCACTTACCTAGGTACTTAAGTAGCGACTTCATAACAACGGACACGTAGCGGACATTTGCATTATTTGCTAAGCGACATGCCTAATGTCATACATACACGTACTTGGTGGATACCAAGCTCAGCATAATGTCCAGTACTCCCTCCCACTCGAACTCTCCAACTCAAAACATCCTTATATACTTACAGGGCTCGACTCATATTATTTAGTGATCGAAACGGCAACTGGCGTATGATAAAGAGCACTGGCAGTCTGATAGTTCGAGGCTCCCGAGGCTCCAGCTGACAAAGGGCAACCTTGGGATATACATACGAATCGCCATATAATACATTTACCTAGGAATACTTGGTCTTATATACTCCGTACTTCGGCGAATAGAGACACAGTAATAGGTGGAGGTAGGTATACAACTTGACAGTTCAGACATTCTAATGTGATAAATCTCATTGAGTAATACGATGTTTCTGAGCCCCAATTTGTTGCAAGGCGGGACTTCAACGTAACATCCATACGAATGCGAAACCATAAGACGGAAACTTCCTTTTTGTAGATTCCATCCCAAGCTCCTGTCTCACGACTCTCACTCTGATTTGCATGTGTTGGCAACACTGTTGACAAAGAAGTTGGAGGAGCAGGGAGCAGGGTCTACCTACCAAGTCAGCAGCTAAGTAACCCTGAAGTGACCCACTGTGATATTGCCTTACAGTGTTCCCGCTTGGCTGCATACTGTGGCGCTTCACACTGTGCTGCTGTTTTTTTTATGCTGCTTAAAATTTTCCACCTAAGAAAGATCAACATTCATCGACATCGACTCGAAGACCGATCTCAGTATTGCCTCACCTGTCTTCACACATCTCGAATCCGTTGCCAACAAAGAACTCAAACTCCAAGAAAACCTCTGATCTCGTTGTACAAAATCAGACAAAGCCGAACCTTTTAAAGTCACCTGTTAGACGACACAGACGCTCGGACCACTCCTTTACAATGGCACCGAATTTGAGCGAAGAAGAGATCGACGATCTCATCTACTTTGCCCGGGCGGGCGAAGTCGGTGACCTGAATGAGACCCTAGAGGCCCTTGCATCAAGGGAAGGCGTCTCACCAGCTGAGATCATCATGGCCGCCAAAGACGAAGGAAAATCGACGTGTCTGCACATGGCTACAGGCAACGGCCACCAAGGCAAGTCACACTAAATACGTGTACCGACCTCCTCATCCATGATACTGAGTTGCTAACACCAACATGTAGAGGTCATCAAGGTGCTGGTGGCGCATTTTGCGGAGAGGACAAAAGAGGAGAAGCAAACTTACCTGGACGCCACCAACGAATTTGGCAACACAGGCGTGCACTGGGCGGCAGGGCAAGGTCATCTTGATGTTGTGAAGTATCTGGTGGCCGAGGGAGCGAGTCCGGCACTGGCTAATGACAAGAACTACGTCCCGCTGGATCTGGCCGGCCTCAACGAGAAGCATGATGTGGTGGATTACTTCTTGAGCCAGATGGAGAAGATGGAGACAGGAAATGGGGATGAGGGACTGGAAAATGCAACAGAGGGCATGGAGGTGGGCGGTGACGGGGCAGATGAAGATGCGATAGTCCAAGAAAGCAAGGGCAAAGGGACAGAGGGCAGCTCTTCATGATGGAAGCCTGCGGGAATTGAAGAAGGGATGATCTAGACGCCAGCTGGACAGGACCGGAATGAGACTGCAAGCCAGACCGGGTCGAAAATGCCGCATAGACGAGAGGGAAAACTAGGACGGCGCCGGAACCGAGATGGCCACAATCACGAAGTCACGAACTCAAGGACACATATTCGCAGCTGCACATGGCTCAGACTCAATCATTTGGAACCAGCGTGATCGAGTGACCCCTGGTTCATTGACCACTTTTACGAAAGACTATGATACACCTGGCAACTAGGGCCAAAAACGGTCAACAAGAATAAAAAGAAGGACAACATTCGCAAAAGGGGAGATGGGCCAGGAAAAAGGAGACCGACCTTGGCTGCTGGCAATATCTCGCAAACGGCAGTCTGGGATACATAAGTAGTGATGTGTGGCCTCTGCTGCACCTAGAAGGTCATGTTTTGTGCTGTTTTATAAAACCCAACAAGCCATCTGAAAGGCAAAAGAAGACGAAGAGAAAATAAGACAAGAGAGCAATCGAATTATGGCCAAGCCAAGCTTGAAGACTTGTGGGGTCCCTGCTGTAGTAAACGTGCAGCGGACCTTGGTATTCACATGTACTTGGAGTATTACTTTGATTCTGACTGTCTTCTTTGGTCCACGCTACCCCAACCAAATGGAAGCCTGGCGCAATTACAACCCTCCGAGGAGTCGCCGTCTCTCCTCGTCCCGCAAAGCTGCATATGCTCGAGCTCCTAGGCCACGGTTATGGCTGGGAGTGCTCGAATGGTGAAGAAATGCCGGCTGGTTCGATGGTCCCGATCTCGTAGAGGGTTCCGATCGGTCTACGGTTCCCAAGACCCCACTATGTACACCGTCATCTTCTGCCTCGTTGTTTATTTTCATCGTATCTGCCTCATAAAAGTCGTTGTGAGAAGGTGAGTCTTGATCCTCCTGTGAGGATGTGACGAGGGAATAAACCGGGGTTTTGGGCGGAGTCGGAAACTCATCCTCATCTTCGTCAGTGTAAGACTGAGGGACAGGGAAGCCATCCTCCGAGCTGGACTTCTAATCCATGTGGGGCGTGGCTGCGCCGTGAGTCTCCGTGTTTGAGCCGACCGAGTAGGACTCAGGGCAAGGCTGATGGTATAGCCACTGGGGGCCCGAAGCAGTGACCGCGGTGCCCTCATCTGAGCTGCCAGGAGTCGTCACTTCATCGACAACCAGGCCGCTGCCATCATGAGATGTTCTTCGTCGTTGTCCTTGATGTGTATCGACAACAAGCGTTCCATCGCCTCGAGACGGCTTGTCAACCTTGTCATCCTCCGCATCTTTCCTCTCCATGCCTGTATCCGCATTCTCCAACATATCACTGCCATAGCGATGCTGCATATTTCTACTGGCACCACCAGAATAGTCCTCGTCACCTTCCTCTCCGTTACAAGAGCCACGATCCTCTGGTAGAGTATCCTGCTGATAGATTCCACCTGCCACGAATCCATCATCTTTGACCGGCACCTCACCACTGCGATCCGGAAGTCTACATGGCTCCTAGTACGCAGATTCTCCCATTGTGATATTGTTGTGGTTTGCGTCATCATCTGTGGTATAACCGTCGTAACCGCCTACGCTGGAGCGGCTTGTATTATCCTCGACGTCGGGTTCATATCCTTCATTTTCGGAAGACTGTCGCACGCTCATATTCCAGTCCTCAATCATTTCGTCGCGGTCGATATCCTCTACTAAATGGTGATCAGGCTTGGTGGGACCGGTACCACCAGCAGCCTTCTCATCATTCTTCTTCGAGGTCTTGCACTTCTGAGCCTTGCCAGCGTCCAAGAAATCAGATCCATGAGGCGGGGTCGGAGTCTTGCTGAAATTGCTCAGATCGCTCTCCACATTGGGTGTGGTAGCTCGGCCCCTCTCTGAAGCTGGACCGGGGTTGTCATCAGGTCCCCAGAATTTGAGTACGATATCCTCTGGTACGGGCTTGGTCTCCATCACTGGCTTCAATATGACGAAACATACCTGCGCCGGGTCGCAAATCATGGCGGTGTTCCCGCCCAGCTCGCGAGTACGGCATTGCATGTGTCTCAGTAGACCGGCAAGATGGCGCATACTGCACCGGTGTCCACGCTCGAAGGACCTATAGTACTGTTGAGTATTTATAAGGGATGCATCCTTGATATCTAAAGTGGGAAAGGCGACCACGCCATCGACGAGGAAGGTTGTCCGGCTGAACCACAAATGTGGCATCACCTCGTTGAGCTTTGCCTTGCGATCCTGACAGATGTACCGCACGGTAGCCATGCCAGCGGCACTGGTCTTGGTTCCTAGGCCTTGGGTCGTGACGGTGGTCTTCCGTGTTGAAGTATCGACTGAGGATGTTGGGGCAGACGTGACCCCGGCTGCAACTCCGGGGAGGGGGTCACAGGAAGAACGACCAGGTGTCTCGCGATGTTCGTACACGAAATCTACCTTCACGCGCACGGCGAGAACCACGTTCCCGAACCGATAGCGAACCAAGCGGTAGTGACCACCACTGTAGGGGAGCTTCGGATCATCAGAGCCTTTCCGACCTAACACCTGAGCAGCCCACTCGGGCACAGTACTCATGGGGTCTGATCGCTCGCGCTTCGGCAAAGGGCCGGCGTGGCCGCGGCCGGGCTTCTCCTTTGGAATAATGAAGAGTGTATCGCGCACAGTGCATAGGTCGAGCCGGAAAGGTTGCGTGATTGGGATTCCAGAAGGCCCTGGCCCGCAGATGAAAGCCAACAGCCGGGTTAGCGTCTCAGCGTCCGTAATGATGTCAACGTCTCCGAAGGAGAATTCGGCGTTGGCCACCTCGAGAGCGCGGAAAGTTGGCTCGTAGGGGTATTGGGGTTGTAAAAAGGCGTGCTCATCGCGGATGGTCTGGCATATGGTTTTACAGAGGTCTGGATGGCTCAGAGACGAACCGAGGTTGAGGCCTTGCCAGTTGCGTGTGTTGCCTGTAACGATTGTATGAGCTTGGCCCCTTAGCCTAGAAAGTTATAGGTCACAGCCCTTACCTGGAACGTAAATAGCAGGAAACATGTCCCCAGTTCTCTCCTGACTGGGAGTCGCTTGAATCCAAGTGTATTCACAGAGCACCTCGATTGTCTTCTTCGAGTGCACCTCCCTGTCGCAGAACATGAATCCAGATAGGTGAAGATCCTCAACATGCTCCTTGGTCCCCTTGACCATCCATCCGTAAGAAATAGGAAGGGGGAGTGGTTCAAAGATGAAATCGCCCGAGCTTTTGGGGTTGGTGTTCTCGATGTCCATAGCTGGGGCCAGGTTGCGCTGTCGCCGTCGCAACCTCCTACTGCGCGTAGACAGGTCGCCATCTGTGGAAACGGACAGATTCTCATCATCCTCACCGTCATTGATGTTACGGGATGGAATTGGAAGTCCTGGAAACATTGGGGCTTCTCTTGGGGCCCTACGAATATTCCTTCGCTGGCCAGGGAGGCGTGGGGGATTGATGTCGTCGACGTCCATTACATCATTGTCCGATTCAGCAGCTTCAAACTCTAATGAAGAGTAGTCAGAAGCACCGTCTCGATCATTCTCATTCTCATCTCCCACGTCTTCAGCACCGTCTTCGACTTCGATGCTCTCGCGAATTTGGACATCGCGCGAGACACTACTATTATCCTGCAAGGTCAACTGTTAGCAAAGGGTAAGACGCAGGAGGTGGTAGCTTGAGGACAAACTTGGTCATCGACGTCCTCCTCATTTCCATAGTCCAAAGTAACGTCTACCTTGTGAGCTCTGGTTGTGCCCTTCTTGGGTGGAAATGGAGCTCGAGCGGCAGGACTGGGTTTGCGATTGCCTCGAGGGCCTCCCATGTATCTTGCCATTCTGGATGCGACCTAACGTGGGGATCGGTTCTCTGGGCAGAAAGGTCGAATGATAATGGAAGACTGAAAAGCGTAGTAGTCGCCTCGGGCGCAGTGGTCTGCGCGGGGGATGTGGGATGTGGCTGCCCGAGCTAAGGATCTGTAGGTGCCCAGGTGGAATGATGCGGAAGAGGTCAAGCTTGGGAGATGGCCTTTGAGACTAAGCTGATACAAGTTCCGATCTGAATAGATTCATATTGAGAGATAAAAGAAACGCGAAATGCAAGTAAACAAAACTTTAGCGCGCTGGCTTGATGGGGACGGAGGGCGCGTACCTAGGTAGGTGGTGGTCCCTTTGGGAAGCTTGCCTTACAGGTCCTACTGCCGCACGGCAGCCTAAACACTCTGCTTTCATCCACTGCTATACTTTCCCATTGGCGGGTGCTCTTTCCAGGAGCTTCTATAATCCGGTAATTCAATCTAGAAGAAGAAAGCATATGCAGTTCGGAATGTTGACAGAAATCGCGACTAATTTCTGGGAATGACTGAACTCTTTGCTCACATGAGTTGCTCGTTATCATAGCCCGCTTGCAAGATCATCATTTTGATTCCTTCAACATTTAAGCGTATATATGGTAATTAATCTCGAGTTCCCAAGATCGGTTTGAGTATTCCTGAACGTTATTGAAGTAATCCTTTTGCCCCTTCGAACTCCGCTTTCAAGGGCATGTTCGGTCGACATTTACAACAGCGAGGCAACCCCGTGCCTGGGTAGGCTTCGACCTGAAAAGTCATCCAGGCCAACACCCTTCAATTATCATGTGAACGATAAACGTCTAAGTAATTTAACATTGAATCTCCGTGGACTTACATAGTGATGTGATCCAATCCAATCTCCAACTTAGGCTCTTTGATGCCTGGTCAATAAGATCCTAAACCTAGAAGACTTTAGAGATGCGATTTCGTACTGTCGCTCATGTTAATCATCACTGTATAGTTCGATGTTTGTTTTATAGTGACAGTGCTGTGCAGTGTCACGAAGTACATGTGTTGAGTCTACGGAGGAAGTGAAGTCGGGTGCAACTTGAGGCTCTGCGGATAAGGCTTGAATTGAGTAGGCCAAAGACTGGCTGCACGTGGGGCCAGATTTCAGTGCTGTCACCGGCGATCGAGAGTTCTGAAAACTGCAGACTGTAGCACGGACCATGACTCAGTCGCATTCATATTCTTTTGGCAATCCAGCCTACTTACAAGTCGTCTTCAGACCAGATGAATCTAGTATCCCTAAAGTCACCTCGTTTTAAGCTACAATATTCAAGCTGAGGTATCTGTTACAGTCCACCTTTCCTATGTTGTTGAGATTTCCCAGATTTATGAGGGCAACCTACCTGGGACGACTTTACTATAGAGCAAAGAATGGCATGATCCGTGCGGAATGCACAGTTTGGGAACTCTTGATCACCAGTGACAAATGGTTCTGTTGGTTGGGGGGGGGGCACCTGGGAGTGGGCAACACTCTGGGGTTCACAGGGGTTGTGCGGCAACACCTGGGCAGCTACCAATACACCTTGGCTGTTCACCGGGCCAGTATTTATTGTTCGGCTCTCAAGTTGTCTTGTTGAGTCTTATAACACTTGCCGGATGTGACTGAGGTGGTTTGTGGGGCTTGCCTATTCATTTCCTAGATATTATTAATTATTTAGTATGGTCAAGTACCAAGATGTCCTATCATAACATCTAACATCTCTGATTACTGTATGTGTTCTGTTTATCCTTAGCGTCTCTTCCTTCTCTTCCTTCTCTTTCCTTCCTTTGCATTTCGTTTCTTTACAAATAGGATTGATTCTTATACATACATCAGGACTGGCTATATACAGTAGCTACCCCCTATATATCATATCCCTATATATTATATTTCCCCAATATATTATATAGATCTGTCAGATACCTAGATTTAGTATATAGAGCCTAACTCTTAGGATATATAATATATTGTCCTATTATATCCCACCCCCTCCCCCTCTTTAACCTAAAGAGGGCCGGGGTTAGGGCTTTAACCCGCTTTTTAGTACTTGAAACCAGGATCTCTATAGGGTTAGGGTTAATTTGAGAAAGGTGATCTGTGCGTAGTACCCCTATATAGCATATAACCCTGATATATCATATAGATCTCTTAGATAGTGTGACGGGGATCTGAGGGTTCACGGCGCAAAGGCTCGATTATGTGCAGAATATCGTTAATTATCGAAGAGGTTTGCCTATCGAAGGAAAAAGAAAGGAAAGAAGGAAGGAAGGCAAACGGCCTCACAGTTAAACCTAAAGGTGCAGGCGATAAGGAAGGCTTATCGGAAGGCTAGCAGCAGGGTCTGTGCAACCCTAACCCTGCTGGTAGCCCCACCTGCCGTTCGCCCTGCTACCATGACAGATAGGCTATATGATATATAGGGCTTAGCCATTGTAGTTGTTTCTTGGACTAAACTTCTTTTGTTATTGGATGGCTCTACGATCAAAATGTTTCTATTATTTGCCATCCGACTTGCACTATGTGGTGTAGGTAGAGCATATTTAGAAAAAACCCGTGGACCCCGGATATACACAGTAGTGCCCTCAGCATCAACAGCAAGCTGCGTTAACGATAGCAACCATGACCGTTCGCAGCATTTCTGTCGCTTATATCTGCACACCAGTGAGTTAGCACAGTGGGTCATTCTGCCCACCCTCTGCCTACTGATTGCATTGTACACGTGTGTATTTTTCTACGCTTAAGGCAAGATCTAGATCGCTAGAGGGAACATATACATCCCAGACAACAGAGGTACAATATTGTTCTATCCAGAGGAGGGTAAGAACCAATAGTCCTGTCTTGAGCGCTAAATCATGAGGCAAGGGTACTCTGCGGTAATGGGTACGGATACGTATGGAGCCTGTGGCAATAGAATGGAATGTCCCGTAGAGATGTTAGCCCCACTGCCGCTGAGTGAGATCTTTGCATCCCATTAAATCTCTCGGGTACTTCCTTCGCTGCTCACAGTGATGCAGGTGAGGTCTCTCCTGGGAATTCCTATCATCAGCAAATCAGGCAGTCCATGAACTGCTCAAGCAGAGGGGCGGAGTGACACCTGGAGTATCGCAGTGAGGGCGAACTTGGACATGGTTGTAGATCAGTGTTAACTACAGTCAGTTAAGGTAATACTGTGATCCCGAGCACTCGTTGCGGGCGGGCAGTTGTTCAGTAATGAGGCAGTGTTAAAGATGACTACTTATGTGATCGGTAGCAGGTCGGCCCAATTATTTAGTCCAGATCTGCGGAATATGACAAATTCGAGATCATTAGACGTATTACTAAAGGAAATATGAAGTGTGAAAATCGAGAAGCATCCAACTTCGAATGAACGGAAGGTTTCTGCCTAAGATAGTCGGACTGCATTGTTGAGATGAGCTGGCCTCAAATTCCTCCACTGACAATTCAGCAAGAATCCCACTACCAAACCGGGGTCTTTCTGCGAAGCTTTAATATGTTACAGAATTACATTAGCTCACATATACTCAAATACCAAGAAGTTCTGAGTACATACATTCCCTCGGATTGGGCAAGGACTCGGCCAATGCCGCGCTTGGTTTTGTCTACAACGGCGAACTGGAGACCGGGATAGGCCTCCAAAGGCTTCACTACAACTGCCGAATCACATAAATGGTAGTCTTGGGTTCTCCAACTTACTCAGTGGAATCAAAGATGTGGCTATCACCGTTGAACCCTGCAGAAGACCTATCTCGGTGTCTTCGAGGACAGCAGCGACATCTGGTCTCCCGGCTGGTCAAACAACCATGGATAACACGGGTCATATTTGACTGCGAATCCTGAAGCAAAACTATACTGACTCCGCGGAAAAGTGGGAAAATTTAATAGTAGGCTAAGCTCGAAGTTATCCAGATGTCTCGGGCCATATCTCTATAGGCCCGGCTATACAGGGTACTTCCAAGGATTACCCGTAGGTAAGTAATCTACTTAAGGACCCGATTACTTATAGGTAATTAAGTACCTATAGATAGACAGGTACCTGTAAGTATATAAGTACTTATAGGTAATCGGGTATCTATAAGTAATCGGGTACTTATAAATAATTTATTATTTAGATACTTCTAGATATAAACGACTTATATTAAGCTATAAAACGATATATATCTTAACCTATATTTTAATTATAAAACTAAAGCTATTAAGTAAATTTTAAATCGTTTTTTTTAATCCTCTCCCCTTTTAACCTAACTTATTTCTTATTAAAAATATAAACTATTATTCCTATTATAAAAGAGCTTATAATCTTAATAATCTATTTAATAAGCTTTATATCTTTTTATATA